>OW284510.1:33992200-34592200 GCA_935413205.1 Polydrusus cervinus | reverse complement strand
GCAGGCCCATTTTCTACAAAATCATTGGGTGGAAAGTATTATTATGTATCATTCACAGATGAATATTCAAGATACTCCGAAGTAAAATTTATTACTCATAAAAGTGAGGTAGAACAAGCAATTAAGGAATATGTTCTAAGAATAGAACGTCAAACTGGCAAGAAAATTAAAGTTTTTAAAAGTGATAATGGTGGAGAATTTAAATCAAACTCACTACTACGTTTCTTTTCTGAAATAGGAATTAAACCGGAATACTCTATAGCAAGAATTCATGAAACTAATGGTTTAGCTGAGAGATTAAACCGGACAGTAACTACAATGGCCAGAACGATTATTACCGATGCTGACTTACCTTTATCTTTGTGGGCAGAATCAATTGCCTTCTCAGTTTATACAAAAAATCGTTTGCCCCATTCGTTTCATGGAAAAACTCCATATGAAATGTTTTTTGGAAAAAAAAACCTACTATTGGACATTTTCGAAGATTTGGCGATAAAGCATTTGTACATATTAATGAAGAAGAAAGACCTCCTGGAAGTAAGTTAAATCCAAAAGCTAGAGACGCTAGGATGGTTGGATATACAGATAAAGTCGGATGGTATCGTTTTTGGACGGGAAAGAAAGTTGTAATTTCAAGAGATTTTAAATTTGTTAATAATGAAGATCCAAATTTATTTGAAACACTAGAAAATATTCCGGATAGTCCGAGTGAAGATAGTACAAGTACAAATATGTTTGAGATACAACAACATCCTCCAGATAATCCAAGCGAAGATAGCACCCGTGAAACAATATCCACATTTGAAAAAAGTCAAGAAAATACCAGTATAAATAACGAAAACCTTGTTTTATCAACTGACTCGCCTGTCAGGAATATGATGTTAAAGGACAATGTCACTTTGAAAGAAAATAATCAATCAAATAAAGACAAAAGTATTGAAGAAATCACCCATGATAATCAATCAAATAAAGACAAAAGTATTGAAGAAATCACCCATGATGAAATAATGCCTAGCTCAGTAAGCAATAATAACAGAAGTGAAATTGTAAATTGTAATTTACGTAGAAGTAATCGTCTCAAAAATCGTCCAAAGTTTTACGATGATTATCGCAGCAATTATTCTTTGGAAGAACCTTCAAATTTTTTAGAAGCCATCAGTTGTTCCGAAGCAGAAAAGTGGAAGGAAGCTATACAGAGCGAACTAGAAAGTATGAAAAAAAATCATGTTTGGGATTTAGTTGAACAACCAGATTCAAATCACCGGTTGATAGGCTGTAAATGGATTTTTAAAAAGAAATTATCTGAAAAAGGTGAAGTTGTAAAATTTAAAGCTAGATTAGTACCACAAGGATTTAGCCAAGTACAGGGAATTGATTATGGAGAGACTTTTTCGCCCGTTGTGAGATATGATACAATAAGGATGTTATTAGCTCACTGTGTACATAAAAAAATGGTAGCCAAACAAATGGATATAAAGACGGCATTTTTAAATGGAGATATAGACTGTACAATTTACATGAAAATTCCAGAGGGTTTGAATACAGAATCAGGGAGAGTATGTCTATTGAGAAGAAGTATTTATGGACTCAAACAATCTCCTAGACAGTGGAATAAAAAATTAGTGGGTGTCCTTAAAAAGGTTAACTTGGAGCAATCATCGTCAGATCCATGCTTATTTGTATCAAAAGATGGTGAACAAATAATTGCTTTTTACGTAGATGACTTATTACTTCTTGCTGTGAATAAAGAAAAAATGAGTATTCTTGAAGAAACGATTTTTCAACAGTTTGAGGCGACATCTTTGGGCACACCATCTTTTTTGCTTTCATTTCAAATAAAATGGCATGAAGATTTTATAACCATCTCACAAGAGCAGTATATTTTAAACATTTTGGAAAAATATAATTTATTACAATGCAGAGCGGCATCTACACCTATAGACTTGGGAGCTAAACCACAGAAACGTACAGTATCCGAAAAAGAGGCAGATCCCTTATTATACCAATCGAAAATAGGTAGTCTTCTATATTTGTCAATGGGGACTAGACCTGATATTGCTTTTGCGGTAAATTTATTGTCACAGTTTTGTACCGATCCTTCAGAAGCCCACTTGAATATGGTACAACATATATTTCGCTATTTAAAAGGCACAATCCATAGAAGGTTAATATATAGACACGAAACTGAAGCTCAGTTGATAATATACAGCGATGCCTCTTATGCAAATGACTTAGATAGTAGAAGATCAATTGGAGGTTACCTTGGTTTATACGGTACAGCAGTAGTATCATGGTCTACAAAGAAACAGCAAAGTGTCGCAGTATCAACAACAGAAGCTGAATATATGGCCCTTTCTCTTTCTTGTCGCCAAGCTATTTGGATGTCCTATATCCTGCGTGATCTAAAGGAAATTAAAAAACCTCTACTGTTGTGTGATAATCAAGCAACTATACATATATCAGCCAATCACATACTTCACCAAAGAAGCAAACATATTGATGTTCATTACCACTTTATACAAGAAAAAATGGCAGAAGGAGATGTAGAATTAAATTATGTCACATCAAAAGAAAATTTAGCTGATGTATTTACCAAACCCCTTTCCAAGGAATGTTTTGAGCATTTAATTTTCAATTTTTTTGATGTTTCCGTTGAAGCAGTGTGTTGAAAAGGCAATGTTCAACTTACAAGTTTATTACGGTATCCATTGAGGGAGAGTGTTGAAGAAACAATGTTCAACCTTATATATATCTATTTATTGTTACGTTGTTACCTTTTGGTTGTAACTTGTATTATTTTAAAACTAGTCAAATAAAAATAATTTCAACGTCAAAGTCTTTACTCTTTATGTATGAATTTATTGAATAATTGAACACCTTATACTATAAGTTTGTATTTGGTCTAACACTAGTGGCGTAGCCAGGGGTGGGGGGGGAGGCAAGGGGCCTGGACCCTTCCCCTGAAATCCAAAAGACCAGAAGATTTGAAATATAAACACATAATCTGACATGTACAAAATGTTTACAAGACAAACTGACATCCACGCAAATCTTAAAACTTTTAAATACACCCGCGACACCCTCTTCGTATTTTATTTTTTAATTTAAAAAGTTTTATTAGTTTTGGATGCATATGCTTAGTGTTTGTATTAGTATAACTCCCTACAAGGTTTTATAAAAATATTAATATAGGTATATTTTTTCAAATTTGAAATGTTTTTAACGGTCCAGCGGCACCAGGTCCTCCCCCCCCCCCACTGAATTTCTGGCTACGCCACTGTCTAACACTGTTAAACACTATTAAAATACAAATTCCACAATATTCTGGAACTCTATAAGTTTAACTTTGTTTAACTGTATACCATAATATTATAAGAGCTAATCTCTATAGATAATAAGTTTAAGTGACCGTTACTGAGTTTATTTGCTCTTACCCACGGTAGAACGTAAAAATGAAATGTCCGATATCTTCTAAAAATGATTGAATAATACCCCTATAAAGAATAATACAGCCTCTCTATAAACTTCGACTTCCTTTATAAACTTTTAGTTTTGTTGACCTTGTTTTCTTCGGTAATAAGCTTTCGTTTGCTTTGCTAAAAGCTTTTGCAGCAATAGCTAACAACACAACAAAATTGACAGAGTTGAATTGTTGACCCAAGAGGAAAGTTTACTTATCTTTAGCCAAAGATAAAATAATTTATAGAAATCTAAAAAACTACCTTGCTGGTTTTTACAGCCTTAAATGATTTAACCAATAATTATAGTAAAAAGGTATTTTAGGTACTTTATTATTATAATAGTTTTTTAAATTCTATTTTACTTTGACGTAAAAACCGTTTTTTTTTATTTTTTTTATATTAATGGTTTTGCCATATTTTTCACATTATTCTGTTTTCTTTACGTAAAAATTATTTGAGTCATTTGGAATTGGATTATATTCTTAAGTACCTGAATTAACTATAAATTGGAAACATAATTTATGTAGAAATAAATGCTCTATATTAATTAACATTATTAGTAAACTTTCTGAATTTATTCTTATAACATGGTCGTCACAAGAAACATTTGTGGGGGGGGCGAATACTTGGACTCTTGAAAAATCGATTGTTTGGGGGGTGACAAAAAAAGTGTTGTAGAGAGAATTATTTAAAAATTTGGAAATATATGTGAAATATTTTATTTAGTTTAAATTGTTTTATCTGTACCAAATGGTTTTTTCTATTAATTTTAAAAATACTCGAACAGGGAAAATTTGATTAGGTCATTAATGTTTGGTAATAGTACCGCATCCACAAAATCGGTAAAAAAAATCCCCTTGTGTACCTCAATTTTTGTTGCTCGGGGGAGGGGAGTATTTTTGGAGAAAGGGAGCTGAACAAGCCAATATTTTTACTTCGCTAATGCACCAGTAAGAAAGACTTAACTAATAATAGCCCAATTCTTTTTAGTTACTTTTAAATAGAAAAATGCCAATGGCTAAAATGTTTTTTTTTTAATTCAAGCTTAGCAAAACATTTTTCCTATCCCTTTTGCCGCGTTTAAGTATGCCTCTTTTCTACTAGTTTGTTGAGAGGTTACATATAGTTCAAGTTATTTGCACGTGAGGTTATAAAAATAAACACAAACTAACCGGTTCTTGTTGCGGTCCTTTCAAAGTTTGAAAATATAAATTTTGTAAAGTAAACAGAAATATTGAAGTAGAAGAATTGCCCTACCGTTCCATTCACAACTTTGGTATGCTATTTAAAAGAAGCAAAAAAAAGTAACTAATAACGGTGTTAAAGAGAGAGGAGGGAAGTATGCGTGTATGCTCGCGATAATGCGTTTTATTATTAAAATGATGGAAATGATACCGATTGTAACGTTAACGGTTTTAATTCAGAAAAGTTTACGGTGCCATATTTACATGCGGTAAACTCAACGGTAAAGATTCACATGCGTGCTTAAGGGAACGATCTATAAACGTAGTCCCAACATTGTATTGTATATCGGTATAAAGGTCTGTATGGTAACGGACTTGTAGATATCGGTAAAAGGGCGGAATCAGAAAAGGTTCATGCGGTAAACTAATTGTGAAGATGGACATAGATTACTATTTGAAACAAAGACAACAAACGGTCTGCGACATACTAAAATGAAATTATAAATAAAGTGTTGGTCAGCGCTCTTTTGAATATATTGCACCAAGAATTTTTAATCTAATGCCTCTTACCCTAAGAAATGAATCGGCAAGAAAGTCCTTTAAACACAAATTAACTACTTGGCTAGTTGAAAATGACATCAACCTAGTATAATTTCTCTTCTTCTCTCTCCTAAACTCCTTTTTGCTATGGCTCAACAAATGTGTAAGACAGAAATTGTTATTGATACATATGTATGTGAGAGAGACCAATAGAATAGTGGATGTATCGTGGTAAAAAAATCATAGTTTATGACGACACAGAACCAGCAAATCTAGAAAGTCCAGCAGTAGTCCGGCCTCAAATATGGGAGTAAATGAAAAATAAAACAAAACTACCCGGTGTGTGTAAAAGTGGCCATTAGATTAATTAATCAGAACGTGTACTCTACGTATTATGACGCATCGACGAGGGAAAATATGGTTATTGTTGTCTAGGCGAGGGTGCTTACCATCGGCGGATGATCCGATCCGGTGTTCTTGTAGAATGGTCGGTGATACTATGTAGTATGGGTAGATTCTGTAGTGGATGGTCAGTTTGTTGATGGTAGATCGTTCGGTCAGGTTTGAACTGTTCTAATAACAATACGGTGAGATTTTGCTACCGAAGACTGCCAGCCCCGCCCAGCTTGGTATTTGTACGCGCTTCTGACTCGCACCGCTGCACCTGGCGAAACTCTACGCGCTGCGGCCTCGCGTCAATAGGTATTAATTAGGAGGTATTTCTCTTTGCAAAATTAATAAATGCACATAGTGGATTATTTACGAACAAGAATAAATTTTGTTTCATGAAAAGAAGGTTAATAACGGACTCGCATACAACCCTGTAAAAATTATGTTACTTTTTACACTGTTTTGGTTTTCCTGTCGTATATCATTATATTTTATATTTTTTATGTGTTAATTTTTTGCTGCATGATTGAGTGTCTTCAGCCAGCAGCAGATGATAAATTAAATGCTAGCTTTATCTGTAAAATAAAACCTTCTGTAAAAAGCATTTGATCCTATAGTCTATTAATTTAAAACATTGACAGTAGTAAATAAAGGCGTCCTGCAAGAAGCTCTTGAAAGATTGAGTAATGGATTGGTTGAAATGGTTATTTTAGTTAATTTATAGCCGAGGCTTAAAAGAAATAAAACTAGGATTTTCGGTTCTACTAATTCTTCGTAATTACTAATTACTTAAAGTGAAACTATAAAACGGGTTTATTTAGAGCCGAGTGGTTTATACAAATGAAGGGTTTTGCGAAAGAATATGTCACCTCTCTCATTATTTTATAAAAAACTGCTATAAATTTAATATTTTGTAAAAAATGCACTTGTGCAGAATGCGGAGGTAGCTTCTCCCCGTCCCTCAAGACGAGAAGATAGATTTTACTTGATTTATCCAGGGGTAAACATATAGAGGGGAGACGTTTTCTCCTGACGTATAAGAGTTGGTTTTGAACTAAAACTAAAATTACTTATCTCTAAACGACTAAATCCTCCGGTAGGAGGAGGTTAAAGGATATCGTTGGGAGTGATTAGACGTTCTGCATTATGCGGGTCCATCAAATATTTAAGGATGTTGTCTAGCCAGACAAGGAGTCCGGTTTTGCTTCTGCGCTAAATAAAAATACTATCGATATTAGGTATCGACAATTACAATATTAGCACACAATTTTTTTAAATCAAGTCCTTTGGTTTTTTATAATAATACCAACTTTATTCCTGTGTTAATAATATCTTTTCCATATTGCAAAAAAATTAAAAGTTAGCGTGGCATTTGTTCAGTTTTTTTCCATGGCAATTGCTATTTTACATTTAATTTCGATATCTTATTTAATGTCATATTGTATGTCAAAGTAATATTCAAAATTTCGTTGTTCGGGAATTATACTATTATCTGCGTAATATTTCGGTTATTATTATTGTTACTGTTAATTATAAGAAATTTGTGAATACCCAAAATAATACTTGATTGGTCGAAAAAGGTTTTTTTTCTACTCCCACATGAAAATTTATTGTTTCCTTTACACTAAATTGATTGAAAAAGTGGGTTATTTCGGTTAATTGAACGGATATGATTTCATATCCATCCTAGTTAGAATATGAAACTGACCAATCATAGTGGTCAATTACAAAGAAACCAAATTTACATGTTGTAAATTTTACGAGTGGTTTTCTGACAATTGACAGAAGTTAGGTTAACAATATACGTCAAATGCGATTCTGTCACATAAGATTTGTACTTTTTTCATTTAAATCAAAACATTGATCCCAGAGTATATGCATGCACAATTTTTTCCCAATGAGTAGATACACGAAATGGTGCGCAAATTGAAGGTATAAAACCAAATTATATTTCTACAGAACTATTGTTAATTTCTGACCGAACCGAAGATTTGCGCACAGATCCACTTTCTTATTTCAAAAATGTCTTTATTTCCATTCATTTCTAAATAATTACTGCAAGTTTTAATGCACAAAATGTACTAACATATCTATCAAAATTTTTTACTAACCTTGGTTAATTTTTTTCCATGCAAATATTTGGGCGCCGCGATATTTTTTGATATATTTTGAACGGGGATCCAATCCCAATTAATATTAAAACTTTTATTATACGCAACAGATATAGAAAATTAATTGGTAATTTTTCCTTAAATGGTGAAACATGAAGATGAGTACATAAAACCCGATAAAACAGACGATATTATAACATTTCTAGAAAAAAAATAATTCCATTTTTTACTAAAGGTTTTAAGGTTATGTAATTTCTACTTACAGTATTACCACTTCTCTTTCCACGTTAACAGTGTTCCTTATTTGTAAATTGGTGATTATTTTTAAAAAAACCTTTACCATAACGAACGTTAAAGTTCATATTAATGGCCAAAATCCATTTTTAACTGTTTATAACGAATTCTACAGCTATTTTGTTGTAGTTTCGGAGTTATAATTCTTACGCAAGCAGAAATAAACCCGAACAAACATTTTCTTCTTGTGTGCATTTCAGCAGAACAATTAATCAAAATGGCTATGGTTGAGGGAAATAAATTGTTAATTTTTATTAATAAATATATCGCTTTTTGTCTGTTATTCTACAAAAAACCGAATGTGAGAAATATAGATATATTCAAAGTGACTTTGTGTAAATATAAGAAAAGTCCGAAATCGATAAATATGTTACAATATAATTTGGTTCATGGATTTGCCATCACAATTGATTTTTCTTCAATTTTTTTTTATTATCGTTCTCACAAACTCATGTCCAACTTAAAGGACAAGTTATGATGCCTTGTTTAAATAATTTTTAAAAATTCTTAATATGAAGTTTAAAAGTTGAGTCGTAGAAAAATATACTGTATAACTCGAGTGGATTTTCCATATTGCGCTCGAATGCTTACGGCGTCATGCTCAATTTACTTCCTTGTGCGATATGGACATCATATACACTCTTGTTGTACAAAGTACTATTTTATGCATGGCACTTAAAAAGTGTCGGCATTAGGATTTCAAGAATTTGGTCACTCTAATTTTTGTCAATTGGCTAAGTCATTATATCTCCCTCCTCACTGAAATACTTCGTGACGTCCCTGTACACCCTAGGCGATATTCTGGCAGCACTTTTTTCTTCTGCACTTTTAAAACTAAATTAAAACAATCCCATTCGTAAATAACATATTTTTACAAACAGTACCTACTACGTCTATAGATAGGTATTTTTATATTTCAATAAAAAGAAAATTGCCTTCATTCAAAATAAAAAAATGTACCTAGTAATAAAAAGGTGCCACTGGCTTTGCTAAAACTGAAATTGTGAGTCATTTGGGCCTTAATAAAAAGACCGTAAAGGCTACATTGTATACAAAATGCGCAGGTTTAATCCAATGAGTGGATACACTGAAAGTTATGAAACCTAAGTTATTCTTTAATGCAGATTTTTGTCAATTTTCAAGTTTTGTCATTTTCTCTACGTTGGGATATACATATTTTTCCGTTTCCTCAGTCCCAATGCAGATTGGGTTAGATGGAAAGTCCCATAGCCCCGTTTATCCCAATCCAAAAAATATGTGGGTGTATACAGAGGGATTCATTAGTCGATCAAAAACAAAATGTTTAAATAATTTTTCCCAAAAACTCAGCAATAACATTTGATGAAAGTGATACTTTTCAAATGAGGAGAGGAGTTTTAGAATAATCACTTTTACACGAGTAATGTACACTATTTTTCCTAAGACCACAAAGAATTATTTAAAAAAAGGCTTTGATTTGTAATAAAAATATTTCTACACTAGTGTTGATCGAATATAGAATTATGCCTAGATTAGAAATGTTCCTTGATTATATTATTAGTTCTAAAGCAGTTTTTGGGCCATAGAATCATGAGTAACAAACATACACAATCATAAAATTTTAAAATATTTTTGCTACTCCCACATGGAAATTTGCTGTTTCCTTTACACTTAAGTGGCGGGTAAAGTAGGCTATTCCAGTTAACTGTGCGGCAAAATTTTAAATCCATCCTAGTTAGGTTATGAAACTGACCAATCACAGTAGTCAATTACAGAGAAGCCAAATTTACATGTTGTAAATTCGTTTTCTGATAGTTGAGAGAAGTTAGGTTAACAATATGCTTCAAAAATATGCAAATCTGTCAGATGAAATTTGTTCTTTTTAAATTTAAATCAAAACATTTATCCCAGAGTCTATGTATACAAAATATTTTTCTCAAGAGTACACGAAATGATGCAAAAATTGAAGGTATAATTACAAAATTAATACCAAAATATATTTCTACCAAATTATTGTTATTTTCTGCCGAACTAAAGATTTGCACACAGACGCACTTTCTTATTGCAAAAATATCTTTATTTCCACTTATTTCTAGACAATTACTAAAAGCTTTACATAAAATGTACTATATACCTACCAAATGAAAGTTTTTTTATTTACCTTGGTAATTTTTTTCCATATAAATAATATATATTATTATAAATATTTGTGTACGGGGATATTTTCCGATATATTTTGAACGGGGATCGAACCCCAATTGATCTTAAAACTTTTATTATACGCAACAAACATTGAAAATTAACTGGTAATTCTTCCTTAAATGGTGGAACATAAAGATAACCCGATAAAACAGACGAAATGTGTTGTGTTGTTTGTAATTGGCGTTTATTGTGAAAAGTTTGACCATAGCGAACGTTAAAAATTCATATTAATGCACAACATCCGTGAGAAAGATAGATATATTCAAAAGTGAGTTTGTATAAATATAAGAACTTACCCGAATCGATAAATATGTTACAGTGTAATTTGATCAATGGGTTTGCCATCAAAATGAATTTTTCTTCAATTGTTTCTTATTACCGTTCTCACAAGTTCATGGCCAACTTAAAAGACAAGTTATGATGCCTAAGTTAAATATTAATAATTTTTTTAAATTCTTAGCATGAAGTTCGAGAGTTAAATCGTAGAAAAAATATACTGTACAACTCGAGTGGATTGTCCATATTGCGCTCGGAAGTTTGAGCACTCCGCCTACGGCGTTATGATGCCTTGTTTAAGTAATTTTTTAAAATTCTTAATATGAAGTTTAGAAGTTGAGTCGTAGAAAAATATACTGTACAACTCGAGTGGATTGTCCATATTGCGCTCGGATGCTTACGGCGTCATGCTCAATTTACTTCCTCGTGCGATATGGACATCATATCCACTCTTGTTGTACAAACTACTATTTTGTCGTGGAATGCTTCTTTGGGAACTATAAAAACAATTAAATTGGTAAAAGTTATTCCTTTCGCTAGTGAGTTATTACTCTGAAACATAATATATTAAACTGCGGTTTTGACATATTTTCTTGCAAATTTAATCTAATTTCCGATTATGAGGCCATAGTTATATCGTATGATTTAAGTTTTCGGAATAAAATCAAGAAAACGGTTGTAAATAACTAAGAATAGTGTAATTACCCTGTATATTCCGAAAATATATCTCATTATTCAGCAAAAAATGAAATGCTCATTTTAAAGTTTAATTAAATCCTTTTGAGAATTGGAAAAATATACGGTTCTGGAATCAAAAATTACGTCAGAGCTGTGACTTGCACGCAGCCAGTAATTGTACGAACTTTATCTATGTTTTTCTTATACATAAATTACTTTTTTGTTTCAGTTAAACACAACGAACGATAACAGTCTAGCTAATGAAAATGAATACAATTCGCCGTTTTCATTACTTACCACTCAAAACTCTTTGTCAAATCAGAAACATTTGGAAAATCACGACGACAATGATAACATCAAATTTTCCAGAGACAGTAAAAATGTTCAATCAACAACAGGTAAGAAACGATTATTTTTCATCCACTTTACAAATAAAACAGTGTCGGCTCGTGGTCTTAAAAAATGGTGAAGAGCTATGTATAGTGCAGGCAGTGATGTAGCCAGAAAATATGCTTATGGGAGCTTAGTGGGCATAATTAGGACATTTTTTTTTCTGGAGAGAGGGACAGTCGGGACTACATGTTTTTATGATATCGTACCCAGTGAAGTAGATGGAAAAGCGCCGCAAGCGAAAAATTTTCGAGGCCACGCTCAAAGTTCGTTAAAAATTCACCTAACTACTATTAAATTTCGAAAATTAAATTATTACCTCTCCTCCTCTCCATGGTTGGGTTAAATTTGTTATTGTAAATGTTTTTGTTTACTTTTTCTTTCAAAATTTCTAGCTGTCTCTTTATTAAAAAAAACATTTTTTATATTTGTGAAAAATATGAATATTAATTTCAGTTTAAAATTTTAACATAAGACGTATGTATGACCCTAACCAGCGTCTTTCGGGCTAGGTTTTTCATGATCAAAAATAAAGTAAACATCACTTACCATGCCAAAATTGATGATTTTTTCAGAAATCATGTATTTTAGGAGCGTAGATCTAAAATCAGTTTTTGGTGCAAATGCTTAGGTTTTGAAATACTCCTTCTTAAGTGCCGTTTTATATAATAAAGTATTCTCGTTTCTTCTCGTACTATTTTTTTTATTATAAATTATATCAATAAAAAATGTTTCAATTAAAATTTTTACTTTAATTTTTCTATTTAAAAATAAATACCTAATTGTTTTTTGTTTTTGTTGTAAAAGTATTTTATTGCTCCTAAATACGCCACTTAAACAAACATTGACTAATTTATATTTTTATTACGTACAAATACACAATAAAAATTAAACTAAGTAGGTACGTACACTACTGAATTAACTGAAAAATAAAAACAAAAATTTTAATCACACAGTAAATCATTTAAAAACGATATCTATAACCGTAAGTTTCGCAAAGCCTCAAAATAAATACCTTAAGGTTAGGCGAACCAATGCTAAAACAAAAAACAATGGATGCATACGACTGATCTATTTCTAAATTGCCCTTCATCTTAATGCGAATTGCTACATCCTGTAGCGTGACTGACATCACGTAACCATAGCAATGGTGAAAAGCCACTTGGACGTTGGGGCTTCGTCTTCACTTGCTGGCTTGCTGTTCTGAACTCACGGACCAAGGGTAGCGCACAGACACGGTCGGCTGGGGCGCGTTAAAATGCATGAATGTTTATAATAATTATTGTCCATCGGAGTTAACCGCGGCCCTATTATGCATAGCTACATTCGTATTAAATTAATATTATTAATTAGAAACATAATTATATTTTAAGGGTTAAAATGGTAACAGTAAAAACGATATCTATAACCGTAAGTTACGCGATGCCTCAAAAATAAATACCCGAACGTCCCGAACCTATGATAAAACAATGGTATACGACTGATCTATTTTCAAATTGCACTTCTTTAAAATGCAAATTCATTCATGCTGCCGCGTGACGTCTCGCGTTTCGGACGCCAGTGAAGTCACGTAACCATAGCGACGAGAAAACAAAACCGCTTGACTGGATGGCTCTGCTTGCCTTCCAATGCTGTTGAGTAGAGAACACGGCGGTCGACTGGGGCGTGCCAAAATGCACGAGAGTGTATATTTATTGTCCATCGGAGTTAACCGTGGCCCTATTATGCATAGCTATATTCGGATTAAATTAATATTATTAATTCGAACATAATTATATTTTAAGGGTAAAATGGTAGCTGAATATTTAATATTGTCGAAAAAAAATTCCTCCTAGTTTTATTTTTTTTCACCTACTTTACCTGGCGAGCCGCCACTGAAATAAAACCTAAATTTACCGCTCGCATTTAAAAATTTACTTGTGTATTATGATGCGTTGTTTAAACCTTGGATAAAATACAAAAATTTCTTATTTTTCGACAAGGTAATTGAAAGTATTTATCAGCACACAATCCAATAAATTATTTAGTATGTTTAAAACTTTGGTAACTTTATTTAAATATGATTTGCTTCCTTAATCATAATATTATTAACTTGGGCGTTTAAAAATAAATTGATTATTTAGATTTAGTAAAATCTGTTGCGAGTATTAATAATTATAAATTTGCATAAAAGTTACAATTTACATTTACAGCAACGAAATATGATAATTATTTATAGATACAGGTACCAATTCGATGCTTATCATGGGTATCTCGGAAACTATAAGAAATACAGTATTGGTCATGGTCAAGGTTGTGGAATTTTGTGTTCAGTAGTATTGTAAAAAATTTAGGATTTATTTTTTACTTTTTAAAATATTCGAACAAAACTAAAATTTGGAGTTCTTGTATTTTTATTTTATCTGACTTATTTTAACCGCTATAGAAATACAAATATACCATCTGTTAAAGCAACTTTTTTAGCTTTATATTACCGTGTTTTTAGAATATCGGTACAGTGTTTCGTTTTTGTAAAACTGTAATCAAGTTTAATTTTTGAAATACGGACCTGCATTTTTTATTTTATGTAACTCCACTTAAACAAACATTGACTAATTTATATTTTTATTACGTACAAATACACAAGAAAAATTAAACTAAGTAGGTACGTACACTACTGAATTAACTGAAAAATAAAAACAAAACTTTTTAATCACACAGTAAATCATTTAAAAACGATATCTATAACCGTAAGTTTAGCGAAGCCTCAAAATAAATACCTTAACGTTAGGCGAACCAATGCTAAAACAATGGTGCATACGACTAATCTATTTTTAAATTGCCCTTCATCATAATGCAAATTGTTACATGACGTTTGCGTGACTGACGTCATGTAACCATAGCAACGTGAATATCAAAGCTATTTTGGGTGTTGGGTCTTCACTTGTTTTGAGCAAACGTACACGGTCGGCTGGGGCGCGCCGAAATGCACGAGTGTTTATAATTATTGTCCATCGGAGGTAACCATGGCCCTATTATGAATAGTTACATTCGGATTAAATTAATATTATTAATTCCAACATAATTATTTTTTAACAGCTAAAATGGTAGATTGGTACATTAATATTTAATATTGTCGAAAAACTTTCCTCCTGATTTTATTTATTTTTTTTGGTGAAGAGCCCTTCACCTACTTCACCTGACGAGCCGCCACTGCTTCACAATATTGCCAATGTTCTCTAAAATGTTTATATTATAAAATAAAATGACAAAGTCTGAAAAGTAATCCAATAGAAATAATTGTCCAAAACGGACTTGTAACGTAAACAATTATTATTTGGCTGTTCTTTTACAGAAATTACCAACAGTCATATTCAACCAAATGCAATTGTGGAATCTAAAAACGATGAAACCTTTTCAGAAATTGAGAATCACATAATTAGAAAAAGACCGACCTTGTCGGATGATTCGGGAAGTGAAGATGACGATGACTTGAATGCTGGGGACTTGGAGGGACGGACAGTGTCGTCACGGGGAGAACAAGTAAGTAATTTTTTTCCAGTTCTTACATTATCTTTAAACATCGTTTGTAATTAATAAAAGCTTTCCAGAACTTATTCTTAAGTTATACCAAAAAAAATTATAAAGGTATAGAGACAGACCATGGCAGTCGCCTTGAATATAACTCAAATAGATGTTAATTAAGGCATGGCCAGATGTTGCCTTGACAGCTATTTGATTTGGGTTTATCACGATCATTAATGCATTTACATTGTTGTTTAAAACCTTAATTATTCAGTTATTTCTATGATTACAGTTGTCTACCTTCGCCAATCACCAAAACACATGTATCTTTGTCGAGTTTTATCAGAAAGTTAAGCATTAAAATCAAAAGTAATAAATGCAAATGTACATATTATTAAGAAAAGATCGTGAAGCTGTACTGTCGGCGCATGCGCAGAAGGGTGTGTGGAAATTGATGGTGAACATACCATCTATCCCTACTAGTTTGCTTAGTAGTAGAGTGTGCTTGTTTTTTTCTTATATTAGTATTTAACTTCAGACCTGATAATTCTTTAAAAAGCGATGCACGTGTAACATTATCAAACAATATTTTTAATTCTTGTCTTCTTGTAACACAGGAAAAACAGTCTTGGCATTTGGTCAACAGTAAAATTACGATACAATTTAAATTTATTGTAAATTGATGAAAGTAATCAGTCATTTATTGTTTATAAGCTTTAATAACCAGTGATTAACTCGTCATTTAATTTTTTAATCAATATCTAGTTATCTTTTTATTTTATCCATAAAAGCGCAAAAAAGTGGTCTTTGGAGATTAATAACCTATAATTTTTGACACCGTAAACCATGACATTTTATTAAGAACATTATACAGTTTTGGAATAAGGAAAAATTGACACAAATTACTTAGGTATTAAGAGTGAAAAAGGATAGATATTAGACCCTGTACTATTCTTAGTTTATATTAATTCCATATTTAAATTAGACAAAAGGCGAGTTCGGTTATTCCTCGCGGATGTGATGAGAGGACACAGATTTAAAACAGCTGATCAGCAGATTATTCCGAGGTTGTCAGTAATTACGGAACGGTTCATATTCATTTGACAAACAGGATAACCTCACTTTCGGCCTTTCATGATAAAAATGTATAATAATTAGTTAATGTTGAATTCCAATTGTTGAAATCGGCCATAATTTGATGATGAATTATTATGAATAATAATGAATAATATGAATTAACCCAACACCCAACTTTCTTAAGCAATATTTGTCAATCAGCTGATGTTGCTTTTATCCTCGGTTTCCTCGGTCAAAAACCTCCGATGAAAAAGATAACGCTCCAAATCATCTGACCCGGTTTAAACAAACGCAGATAAATATCAGCCGTCAGCTCTGAAACGATTAAACGAACGACATTTTGACAATCCGAGAGATCGGAGACCTCGCCGATGATTAACCGAACTCGCCTATTATTAGACTTAAAAGGTAATGCAATGCTCTTTGCAGTTGATACATTTTGCTAAAATTTTCTCAGAAATGTATTTTAATATTATGACCTTGAAGTACCTATGTCTTTTTTTTATCAAATAAACTTATTGTCTTGTATGTTTTTCACTAAATATAAAACACATTTTATCATTAATTAAGCCCTTTAAATTTAATAATGAGAATAGAATAGATTTAGAAACGATAAAATTACTAATATTTTCGAAATTATAATATTTAGCTTTTGCACGCGGATCTGATAGTTTGTCAAACTTAAAACCATTACAAGTTAGTTAGGAGTAAAAGTATTATAAAGTAAAAAACTTGTTTAAAAAACTGTGTTTAACAAAAGTGGAAAAAAATTAAAAACATTTAAGAAAAATATGAAAGCGGTGTAGCGTAGCTACGTATTTAATTAATAAATTAATCTACTTACCTGGAGGAAAATTAATAGGTACTAATTTTCCGTCGCTTGCCCATGGATATAACTATGTACCTATTTGTTTCAGGTAGCCCTAAAATTTGCAGCAAATTGTTTATTTAAGTACATTCTGTATAGGAACACAATGTATGCAATGGCATGTTAGACCGCTGAAAACAATTTACTATACATCCTTTCATAATACGATATGAACAACCCAATAACCTAACCTAGATTATACAGGGTGGGGGTTTTAAATGGAACCATGTGTAAGAAATTTAATAAAAAGCAAATTTAAGAAACAATTACATTAACAATAACTTTAAAACTGTAATGTAACTTTGTTAGTATAGCCATTATTGAAAATGTGCCCCATAAATCTGTTCGCACAGACCAAACCGATGGTAGAACTCTTCCCTTACTCTTTCCAAAACTTCTGGCGCGATTAAATGTATCGCTGCCCGAATCCTTGCCTTCAACTCTGAAATGAGTGCATGTAGAGATATTTTAATTTTTAAGGATCTTAATGCATGACATACAAATAATATAAGATATAATAATAGGACATTGTATACCTAGTAGGAAAAGCTGAACATTCCCGGACGACCGTAAAGATTGTATGTCGAGGCGCAAGCCGAGACTGACAATACGGGGTCCGGGAATGTGGCTTTTCTACGAGGTATAAATACAATTTTTTGTAAATCGAAAATTATGAAAAGGACATAA
Source organism: Polydrusus cervinus (assembly GCA_935413205.1). Classification (NCBI taxonomy): domain Eukaryota; kingdom Metazoa; phylum Arthropoda; class Insecta; order Coleoptera; family Curculionidae; genus Polydrusus; species Polydrusus cervinus. The sequence continues at coordinate 34,574,559 of OW284510.1, read as the reverse complement.
CTTATTACAATTAACTTGTTAAAATCTTGAAATAAATATTATTAACTTTGTTCACAAATAAAGAATGCCATTAAATACTTGTGTTGTGATATGGGAACATAGTAATATTGAATTGTCACGCTTAATACAGTTTAGTTTACGAGTAGCCCTACAGAAATAACATTTCCTTACAATACAATAATAAATATTTCCTAACAGTTATTTTCCGTTGCCTAGCAACGACTAAGTGTAAGGAAATATTGACTTTTTCTTTCAGAAATGTTATCAAAAATGTCAATATTTCCGATCGATTTTTGAAAAATTATATTGTTACATTTTGTTACTTACCCACAAAAATAATAGAAACAATTAGGTTTATTCAGCGTACATTTTTAGATGACTTTAAATAAAAATGGCACAGCAAAATTAACACAGTTTGGGTTTATTAATTCATAAAAGTAAACAACATTTATGTTAAAGCGTTCCAATGAATGAACTCACTTCCCAAAATTAAAATCAGCCCTACGGTCTTTTCAGGAAATACACTTTTCCATGACTTTCTCTTCAAAGCTATTCATGAAGTAAATTTCTGTTTATGGACATCATAGCTAAAAAGCATTTATAGCATAAGTATTTTTAGAGAAACGTTCCTTAAGGTTCATTTATCTTGTTTCCTTTTACTAATTTGTGTCAACTCTAAACCGGGGACCGGTCTACCCAACTCTTTAAATTTTATTATGTGTGCCAAAGAAAGACTTAAAAAGTTGGAATTTAATACACTGCTAACACTATTTATATTCATCTTAAATCGTAAACAATTGCACACACGCAATCACGATTATATTTTGATGAACAAACCCGTAATATCCATATCCGATCCGATGCGGATATACCCGACCAGAAAATAAATGTGTAACAACGCAATACATACGCAAATCATCATAATAATATACTAATTTGTTTGGTATAAACAAGAATTTCAGGTGTATGATTTATTTTAGATGTGACAAGCCGGTGGGAGATACAAGGGCTGAGTTGCCAAACGCCGCATGCCTCTTTTTTTGCTTTGGTGCTTTACCGAGGGCGCTTAGTAATCGCAGATAAGTGAATAAGATATCGTTTCTCGGATGAATTAAACAATACCCATGATGAAATATAATTATCGTATTTTTGGCAGGCGGTGGAGTGGGGGGGGGGGGGGGGGGCGGTCACGTGGTCTCAAGTAGGAGCCGCCACTAAAATACAAACACCAATATACGTATATTTTAATTGACAATAATTTTATCTAATTTCAGATCGATCGAGCCAGCGCAGCAAACATTAGACGAAGCAAGGAAGAAATATCAGCTGATAATGAGGAAGAAGATCACTTCGGTTACACAATGAGTAAGTGGATATTAGTTTTTGTGTGTTCCTTTAATACATAATACATAACAAAAAAAATTATTACTAAAACGGCCAAGAAAAAAACCTGGAAAATATTTTTAAGTTTCTAAAATTACCGCTAGGGGGCGTAACTGCAATCTTGAATCTAAAAAGTCATATTTCTGTAAATTCCGCTATATTAACCTAATTTAAAAAATTCTGATCTTAAAAGTTGAGGATAGTGTGAACCTTTTTTTAACACTTTTTTCAGTATCTCTAAAAATAAAGTGGTGGGGGGTTTTCAAACGTTTCCGTAAATAACATCCTGTACAAATTTTTGATGATTTGAACAAACTTGGGCTCGTTAAAAGGAGCTATTCTTGGGCTATAAATATCAATATATTTAAAGTTTTGTAAGTTTTACATATCGCCGCTAGAGGGCTTTTTTCGACATTCCTACAGAAATGGTTAATTTTCTCAACAAAATAAAATGCATTAGTACGATTTTTTTCTTATGAAAAAGTACATAAATGATGCCTAAACTAGCTCGCGAAAACCGCATCTCGATATCTTATTCCTAACCCTAAATATCGGCAATAGAAAATTTTATAAGAAAATCCCTTAAATTTTTATTTTATTGTAACTATATTTTTCTGAAATTCTTTCTATTATGTAAGTTGTGGCCCTAAAAAGACAATTAACAGAAGCAGGCCATGGAAACAAAACCTAATCAAAACATAAATAATCCAAATTGTCAATAGTTGTCAAAGTTTTGCGTTACTTTGAGTAATTTTTGTGTTTACAAAATGCATTTTACGAATGATGGTGGTTTATTTTGAATGTCTTTAGAATGCCGCAGTAGCTAAAAGAGTTTACGCCTCTCGATATCCAAATCGGCGTCCTTGCGATGTGAGAGGTTTTCCCCGATTTGTGGCGAGTTTTCGTGCCAATGGTTGTTTTCGGCCTAAGTTTTAACGGCAAAGAATTGGAAGAACACAAGAAAATATTAACTACGTACTGGGGTATATTGAAGGAAATCCTCATGTTGGCACAAGAGCATTATCCCTTGAGTTGGATATATCACGAACAACGGTTCAAAATATTTTGAAGGACCATAGGTAAGTTGTAATGGCCATCAAAGTTAGGTATTCGTTTAAACTTTTTTTAATTACTTTTAGAATGCACCCATATCATATCGTTTTGCATCAGGCCTTGAAAGAGGAAGATTTTAATCGGAGGTTAGACTATTGCCATTGGATGCTAGGTATGATACGCTAAAATAGAGAATTTTTATGTCAAATTCTTTGGACCGATGACTCCACCTTTAGTAGTGACGGGAGAGTCCATCGACATAATATGTACTATTGGTCTGCAGAAATCCTCATTGGTTGCGTGAAGTTCAGCACCAAGGACTTTGGAGTTTAAATGTGTGGTGTGGCATACTGGAAGGCAGAATTATTGGGCCATATTTTTTTGAGCAATCCCTAAATGGCAATGTCTTTCTTGACTTTTTGGCCAATCAATTACCGTTGTTGTTGAAAGATGTGCCTTTGGAAACAAGTCAAAACTTGTTTTTGCAATTGGATGGTTGCCAGCACATTTTGCCGTTAATGTGCGAGAGCATATTAATGCAGTATTTCAACAGCGGTGGATTGGAAGAGGAAGTCTGTTTCCATGGCCTCCGCGATCACCAGACCTATCTTGCCTGGATTTTTATTTATGGGGGCGGTTAAAGGACATCGTGTTTCAGACTCAACCTACGACCAGAGAAGATTTGAAAAACCGGATTCGTAATGCAATACGTAACATACCGAGAGCCGAAATTGAAACTGCAGTTTTGTCTACCCATGAGAGGCTTCACCAATGCATAGAACATAATGGTCAGCTTTTCGAGCATTTGCGGGGGCATTAAAAATCTTCTTTTTACAAATCGGTCTTTTTAGTGCCACACCTTACATAATAGAAAGAATTTCAGAAAAATATAGTTACAATAAAATAAAAATTTAAGGTAATTTTCTATTGCCGATATTTTGGGTTAGGAATAAGATATCGAGATGCGATTTTCGCGAGCTAGTTTAGGCATCATTTAGGTACTTTTTCATAAGAAAAAAATTATACTAATGCATTTTATTTTGTTGAGAAAATTAACCATTTCTGAGTCCAAGTTTGTTCAAATCGGCTTAGCCGTTTCGAAGATACAGGATTTTATTTACGGAAACGTTTGAAAACCCCCACCACTTTATTTTTAGAGATACTGCAAAAAGTGTTAAAAAAAGGTTCACATTATCCTCAACTTTAAAGATCAGAATTTTTTAAATTAGGTTAAGTTAGGTGAGTTTGTTGTGCCTCTTAAACTGTTAATTGTTTGGTGTCAAACTGGTTCAAATAAATATGGGACAGAGCATCAGGTTTCAGTTTTAGTATAATTGCTCCCATATATATAAATATTTTAACCCGATTGCAATGAATAAGGCTTAAAATACAGCTCAAAAATTTTTCCCGCCTTTTTGTATGTTGTGTCAAATGCTGATGACCACTCCTACCTGTTCAACGGTCAGAATCACAAGGTCAGCGCTTGCGCTGTCGCTACTCCAGGTTTTGCAGTGTTGCCAATGTGAATTCTTAAAAATCCTGGTTTATTTAATATGGCCACTGAGTTTAGGTGTTGTAAAAACAGAGATCAACCTAACTGGGTTTGTTCCGTATGCCACAACATATTTCACAAAAGTTGTTGGTCTAAGACAAAGGGGTATACCGTTATAAACAAAAATGTAATTTGGTGTAGTAAGAAATGTGCCGAATTGTCCTTAAACGAAAAAGGTAATGAGATTGATGACCTAAAGAGCTTGATACTGGAATTAAGAGAGGAAGTTGCGCAGAAAGACACCCATATAAGAAGACTAAAGCGATCCTCTAAGGATTTTGAAAGATCAGTTATGGAGGGTGAGACGAGTTATTTAAATAAGATCGATGAACAGGCAGAACTGATACATAATCTTAACATAAAAATTAAAGAGTTAAATGCTCGCATTGGAGATAAATCAATTACGCCGTTGGTTAATGAATTGACTGAAAAAAGCACCCAAACGTACCATTCTGTTTCTCATAAGGTAACACAAACCACCTTGTTGGGCACCCCGTCAGAAACTCAAACAGATGGTAACTTGTTCACTGCCGGACCGCGTTCCCGACGAGTCTCTGTCAATTTGTCAGAATTCAGTCCTAGTCACGATACTGCAACGCTGGATAATCCCTCACATTCAAGCCGGAATATGCCGGAAGGGCTTACTTCTGACCAGCCTAAAATTCCAGTTGAACTTTGCACTGACGAGTTGGAATCGGTTAACAATCGTAGTGATGGTACCTCTTTTGATTTGAATTCTATTTCAATACCACCACTCGGTGTCCCTTTTGGTGATGAGGAGCTTCAATTATATCTTTCCAGTATAGCTAAATTTCCTCGGCCCAATGAAGTCATTTCAGTTGATAAACATAATATCGTTGATATCTCTAATGAGTCCCAGGTATCACTTAGCTCATTTCATAAAGCGCCAACTCAATTTGTAAAAAAGAAAAAGCCTCAATTGCTCGTGATGGGTGATGAACCAAACGTGAGAGGCTGTAGCTTACTCTTTAAGAAGCATTCCAATTCCAGATTCGATATCAATTGTCAGTATACCACCAGAGCTCTGACTGAAGATATTGTGAGTAAGTACATTCATCTTATTGGTAACTTTACTAAGAGGGATTACTTTATCCTGTTTACTGGTTCCAAAAATCCTTTAACTGGAAATATGCTCTCCATGGAGTTTCTTCAAGCTTTGCTAAGAAATTCAAAATTTACTAATGTAATTGTTATTGACCTCCTTACGCAGCACATGGGAACCGTTTCAATGCATTTATTTATGAATTTAATCTCACAATTAAAGAATATATACATCGTCTTAATAATGAGACAAAATTTATTAGTTTGGATAGATTTACAGAGTATCAAGAAAGAACTTTACATGCAGAACCCACCTATGAGTCTAAGTCCAGGTTGGTCAAGTATATTTGTAATGCGATCTGTTCCGACAAAGTCGATGTGGCTCCAGATGCGGAAATGTCGTTTGAAGCAAGGATTAAGAGATTATTGGCAAGAGAGACGACGTCCAGAGCTGAAGAAAGACTAGCCAGTCGAAATTTTCCCATAACCTGTCCAGTCCGCAACGTACGCTAGGGCGACCTAAGCTGTCTTTACTAAATTTTTATTATCAAAATGTTAGAGGACTTCGGACCAAGACCACCGAGGTATTCCTGGCTGTAAGGGGTTCTGATTATCAATGTATTGTTTTTACTGAGACGTGGTTAAATGATGAAATACAAAGTACAGAGCTTTTTGATTCTCGATATCAAGTTTTTAGGTCCGATAGAAAATTCTCAAGTTTAGGATGCCAAAAAGGAGGAGGTGTTCTGGTAGCTGTCCAGTCCCACTATCCAGCAAAGATCTTGGCATGCAGTTCTTTGAAATCCTACGACGGTCTGTGGGTTAAGATTGATATTGACGGCACGAACATTATAGTTGCAAGCATTTATATTCCGCCCCGTTCGTCGGTGGAGGTTTATCAGGATTTTATTGATACAGCTGAGAGTATTCGAATGAACAATTACAAAGCCAGACTTTTGTTTTTTGGAGATTTCAATCTTTCTGAAATCGTTTGGAGAATGGACGACGATCAATTCATGCCGGTTGGTTATACCTCTCAAGCGGCTGATATTCTCTTAAGTGGTAGCTGTTATTTGGAATTGAACCAAATAAATAATGTTCCCAATGTCAAAAATAAAATCCTTGATTTGATTTTCTCAGATGACTTTGACTGTTTGAGGGTTTCGCCAGGTGTACCAATTAGTGGGGTTGACCTTTATCATCCACCTCTTGAGGTATGTTTTTCTCCTGGTGTATTGCAGGCTCTCGGGAGCAAGACCAATGTAAAGGTGTATTTATTTCACAAGGCCAATTATGAAGGTATAAATCAGTTTCTTGCTAGTGTGGATTGGAAACTTATTTTGGCTGATAAAAGCGTAGATTTGATGGTGGAGAAGTTCTATGAGGTTGTTTATACTGCGATAGATAAGTTCGTACCAACTAAAACGCTGTCCGAGGAAAAGTATCCAAGATGGTATAGCCGAGAACTAATTAAATGCATCCATTATAAAAATAAACTTTATAAGAGATATCGGAAATCAGGATCCCAGTCTGATTACCTAAAATATACAGATATTCGCCGTGAAACTAAATATCTCATCGATTTATGCTACCTTTTGTTTGTAACTAACACTGAGCAGATGATCCCGACGAACATCAAACATTTCTGGGCATTTGTTAAGTCACTAAGAAAGGATAATGGTATTCCACAACATCTTGAATACAAAGGAGTGGCCAGGGAATCTACGGAGGAAATTGTCAATGCCTTTGCTGATCACTTTGAATCATGCTATATGGACCATAAAATTACCACAACCTCTCCCACACACGGTTATGTGGTCAACTGTTTGTCTTTTCATAATTTCACAGCTGACGAAATCCTGGAAAAGATAAATTCTTTGGATATAAACAAAGCGGCAGGCCCAGATGGATTATCCCCATCTTTTGTGAAAAACTGTTCCTTATCCTTGGTGAAACCTCTTCAAATTATTTTCCAGAAGTCGTTTAATTCGTCATATTTTCCGACTGGTTGGAAGGATTCAGTACTGTTTCCCATCCTGAAATCGGGAAATAAAAATGATGTGGAGAACTATAGGGGTATCTCTCTGATTTCCACGATTCCCAAAGTTTTTGAGTCCATAATAACTGACGAAATATTCAGCACCTACAAACATATCATTTCACCAGAACAACATGGTTTCTTTGCAGGCCGGTCCACTACAACTAATTTAGCAGTGTTCCAAGACTTTTTAGTTCACCATGTGGAAGAGGGATCTCAAGTGGACGTAGTTTATACGGACTTAGCTAAGGCTTTTGACAGTGTTGCACATACGATTTTGTTACAAAAATTGGAATCTGTCGGAATTTGCAGCGCCTACCTACTGTGGATTAACTCTTATCTTATAGACAGAGTTCAATATGTAAAGTTACGTGGTGTAAAGTCTCGATCGATAAAGGTTACATCTGGCGTACCTCAGGGTTCCCACTTGGGTCCTGTTTTATTTCTCCTTTTTATTAACGATATAGTGTCGAATTTTAAAATTTGTAAATGCTTATTATATGCTGACGACCTAAAAATTTTTTGTATTGTTAAATCTTTAAATGACTATCGAATGCTTCAATCAGAAATAGATAATCTTGTTCAGTGGTGTAAACGTAATTATCTAAAATTGAATGTCAAAAAATGTAAAGTTTTAAGTTTCTATCGATGTAAAAGTCCTGTTATATTTAAGTATTTTATTGAAGGTGAGCAATTGGACGTTGTTCATAATTATAACGATCTAGGCGTAATATTTGATCGTGAATTAAATTTTAATAAACATATTGATGGTATTATTCTTAAAGCATATAGAATGCTAGGTTTTGTTCGTCGTAATTGTCAAAATGTTCGTGATACTAAAGCTATTTTATGTTTATATAACTGTCTGGTTCGTAGTGTTTTAGAATATAGTTCTGTAGTATGGTCACCTTTTTACCAATGTCATAAAAGACGTATTGAGCAGGTACAAAATAAATTTCTTTTATTTCTATTGTACAAATATAGATTTCCCTGCTTCAATGTGTCTTATAATGTAAAAACAAAGCTTATTGGTATTGATACGTTGGAAGAACGCAGAAAAAAGGCAATGTTATATTTCATGCATAAGTTGCTAAACGGTCCTATAGACTGTAGTGAGTTGTTGAGTAATATTTCTTTTCGTGTTCCTCAACGACCAACGAGGCAACAACATTTATTTATTGAAGGCTCGCATAGAACAAATTATGGGTTTACCGGTTTTGTAAGTAGATTGGCTCGTAATTACAATCAATGTTTTTCTCACATTGATTTATTTTATTATAACTTCTCCCAATTTAAAAGAAGAATTACTGAACAACCCATGTAGAGTAATGTCATTGTGCTTTTTATTCTTAGTTGTAGTTTAAGTGCCAGTTGGAGTTTTCTCTGTAGTGTACTATGTAAATAAATTAAAAAAAAAAAAAAAAATAAATAAATATAGCGGAATTTACAGAAATATGACTTTTTAGATTCAAGATTGCAGTTACGCCCCCTAGCGGCCATTTTAGAAACTAAAAAATATTTTCCCGGTTTTTCTCTTGGCCGTTTTAGTAATAATTTTTTTTGCCGCAAGCCTCTACGATAGTTTCCCAGATACAGTACCTCGCATTCTTAGTTGGCCACCCTGTACTAGTGCCGCCTTACAAAAATTTTTTTGTTGGTCGTGTTTACTCTTTTCGAATAAATATTGCGTTTGGAATAGGGACGGATTTACAGATTTTTTAAATATTACTCGATCGTTGCGTGAACACGGGGATTCTGGAAAACACTTAAAATGTCAGTTAATGTTAAGAAATTTTGAACAAAAAAAAACACTATTGCCGATGCTTTAAAAGAAAACGCTAGACCTCAACCAAAGAATCGATCTGTGTAGTTGTGATGATTATTCTATACGTTTTTAAGAAACAAAAACAAACAATGCGGCAATGTGTCCTAGTTTTTGTATTAGAGCATAAATATAAAATTATAAAGAAAGATATTCTTTTAGAAAATTCTATCTAGGTCTCTCTTTCTTTTATACCGCGCGTAATCAAAGTGACATTTACAGTTTATTTTCTCCATCCTAATTAATACCGTTGACAAGTGTTAGAATATATTTTTAAGCTAGTAGGTATATTTTATTTAGAAAATCTAGCAATATGATTTAATACCATGTGCAAATATTACAAATTTTTGCGCTACATAACATTAAAAATGTAAATTTAATGCCGATGCCAATCGGCCACGTATTCGGCCGCGCCGCACCGTATTTCTGTCGGGTCACGTGTTTACCTTTTTCCGTTTTACTTACAATCAAAAGTGCCTGATTAGTTAATTAAAAATTAAGGTAACGAGGCTAATATGATTATGAGAAAATTATTCATATATGTCACAGTCAAACTTGCTGGTTAGTTAATTTATATTAAAATTCTTTGTGCAACCCTACATTAAAGTTCTAAATATTTTGATGGTCTAAAGTCTATTTCAAAAAGGTGTAAGGGTAATAAAACCTGTGCAAGGGGACTATAGAGTGACCTAACGAATATTTAAGCCACTCTCATAATTTGGCATTGATTTTATTGCAAAATTCTTTATTTTCATCAAGTTTGGGTTTTGCCCATTGTTATACATTTACAAGAACTGAAAATGGTGTCACAAAGGCGTGCATTATGTAGATAGTATTAGGTATTCTTATATTTTATTAAAAATTATTTAAAAAAATACAAAAAAATACATTATGCAGAAATTAAATTATAAAAAATCATAATATTCCTCGTCATCTTAGGAACTTTCATCTCCTCCTAACGTTATAATTAACGAGTCGACGATCCGATCGATCAGATGGTCAAGATCCCTAACCCTCTTTAATGACATGATGGATTGCTTTTCGCTAGTTCTCTGGTGTCACTTCCTTAATGGCTTGATCAAACAGTAGCTTATTGTCTTTCATTTTGAATGTCATGTTGTGTCTTGCTACAAATCCTTTCACTTGCGCCCATATAGTTCTATAGAATATAGTTCGCAATGATATGGCGGTGGGCGCAGCTCAGTTACACAATGTTTTTCAGCTATATCTTCCACGGCATATTTCATGAAACGATGTTTGTGTAAACTTGCTATAGCTAATAGTTCCTTCTTTATCAAATTACCTTTTTTTTTCTTTGGTTAGTATCATAAATAATTTAATGCACAAAATTTATCGGCGCCTATGGCCGACACCGAAATTAAGCCGAAGTGGACGAAATATCCCGTTATATTACTATACACCTTTCTAAAATAGACTAAAAAGTTAAAACCTTTTAGTGAATACGGATGTTGGAGTTTAAAACAAATATGGTTATCAACAAATTTAAATATTCGTTACAAAGTTTGGATTTACACTGATTACTCTTCGGAATAAAATACCTATTAGCAAAATAAATTGTCAGTCATGTTTTGCTATTCCAGAACCTGCTGATTGTGTGTACGGATGTAATTAGTTATAAATTTACTATAATACAATTCAGCAAAATTTGGTGGAATAAATGAAGCTTAATTATTTCTTTTGTCGAGCATTTGTTAATGACGTTTCTGTATTATACAGTGCTGTGTGGGAACTGTTGTGGAACTGACATCCCAAATTTTCTATTTATAGGACTTAAATAAGTGAAAATAAAGCAAATTTATATAACTAGCTTTTGTAGCTTTATTGTAAAGAGGTATTATTCAGGATGAAACCGACAAAGAGGTAATTATTAATTACGTGGGGAAATGGATGATAAATTAACGACCTTGAAAGAATCCTTCTTAAGAAAAAGTTTAAAAAATAAATTAAAAGATCCACAGACGCTAAATGTTAGATATGTTTCCCCTAACAATTAAACAATAACAAAACAAATAAAGATGTTTCCTTCATTTCGTGAGATCCATCCCTAGACGCGTTTCGCCATATCATGGCTCATCAATAGAGGAGGAGGTGAATTAAACAATAGATTGACGATTTCTTTTTTAATAATTTATGTTTTTAATAAAATATCTCTTAACGACAACGCACTTGTGACATCTGAAATGAAGTAGTCGAAGGGTACCATGGAGGGGGGGGCAATTGCTCCTTCCCGATATTTACCAAAATACCAAAGACGTAGGAAACTTGCAATTTGATATAAAAAAAACATTTCACGCAATGCGTTCTTTAAGCTACGCTTACTGGCCATCTGTGCTGTTTATTCGATAAAAAAATTTGTTCTATTGGTTTTCCGATCAACAATTCATAATTTTTAAGAAAGAAATTTAATTTATTTCCTATAACTTTAAATACTTTTTCAAACTTTGCACGACCCTCCCCCCTCTTAAGCAAGAGAGTGAATGGCAGTTTTCAGAATTTTATACTATTTGTTGTGAATATTTTGCCTTCCTTGTTTAAAATATTGTAAAAAGAAACTTTCGGCCGATGCATCGAGGAGTTTTCAAATAATTCGCGACCTCGCAAAAATTTCCGGAAATAATTTCTGCTCTATAGTATATTTCAGAAAAGTTCGGCTGAATTTCGGTGTCGGCATAGGCGCACATAAATTTTGCGCAATAAATTATTTATGATAACTAAACAAAAATTTTAGAGAATTTGGTAAAATACCAAATACCACGAGGACATGAATTCGAATGTTTTTGAGGACTATTTTGGTGAAATGATGAAATATCTTCCAGCTGATTCAGTAGTAGTTATGGATAACGCCAGCTATCATTCACGACGCACAGAGAAGACTCCAACTTCATCTTGGAGAAAACAAGAAATTATCGACTGGTTAACCACCAAAAGCATTGAATTTGAAGATAATTTGATAAAAAAGGAACTATTAGCTATAGCAAATTTACACAAACATCGTTTTATGAAATATGCCGTGGAAGATATAGCTGAAAAACATATAGTAACTATGCTACGCACACCGCCATATCCTTGTGAACTAAATCCTATGAAACTTTTATGGACACAAGTGAAAGGATTTGTAGCAAGACACAACACGCCATTCAAAATAAAACACGTTAAGCTACTGTTTGATTAAGCCATTAAAGAAGTGACACCAGAGAGCTGGAGAAAAGCAGTCCATTATATCATTAAAGAAGAGAAAATGTAAAATCTTAACCACCTGATCGATCGGACCGTCGACTCGTTAATTATAACGTCAAGAGAAGATGACAGTTTCTCAGATGACAATATTATGATTTTTTATAATTTAATTCCTGTATAATGTATTTTTGGTATTTTGCATTTCTTTTATAATGTTTAATAAAAAATAAGTGACCTAATACTATGTACATAATGCAACTGACACACCATTTTCAGTGTTTAAGAATGGATAATAATAGACAAAATCCATAAATTGACCCAAACCTGGGTGGTATTACCTGCACTTGATGAAAATAAAGAATTTTGCAATGAAATCAATGCCAAATTTTATTAGCTTTTATTACACTACACCATTCTGAAATAGACTATGGGGAGATACTCGTATAAATTACAATAAGTAATGTTCTTTAAGTTATCTATAGATAGGTACATGAAACCAACAGTTTTATTTTTTAAATATTTTTAAATCAGGCTAAATGCAGGAGGGACAAGCTTCCAGGTATATTAACATTTTTCATGTATTTTAAAAACATCATAGCTAATTTTGCTCCATTAACTGGTTAGTATGTTTTAAATTTAATTTCTTGTATCTTGTATTACTCCACTCTCCCCTGTCTCATGTATCATACAAAGAGAGTAACCTACATTAAATTTTCATTAGGGAAGGTTTAACCGGCTAAGCCGGTTGTAAAATATAACTTTTTAATAATTTAAAATTGTACAGTACAAAATTAAACAGACGTTTAATTTATTGCTTAACACTAAACTGAATTACCTACTTTCGCATAATATATAGTTAACTGAGGGTAAAATTTCTAACACATTAAACTCCCACATTCACTAAACGGATTTTTTCAAGTCGAATAAAATCGTAGCTAGAAAATCTGTTGACATGAATAGAATCAGTCAAAAGCCAATTTCACAAGGAATTACATACATCATACCCAAACTGCGGCGATGGCTCAGCGGTGAGTCAGCGGTGAGTCAGCGGTGAGTCACTGGCATTCGATCGTGCACAGAGCAAAATCGACTAATTAAACAGAATAAATACCAGTAGCAACATTTTTAATAATCTCTATTAAACAATCTATTACTATAGCAAAAAACTTAACTAACGAACAGTATACAGAATTACTACCTCTTTATTTATACGGACAATAAAACGAAATAATTATGAATATAAGCCCAGAATTGTAAGAATGTATTTTAATAAAACATTCTTTTTGCAAATAAAAATGGTTTTATACAACATAAAGATTATACCAACAATAAAATGCTTTTTTGGGGGTATTAATTAAATTATTATTCGATATTAAACATGTATTTACCCTTATGCAACATACTTTTAATTGGCAAGAGTGGGGGAGACTTCGACGTATCAAGACGTGTTTTACGATGCCATTTGCATTTGTTCGGCTGTGCGGGTTGTCTCAGATGTTTTTTGTGAACAGTGTTGTGAGGTTTTTATTAAGCTTTATTTGTGGTGGTCTGGTGGTGTAAAATTATCAGTATTTTGTAACCTAAGAGCTGTGTTTATGATCTCAGATTTTTCGTTGTTTCTTGATTAGAAAGTGTTGAGGGTAAATACCCTTAGTTTTTTTTTTTTAGTTAAATAAATACCTTTAAAATGTTTTTTTTTTATTATTTATCTACTACTTTTTATATTATCGGCCATTCATCTGTTTGTTTAAAATTCTGGATATACGATTGCACATGTTTTAAAGCAAAAAATAGCAGTAGTTACATGGTAAAATCAAAAAATAAAATTTGTCAATATAAATATAGTACAATATCATTTCTTTACCTTTATTATTTTTTGGTCTTAAAACATACAATCATCCAAAATTTCGCTTGTTGTTGGAGTTTGCGTAAAGAGATAAGTGATCGATAAATTTATAAAAAATTAATATTCTGAATGCGCAAGCGCAAAATTTGAATCGGCAAACAGTATAAAAACGTTTTATATTGGCAGCTAAACATATTTATAAAACTGGATTATACTCTTTTTCAACTGTTCATGTGTTATAAAGCGTTCTATAGTCGCTATAGAACAAACCTTTATGGTTGTAATCGGTATCATATAAACAGTATAATCGTTTTTAACTAATGTGTATACCCATAGAAGTACGTTTTATAGTCGCTATGGAACAAACCTTCATGGTTACCATCCGTGTCATATAAGCAATATACCATATTTTAATCATTATGCATTGGTCCTAGCAATATCTGGTGTATAACCGGTATTAGCTCGTATTGCTGTCCCAAATAGTATTAAATATCCTTATAATGGCCATAAGAATTCTTATAATGGTTATAATTCATTTTCTCAGTGTGGCGTTCCGAGTTCGATTCTAGGAGTGGGCGTAGGCACAATAAAAAAGTGTGTCCGAATTTTAGTAGGTTTAAGAATGCAGGGAAGAGTGTGAAATTTATCCAACCTACCCCATTCTTGCCGATAACCAGGCCGGATGAGATCGGATATCGCGTGGGGTGCGGAAGAAGCTACACACTCGCACACTCCCCAATCGGTAGGTTATGCAATGGCGCAAGAAACCGAGGGTTAGCCCATGGGGGGAGTGTCGAATGACTGATGATCGTGGTTCGGAACCCACGTTAAGCTGTAAATTCCCTCGAGAATGGCCCTGGCAGCGAGCGAAGAGGTAAAAAGCCGAATTCGAAAGAATGGCAAGAAATGACCTCATACTCATTGGCATCGATCTCATACAAATTAACGTTAAATATAAGAACATACCGAGTGGTGCATCGTGGTTGGAAACATAGGAAATCCCATGCAAGTTTATCTGACTATCCAAATATTGGCTTCCCTGTTGACTTTAGAGCGGGGTTATAGGGAGACTTTGGTTATAGGGTATCTGTGTGGTGAGTGCACATACGGGGCTTGAACAATTTTGGACAACCCGATCTTAACTTATTTGAATGGGATTGCCGTTGGTTTTTTATTGTAATTTAACAGGTGATGCTGCGGACATCAGCATTAATTGGACTTGTCAACCTGTGAATCATTGTCAAATGTAATTTCCAAATGGTAGATATTTTTAAAATCTTTAACAGATACATTTTACACTGGAACATTATTTTCAAAACGGATCTTTTAACTAAAAACGAATTAAATTACTTCAATAAATTCTATTAAATAGTACTAAAAAGGGAAGAAAATAAGAGGGTCTTTAAAAATAAACAATTATTTATAAAAAAAACCTAATAATGTAATTTTAAGAAAATTGTAAAATCGGCTGAAATAAAATCAATGAAATGCGGAACTTATTTTATTATTTCCAGGATTTTCTTATGGCCATTTTAATAACGATTTTTTTTCCATAAGTTTCCGAGATATGGCCAGTACCCACACCCTGTATAATTAAACACAAATTAAGAATAACTTATTGGAACACTTTAATCTAATTAACAGAAATCAATAGAATCATGTCATTTCTTGTCATTCTTTTGAATTAGGCTTTTTTCCTCTTCGTTCGTTGCCAGGGCCACTCCCGAGGGGACCTACAGTTTAACGTGGGTTCCGAACCACGATCCTCGGTCATGCCATATCCCCCAAGGGCTATCAACCCTTGGTTTCTTGCCATTACATGACCTACCGATTGGGAAGTGTGTATCTTCTTTCGCACCCCACGAGATATCCGATCTCATCTGGCCTGGTTACCGGCGCGGCGTGAATGGGGTGGGTTGGGAGATGTTACCCTTTACACTCTTCCCTGCATTTTTAAATCCACTAAATTTCGGACATACTTTTTTTATTGTACGTATGCCCACTCCGGTAATCGAACCCGTGTCGCCACGGTCGAATGTCAGTAACACACCTCTGAGCCACCGCCGCGATTCAATAGAATCATTAAAATTTTAAAATTTTAGCTTCGGCCCTATTTGGGTTTTAACACGAATTCGTTGATTATCGTTCTTTTGAGTGATTTAAAAATATTAACAATTAACCGAAAACAATATGGACAAGTTCTTAAACAAACACGGTGCATACAAAACAGCAATACTTAGATTGCTATCCGAAGAAATATAGTTATTGTTTTAACAAATTTTTAATTGCCGAAGTTTTTGCTGGTCTCAAAAAATGTATACCTACTTGAACATTAATAAATTTACAAAAGTAAACTGATGTTTACTCCTAAAGTTTTAATATTAATTTTAACTTTGACCAAAATTTTTACCCTGGGTAATTCTGCATCCCTTCTGTAAACTCACAAACGAATCTTGAAACTCGAGGAACGTAGATTAAAAGTTTAAATGAGGTTTTTATATTTGAACTGATGAACTATAACCCTAAATTTATATTAACCGAATAATCAGTGGCGGATTAGGGATAAGACGAGTCGTCTATACTGGCACAGAATATATTGCGTAGCTATATATTCTGCGATACTGGGTACCAAAGACGGCAAGAGTACATACAGCCCGAAGCATGATACAAACTACAACAAGGTATGATATCGCGCAGGTGGGCGTGACTTACGTGACGTCACACAGCGAGTAAAAACCGCCATATTACGATATTTTTCGTTGTTTTTCTTTTTTATGATAAAACACCTGCACTGTAGGAAAAATCCTTTAAGGCGCTCTGGGAGCGGTGCGAGTGCGAAAAAAAGCGATTAACATTGGTCTTGAAACGTTGATTGTATTCATTGGGAAACACGACCTCAGGAAGATCATTCCACAAAGATGACGTTCTCCAGATGAAAGAATTCTTGAACAATGAAGTTCAAGGAGTACTAAGCTGAACAACATATGGATGAGCGGCAGTGGTTCGCCGTGTATTTCTGTTTTGCATTGCTCTAGGTGGAATCGAGTGGGCAATGTCAGTCGAACACCTGCCATGGAAATATCTGTAAAAGAGAGCCAAATCACCAACCTTCTTCGATGCTCCAGGCTATCGAGGGTCTTGGTCCGCTCGGGGTCGCCGATCAGACGAACGGCTCTCCTTTGAATGGAATCCAGTAGTCGAAGGGTGTGCTTGGGTGCAGAGCTCCAGACATGAGAGCAATATTCTAATGATGGTCGAATCTGGGCTTTGTAGAGTGTCAAAAGTTGATGAGGTGTGTACAACCTTTTGGTGCGGAAAAGTACACCAAGTTTCTGTGCAGCTGCCTTGGCAATTGCGGCTTACTATTTCTATGTAAAATTTTGGTCGAAACGAATTCCTAAATACTTTAATTTTCTTTCCAACATAATCCCATTTACAAGTTTGAGTTACAAGAAAGGTAGTTAAGTATATACATACATAAGTAAGTTTTAAATCTTGATGATCACAGTAATCGATCTAAAATGTATGTTTCAATATTTCAGTCACAGTACAAATTTTAATGCTAATATAATTTATCATAAATTTATTAAAAATGTCATATAAAAATGCCTTTTAATAACGTAAACTTTGCGTTGCCGTATAATTCGGCGCGTTCAATTCAAAAATTTCTCTCTGTATGACGTCACGATCCACTGCGCATGTATCATGAGCCCGCAGTTGGAGCTTAAACCGGCCAATTAGAGGTGCTTTACGTCAGGCCTGAGGGAAGAGTTTATTTGTCGCGTTATTTAAATTTATTTTGCTTATGTTATAGTTCTTTGTTCAGGTGGCGGAAACGGTAGATTATTTCTTAAAGAAAGATAGCTAGCGAAAAATGATAAATAGAAAAGTTTCATAGTTTTCAAAAATCATTTGCAAATGTTTGTTAACATATTTTTGGTTTTACTTTAAAAAATAATCGACGAATACATAAAAGCGAGAGAAAAAGGGCTAATTTTGGCTTAAGGATAATTAAACAAATAAAACTATTAAAATAACTCAAGAAAAGTGTATTCCTTATTTTTTTTAAATTTCGTGTGCCAATCCTAGTTCTGTATTTTTTTTTTAATTCTGCGTCAAGCCGCAGTTGAATTGGAATATTTTTTCCTCTGTAATCAGCTGCTGTAAAAATGGGGAAAAAAATATTTTTTAGCATTAGCACGTACTTAAAGATATTGGTAATATAGTAATATTTGAATTTAAACGTTTGTATAATATCGGCATCCCCTAATGTAAGTTCTAGAGAAAAAAATATTAACAACCTTACAAGAATAATAAACTAAAATAATTCTAGTAGGATATATGGAAATTACTCACCAAGATCAAATGTGGCCATTGCTGAAGAAAATGGTGCCGGTGTTTTTATTTTTTCTATTCTTGATATCATTGTTTTTATACTAGTGGCTATTTCTACTGATGATTTTCCCATATCAAAATCCAATTAAAAAAGAAATAATCTCGGCCCACAACAATTTTAGAATGCGGTTAGAGAAGCAACTCACCCTGCGATTTCAAACAAGACCCCGCTCACGCGCCTGACGACGTAAGCAAAAAAATTTTTAAAAATATTTAAATCGGGCATTATAAATTGTCTTTTTAGATAATAAAAAAGCAATTGAAGAAAAATTCATTTCAATGGCAAATCCATGAACCAAATTACACTGTAACATATTTATCAATTTGGGTCATTTCCTATATTTATACAAAATCACTTTGAATATATCTTTCTCACATTCGACCTTTTGCATAATAACAGACAAAAAGCGATATAAGTATTTATTAATAGAAATAACAGTTTATTGTTCTAAACCATAGCTGGTTTGAATAAATTGTTCTGCTTAAATTCACTGAAGAAAAAACCAACCAAGGTTAGTAAAAAACGTTTAATCTGACAGATTTGCATATTTTTGTAGTAAATTCTTAACGTCACTTCTGTCAAGTGTCAGAGAACAACGCGTAAAATATACAACGTGTAAGTTTGGTTTCTTTGTAATTGACCAATGTGATTGGTCAGTTTCATATCGTAACTAAGATGGATATGAGGTCATATCTATTTAGTCAACCGGAATAGCCCACTTTTTCAATCACTTTAGTGTTAAGAAAACAATAAATTTCCATGTGGGAATAGAAAAAATATATAATATATTTCATTAAAAAAAAAATTTTTTAAATGCTTCTAAAAAAATTCTTGATCGTTATTCTACAGGGTGATTCCTAAGTTGATACTTCTTTTTTAGCTGCGTATAAAAGGCATTAAAATAAACCACATTTTCAAAAAACTCAAAAATAAAATAGGTACTTACATTCTTTTATTACACTACAAATCAAATACGGTTCTGCCTAACTTGCCCGTTGAATAACATTAAGAAAACTTCTGGATGAGCCCGCAAGGGAAAGCATTTTGCGTATAATCTCGAAGAAACATCCGCACTTTTACGACACCATATCTATTAGTTCATTGTTTTCAAATTTTACCATTTTCACGTATCTATCACCAATTTAAAATTAAATTGCTTCCGAAAAACACAACGCAGCGGTTTGCTTAACACTAGCCGTATGACTATTACTAATTAGAGATAAGAAAAACAACAGAAACTACAGCGGGGTATGTTTTTATGACCAGGCCCGCACTTAGATTTTTTACTTTTCTCTCTCGCCTATTTTTGAATTTTTTGAAAAAAGGTAATTGAAAAAGATGTTTATTTTAATAGCTTCTAAACACAGCTGAAAAAGAAGTATCAACTTAGGAACGACCCTGTATATTCTTTAACATAATCCGTATATTGACAACATTCAACGATGCAATACCCTGTATAATGGTTTGTATATATATATATATATATATATTTTTTTTGAATTATTCTTTGACTCCTTTCACTTTAGGTTTATCCGCAAGTCACTATAAAAATAAAACTTTTATAGCTGAATTAATATAAAACTTTTCTCCCAGGCGGTTTAGTTTAAATCAAATAAATTTAGCAACATATAAGGACACTTCAAGAAAATAACAAGGACTTTAATAAAAACTGATATTGAATTTGATAAAATATATTTTTCTTGCTAAAAATAGAGCGGTTTTATTATGAGAATTTTATCATCCGGAAATATCAACTGCAAGAAAAATAACTAACACAATCCTTGAGTAAAGGCACACTCGAATTATCATTATTTAAATTGGGTACTTAGAATAAATTTGTATATTTTTTCTTTATAGGTCCGTAGGATTAACAATGATTAATATAGACCCGTTCAGTGGATGGTGGAGTTTTTGTCATTATTATTATTATTATTATTATTATTATTATTATTATTATTATTATTATTATTATCAATGCCGGTGTTCCTCAAGGGTCCATATTGTCGCCTACCCTCTTTTTACTGTATATTAACGACCTTCTAGTGAAAACCCAAAATCCAATTTATAGCTTTGCTGATGACAGCACACTTGTCTCATCTTTTACCTTGACTCCCCAAACATCCGCTGCCGACGCACATCTTCGCAGGCAGCATGAAGTATTGTGCCTCAACAAAGACCTGGAAGAAATTTTGGCTTGGGGTGACAGTAACCAAGTCGAATTTAATGCTAAGAAAACCCAGGCAGCAGTCTTCTCCAAAAAGGTTAACATTGCAGAACCGGATATAGTCATGGCAGGACAAGCAATTCCCCTGGCACCGTCTATTAATTTGCTGGGGGTCAATCTGGGAGGTAATATGTCTTGGCATGATCACGTTGCCGCAATTGCCAAGGCAGCTGCACAGAAACTTGGTGTACTTTTCCGCACCAAAAGGTTGTACACACCTCATCAACTTTTGACACTCTACAAAGCCCAGATTCGACCATCATTAGAATATTGCTCTCATGTCTGGAGCTCTGCACCCAAGCACATCCTTCGGCTACTGGATTCCATTCAAAGGAGAGCCGTTCGTCTGATCGGCGACCCCGAGCTGACCAAGACCCTCGATAGCCTGGAGTATCGAAGACAGGTTGGTGATTTGACTCTCTTTTACAGATATTTCCATGGCAGGTGTTCGACTGACATTGCCCACTTGATTCCACCTAGAGCAATGCAAAACAGAAATACACGGCAAACCACTGCCGCTCATCCATATGTTGTTCAGCTTAGTACTCCTCGAACTTCATTGTTCAAGAATTCTTTCATCTGGAGAACGTCATCTTTGTGGAATGATCTTCCTGAGGTCGTGTTTCCCAATGAATACAATCTTCAACGTTTCAAGACCAACGTTAATCGCTTTTTTCGCACTCGCACCGCTCCCAGAGCGCCTTAAAGGATTTTTCCTACAGTGCAGGTGTTTTATCATAAAAAAAAAAAAAAAAAAATTATGTATTTTATCAGTGACGGCTCGTCAAGTGAAGTAGGTGAAGGGGCTCTTTACAAAAAATAAATTAAACCAGAAGGAAAGTGTTTCGTGTATAATAAAACTTCTTTAAAGTTTTGCAGCTGACATTTTAGATTTGTTTTAGTATTTAATAAAATTTGTTAAAAAAAATCTTTTTTAGACGTTTACTCATTTATTTAACACCCTTATATTTTGAAAATCTACCCGGCGCCTCCACCAAATGTCGCGTATCAAAATAATAGGCGACGGGAACGTGTAGCTTAGATGATTTGAAATTACGTTTTAATTTATTTAATTTGTTGTGCCCTATTTAGTTACTAAAACACCAAAGATTTTTAATAGTTTTATTTAAGCGAAGCAAAGCAAAGCAAAGCAATTGACGATTACATAATAATGAATAAAATAGAAGTCTTTAGAAATAAAAATAAAGTTCTTAAATTAGTAAATTTAGAGAGTTTTCTTTAAAGAAGAGTTGTTTCCTTAAAACTCACATACAGGGCTATTTGTGCTAAGTTCAAAAAAAACAACTTCCGCTTGAGAGTCAACTTAGGCCAAAATAGAAATAAACAATTTAACAATTTAAATAAACATTATCAAGATCACTTACTCACTGGCTGGAAACTGCTCCGATCTGAGATTATGATTCTACATCTTTACTTGAATGACCAATTGGGCAGAGGTTACCCTTACACTTGAAAATGTTAAACAACTCCACTGAGTAAGTGTCTGTTTGAGTTTTTATAATGTTTTGTAACCCTTACCAGATGGGAGAAGGGGTTCCTTTTTTTTGCTATGTCAGCAATTTATTAAAAGAGGGAATTTTCCTGGATGGACTATTCAAAATGTAACCCTTTATCCCAACCAATTCAAACAATTATGTTTATCTTTTTTTGTCTACAAACTCCTCCTACAAAACTAGGAATGTCCTTGTCCTTGTTCTACACACTATCTTTTCACTACACCTATTCTTATCAGCAGACTCAACACCTATTAAGAGTCTTAGCACCACAGCGAAGTATGAACCGATTAATTCATCCTTAAGGATACCAATCCAAATCCGACAATATTAAATATTAATGTACCAATACAGCTACCATTTTAGCCCTTAAAAAATAATTATGTTCGAATTAATAATATTAATTTTATCCGAATATAGCTATGCGTAATAGGGCCACGGTTAACTCCGATGAACAATAATTACAAATACAGTCGTGCATTTTGGCGCGCCCCAGCCGACCGTGTTCTTTAGCTCAAAGCAAGTGAAGACCCAACACCCAACATGGCTTTGATATTCACCGTCGCTATGGTTATGTGACGTCAGTCACTCAAACAGCATGTAACAATTTGCAATAATAATGCAAAATAATCATCATAATATGATGAAGGGTAATTTAAAAATAGATCAGTCGTATGCGCCATTGTTTTAGCCAGTGGCGTAGCCAGAATTGAGGGGAGGAGAGAAAGCGACAAGCAAACAAACCCAAAAAACCCTTTTTTTGGAGAATCAAAAAAATGTCAAAATAAAAAAATACATACATTTAAAGAAACTTGTAGTGAGTTATACAAATACACTAATATAGGTAATATAAAACAGATAATATACTTGTTAAACAAAAACTTCTTCATGAAATAAGCATAATTAAGCAAAAAAATATTAAAAAGAAGGTATATTTTTATTTATTGAAAAGACAAAAATTAACCATAAACTAAAAGCAAACATATTTTTTTGCCTAAAACTAAACTCTAATTCGTCGCCTGTTTTGACAAAATATATTGATCATTTTCATATATTATCATTGTGGATTTTTTTGACGAATACTTATTAAAGTTAAACTTGTTGTACGCTCTTCGCCTGAATGGTTTCTCAGGTATGTTGTTAATCTTTTTAAAGTGGAAAAACTTCTTTCTGCTGAAGATGTAGTTACTAGAAGGATGATTTGTTATTTTATTTGGCGCGTTATTGATAGCGTTGCCGTCAAAGACTTTTTATGTTGCCCAATTATATTTTATATCTCCTTTTTTTTGGATTTCTGGGGGCCCGGGCCCCTCCCCCTGGCTACGCTACTGGTTTTAGCATTGGTTTGCATAACCTTAAGGTATTTATTTTGAGGCTTCGCGAAACTTACGGTGATAGATATCATTTTTACGTGATTTACTTTTTAGCTTTTAAAACATTTTCAAATTTCAACTGACATAAAATTTTCTTTCTTTCATAATTTTCCTTTCCCTGCTAAAATGGAGGAAAAAAATTGCTTTATTTTTACATATTCAGAAAAATTATTCCTATTCAGATTAATCGCTGACAAATATTCGATAACTCTTAAGGACAAAAAATAAACCGACCGTGCTTCCGTAAAAAAACAGGAAGTGTGGAAATTCATTGAGGAAGACTTTAATGCGGTAAATCCTTCAAATAACCATCGGAATTCTAATCAGCCAGAAAAACTATACTGTAATAAGAAGAAAGAGCTACGTAAAAAAGTGGCATAGGAGAAAAAGAACATTTTTTTGACTGGCGGTGGACCGCTCACAAAAACTACTTTTACAAGATGATGTTTATAATATACTTCTCGTTCGTAGATTCTTTTGGGAAATCCAAGATCTATAACATCCAAAATATCTCTATGGTTCTCAATAAATATTTCATCTTCTATTTCCATATTTAACTTCGAAAAATACGAATATATATTACACAACAGGAGCAAAGAAAAGTCAAATACGGCGCAGACGCGTGGTTAAGCCTGCAATATTTGGGGCTTAAAGTTAATTGAGCTTAAGTCTCCAAATAGCGACCGCGAATACGAAATCAGCAATTTATGCTGTATTAAATTTTAAGCCGGCTTGAAGCGTTACGGAGAATACGGGCATTAGTGTCTCACCAATGTAAGATCGGCCACATTGGCAGGAGGTTTATTTGATTTTGTGTCTTTCAAGCTGAATACCTACCATATTGATGGTGTATCGTTATCCTAATTCTCTCAGATACTCCTTTGACCTACGGAATATTTGTTGATTATGACTTTAGTTGCTTCTTTTGTGTACTTGGCCGATTTTTATGATTTTCCAATAATTAACAACTTAATGCATGAGGTAGCCATTTTTGTTGAGGTCGGTCTTATTATTGGATTTTTTTTTAATAAATCAAAATATACAATATACAAAGTATTAAAGGATGTAACAAAAACCAGCGTTAGAATGAATATTGTATTTTCTCTGAAGAGCTACAGCAATTTGATTATGCAGGTTTATCTTCTGCAAATATCGAGAGAAAGGAAAATAACAAAAACTCACTGTTTACCCACGCACTGACAAATGTTAACGTGAAAATTGCTTTTATTTCCGAATAAATGATACGAGTGAACTTTATGTTTAGTTTTCTAAAAAAAAAGTCTTTTAAAAGTATTAAAACTTCAATTCCAAATAAAATTTAAATAATGTAATAAGTCGGACTCGTGCATTTTTATTTAATGTTAGTTGAGAGCGACATTCTTAAGAATAAAGAGTGTTTTTAGGAGCGGGTATCTGACCTTAACAACGAAGATAAGATTACTGCGCTGCTATGTGTTCTTCGTTCTTCTGTACGGGGTAGAGTCGTGGACGCTGACTGAGGCTGCAAGCAAAAGACTGGAGTCTTTTGAAATATGGCTTTACCGTAGATTGCTACGTATTTCATGGACCGAGCATGTCACCAACGAGGAGGTGATGTGAAAGATGAACAAGGAAAAGGAAGTACTTATCACGATAAAGTCCAAAAAGCTTGAATATCTGGGACATATTATGAGAAACCCGAACAGATTCCAGTTACTTCAACAAATATTATTAGGGAAAATCCCGGGACAACGCGGACCAGGACAAAGAAGAACTTCATGGCTGAAAAACCTAAGAACATGGTTTGCAATGACCACAACTGGTCTTTTTCGATCTGCTGTCAACAAGGTGATAATTGCTGGGTTGATAGCCAACATCCGAACCGGATAGGCACTCAAAGAAGAAAAAGAAGAAGTTAGTTGATATTTAAAAGTAAAAATACTCTTACTACTAGAGTTACGGTACTCAGTAGGTAGAGTCAGCGCAATATATAGCATTATTGTTTACATTTCTGTCTGCAGTAAAAAAAAAATTGTTGCTTAATTTGTTTACGGAAGACGGAAATGTAAACCATATTGTTATATTTGTGGCTTTAACTCTACTTGAACTTTAGATACTTATTTTATATTTTATACTTGTGTCATTAAAAAAATAATTTAAGAATCGAATAAAAATGGCGGGTTTCCATTTAAAGTTTAAAAGTTGACTTCTTTTTCAGTAACACCGTAACGGCTATTTTCACGGCTTACACTTAAGGTGGGCTTAGGTTAAGGTGGAACTTAAGTTGCACATTTGGATTTCACCGTCGTTTAAGTGTGACTTAAGTAGGAGTTAAGTTAAGCCCAGGATTTTTGGAGCTTAAGTGTCACTTGGGCATACTATAACCTAACTTTTAGGGGTCTTTGTTGTGGGTTTTGGTCTTTTTGGTTTTACAGATTACTCACATTCTGGTTTTTCTATAGTTTTTCTTAAAATTGCTTATATTTGAGCTGTAATTGAAGATAGTTTGTGAGTCTGCAAATAAATGGCTTTTAATAGGATAGAGATTGCCGAGGGGCTTGTCATTGATGATGATGATATGGATGATTTAAATTTGGTATTTTTTGGAATTCCTCAAAAAACTTACAATAGAGCCAACTACATTGAGACCTTATAATTGGACTTTTTTTAAAAGGTTTATGGTAACAAAGGAAACTGCTCTATTCATCTTAAGCCTCATTAAGGATGAAATAGAATACCCTTATGATTTGTAAGTATTATTTTATTTTAGTAATGCAATAATAAATGTCAATACTACTATAACACTTTTTTCTTATAAAGACAAAGATGCTGTTAATTCTTTACTGAAAGTTTTCTTTTGAGAACAATAGTGTGATAGACACCTCCTCCGGTTTTTTGAACTTCCTTTTTTTCTTCTGCAGTATCTTTTCTGAGAGATTTTTTTATATTATCATAATATTTTCTTAGTGAGTCTTTGGATCTCGGGTAATTTTCTGGAATTTGGCTATTAAATAGATTTGTAATTTTTTACCAAGCATCATCCTTCTGCCTCCAAGTCTGACTATTGGTTTTCTTATTTTCAATCACATCTTTGTAATCTGAGACAAGGTTTAGAAGCAAAACTTTTTCTCTGTTTGAAAAATTCGGGGCTCTTTTTTTATCCTCCAACTTTGACTGCACAGTACACGACAAAATTTAAAAAATAAAGAAAGGCCTAAACCAAACACCAAAGCAAAAATAAAATAAACGAATAAAACTTGGGTTAGAATGGAATCGTTTTTCTTCTTCTTTTTTGTTAATTGTCTTGGTTCTTACTACATTTGAGATGTTGCCAAGTGTTTGTTAAACTTAACTAAGAAAAGACCTATGAAAACCACATCTTACTTAAGGTTCACCTTAAGATAAGGCCGACCTTAGATAATATGTAGTTTTAAGCGAAGCGGTGAAATTGGCTGTAAGTGGTTTTGAATGTTTAAATTTGCCGAAATATTGCAATTTACACTTATTAACTCCTAAAATGTTTAAATCACTACTTCTAGAATTACAGGGGAGGGGGGGGGGCGGTTGTGTCATCCGGTGTATTTAAATTATATTGTTATTTTCCCAATTTGTGTACTAATAACTACCTCACATCGATTTAAAAAAAAACAATAGAGACATAATCAGCATAAATCGGTTACACGCAGTGGCGTGGATAAAATATATATAGAAAAGCATTGTCTACCCTGGTAACAATGAAACAAACGCCAATTAAAATTACCTTTTTATATGTAAGATATTATCCGTGTAATATTTCTATGTATGTAGGAGATCGAAAAGTTAATCTTATCGTATATCAATAATTAAGATCATTTTCACGAACAAATTTGTTGCCGATTAATTGTAAATTGGATCGCTGTATAAGCATCCCATATGACCGTCCAAAAAGCAAAGATTTCAAATTATATTAGCCCTTATGGGAGCAAGAAAGGCGGTAGGCAGTAAGCTAGAAAGATATGCAACAAATACACATGACTCGAGACCTGAGACTCCGTCAGCCATCCGCCCATGTTTGTTAAGTGCATTGGTGCCAATTTATAAGTTTTGTCGTGGTTTACTAGGCATTCTCGATAATTATAATTACATGAAACATGTCCCTATACTGTTTAGTAATTAGGTTATTTAGGATTTAATTAGTAACGTAAAATAAGAAGTACTTTTATGAATATTTAAAATAATTCTAATAAGTATCTTAAATTATAATTCACATAATCATTTACTTTTTTTTAAGCAATATGTTTAATCAAGCAGATGATAGATTAAAAACTGAATATAAATAATGCAATACAATTTATTGATAATATTATTAGTGTTGTTTGCTTTTGCTATTAATGTCGTGCGTCGGCGTCGTTTGTCGGAAAAAAAATGGAGAAGTGGACATGTCCACGTGTACATAATTTAAGTGTAGTGGTGGTATGAAAATGATTAAAAAGTCAATCGTTTACAAAAGAAATTTTTGCCTACACTGTTTTAAATGGCTTTGCACGCCACTGGTTGGTTACATGTATCTAAAACCATAGCCAAAAAACTTGCAAACATGCAAGAAAAATCAATGGTATTTTAGAAGATATAAAAAATACATTTTGTTTGTAAAATGCTGCTTGTAAACATTTTATCGGAGATTTCATTTATGTCGTCTTTTATGACTTACAAGATTTTTCTGAAAAATACTTGAAATAAAAATTTTTGTTTTAATGTAT
Source organism: Polydrusus cervinus (assembly GCA_935413205.1). NCBI lineage: Eukaryota > Metazoa > Arthropoda > Insecta > Coleoptera > Curculionidae > Polydrusus > Polydrusus cervinus. Next base: position 34,546,380 of record OW284510.1, on the reverse strand, counting down.
TTATATATTTTTATAGATCTCATAAAAGTGACTGTTTAGAGTGTAAACATTTTAACTTCAATATATAATATAAACGATGGATAACTTTTAAACGACGACACTGAAATAACCTCGTAGAAAAAGTCACATTCCCGGACTCCGTATTGCCAGTCTCGGCTTGCGCCTCCACATACAATCTTTACGGTCGTCCGGGAATGTTCAGATTTTCCTACTAGGTATACAATGTACTATTTCTAAACCCACATGGATATTTGCTGTTATCTTTACTGACGAGAAAAGTGGGCTATTCCAGTTAACTGTACGGCAAATTTTCATAAACTTACTGTTCAGTGCTGCACAGTGTTGCGACCTTTAAAAATAAAATTTCCCATTTTTAAAGAAAAATTTCCACGAATGCTCATGATATTAAGAAAGTATTTTTTAGCAAATCACAACCACACGTGATCCTAAAGACTATCTTAATAATGAATACAGGGTGATTCTTAAGTTTATACCTTTTTTTTAGCTGTGTATAGAAGGCATTAAAATAAACAATATTTTCAAATATCTTTTTTCAAAAAACCTTAAAAAATAAGCGAGATACAGAAGTAAAAAATCTAAGTGCGGGCCTGGTCATCAAAACGTAGCCGCTATACTTTATGTTGTTTTTTTTATCTCTTTTCAGTCATACGGGTGGTGTCGAGCAATCCGCTGCGCTGCGGTGTGTTTTTCTGAAGCAAGTTAATTTTAAATTGGTGACACGTGAAAATGGTAAAATTTGAAAACAATGAACTGGTAGATATGGTGCCAATTTAAAGTGAGTATCGTCAAAGTGGGGCGTTTGCTTCGAGATTATACGCAGAACGCTTTTGCTTGCGAGCTCATCCTTTTCCCAGAAGTTTTCTTAATGTTATTCAACGAGCAAGTTAGGCAGAATCGTATTTGATCCATAGTGTAATAAATAAATATAAGTACCTTATTTTTGAGTTTAAAAAAAAAGGTATTTGAAAATGTTGTTTATTTTAATGCCTTCTATGCACAGCTAAAACAGAAGTATCAACTTGGGAATCACCATGTATAACACTGTGCGTAAAAATTTTCCTTTTCTCTATTGAGACAGTTCCGATCTATCATCCCTCTGTGCTTTGTTCTTACGAATCCGGAAATTAACTATTAGTTGACAACATTGTTATAAAATTTAGATTTCTCTGTGGTATTCTTAAGATTAAATTAAAACTCAGCCGTTTTATTAAATTATATTTATCTGATATAAGCCTTTAAAAGAACACGATGGCATTCTGTAATTTTAGAAATGCAAAATTCGATTTTTTAAAATAAGAACATTAAATGCTAAAAGATTTTTCATAAAAAGTATATTACTACATAAAAAAGAGAAATTTAATAAATAAAAGATCTACTCAAAATATATTTTATATTTAATTAAGCAGGAAGAAAAAAATCTGGAGCGGAAGCCACAAGTAATTTATTTTTTATAATATTTCATCTCTTCTTCAGACCCGACTCACGTTACCACCCCTAGCTTCAACCTCAAAGTAAAAAGTTGAAAAGATTCAAAAAGTTATATTTAATGATATTGGGCTAAAATACTAATTTATTTGGAAGATTGGTAATTACCATCGAATACAGTTATTTAGGAAATAATTTTTAAAAAGTTATAATTTAAAATATTTTTAAAAACCCGTAATATTGAGAAATACAGTGCTTCCTCCAAGTAGTATTTAAAAACAAATTTTTAAAACAGAATACATAACTTTTTAGCAGTGGCTGCTAGTGGGCGAAAAAACCGATGAAAAGAGAAATATCATTTAGAAACCCAAGAACTTTTAAAATGAATATTGTAGGTGGGACCTACATGAGCTCAAATACAAACTTCCAATTGGTTCCCTATATAAAATTCTACGTATAATTTTTATGAAATGTCATATGTCTAAATTCACTTGTTTTTGAGATACTGACGTTTAAAATATGGCATTTTCAGACTTTGACATGCTGTAGCATTGGAACGGCGCATCTTTGGTTTTTATTCTCTATTCAAACAGATCAAGCGAAAGTTGTAACTTTTAGATAGGGAATGAAAATCTTAGCTTAAACCATTTTTCTGTAGCAGCATATTATAGTCTTTGTCAAATTGTCATATTCAATTGTCAATTGTCAAATGTCAACTCAAAAACAATTTAATTTAGATTTATGACATTTTATACAAAATTTGCGTGGAATATGATAGGGAATTTAAATAGTAGTTTGTACAACAAGAGTGGATATGATGTCCATATCGTACGAGGAAGTAAATTGACTTTCGATCACAATATGGTCTATATACTCGAGTTGTACAGGGTGTCCCAAATTCGAGCCTCATCATGGGGATCTCGGAAAGTATAAGAGATACAGCATCGGTCAAATGGTGGCAAAGTTGCAGAATTTTGGGCCCAGTAATATCGTAAAAAAATATTTTAGCTATCTTTTTTAGTTTTAGAAATATTTGAAAAAAACTAAAATATTGAGATTTTGTTTTTTTAAATTGGCCGACTTATTTTGGCCGCTATTAAAAAACAAACATAACATTGTTAAGGCAACTTTTCTTGCTCCATATCGTGGTGTTTTTAGAATTTCGTTGCAACGTTTCGTTTTTGTGGAACCATGATCAACTTTAATTTTTTAAATACGGACCTGTATTTTTTATTTTATTTTTTGAAATATTTTTAGGCCCTGAATTCAACCATGTATCACACTTAATTATATCAAGACGTTTTAATGTCATCATTCCATCATCTGCAATGTGATAATTGTTTTTAAATAAATACGGCCCTGGTGTTAGTTACTTAATTATTTTTACCAAATACAACATGTAAATAGATCCGGAATTTATTAGTTATAGGAAAAATTTACTTACTATACAACATAATGTTTCAATTTTTATATAACAAACTATAATATAAAACTAAACAAAACAAACGTGGCTAAGACGCGAACTTTATGAAATCATGTGACAACCAAATGAAAAAAAGGATTTATTCTACGTACGACATGAACTTTTAAGACACCTTTGTTTTGTTTAGTTTTATTTTATAGTTTGTTATATAAAAATTGAAATATTATGTTATATAGTAAGTAAATTAATCCTATAACTAATAAATTCCAGATCTATTTACATGTTGTATTTGGTAAAAATAATTAAGTAACTAACACCAGGGCCGTATTTATTTAAAAACAATAATCACATTGCAGATGATGACATTAAAACGTCTTGATATATATAAGTGTGATACATGGTTGAATTCAGGGCTTAAAAGGATTTCAAAAAATAAAATAAAAAATACAGGTCCGTATTTAAAAAATTAAAGTTGATCATGGTTCTACAAAAACGAAATTCTGAAAACACCACGATGCGGAGCAAGAAAAGTTGTTTTAACAATGTTGTATTTGTTTTTTAATAGCGGCCAAAATAAGTCGGTCAATTTAAAAAAACGAAATCTCAATATTTTAGTTTTTTTTCAAATATTTCTAAAACTAAAAAAGATAGCTAAAATATTTTTTTACGATATTACTGGGCATGAAATTCCACAACTTTGCCACTATTTGACCGATGCTGTATCTCTTATAGTTTCCGAGATACCCATGATGAGGCTCGAATTTGGGACACCCTGTACAGTATATTTTTTCTACGACTCAATTTACGAACTTCATACTAAATATTAAAAAAAATTATTTAAATTAGGCATCATAACTTGTCTTTTTAGTTGGCCGTGAACTTATGAGCAAGATAATAAAAAATAATTGAAGAAAAACATATTTCGTTGGCAAATCCATGGACCAAATTACACTGTAATATATTGGGGAATTGGGTCATTTCTTATATTTAAACAAAATCACTTTGAATATATCTATCTTTCTCACATTCGGCATTTTGCAGAATAACAGACAAAAACCAATATATTTATTAATAAAAATGAACAAATTATTTTCTCAACCAGCTAGCTCAATAGCTAGTTTGATTAAATTATTCTGCTGAAATGCACAGAAAAAAAAAGGGTTTGTTCGGTTTTCTTTCTGCTTGCGTAACAATTATAATTTGGAAAGTACAACAAAATAGTAGTAGAATTTGTTTTAAACAGTTAAAAACAGCTTTTGTGCATTAATATAAACTTTTAACATTCGCTCTGGTAAAGTCTTTCAAAATAATCGCCAATTTACAAAACCTGAAGTAAAAAGTAAAATTAATTTTTGTCTAGAAATCTTATAATTTCGTGTGTTTCATCTGGTTTTATATACCTACTCATTCAAAATATATCAGAAAATATCGCGGTGGACAAATATTTGCATGGCAAAAAACCAACGAAGGTTAGTAAAAAACGTTCATTTTGTAGGTATATAGTAGCATCAAATTTTGTAGCAATAATCTTGAAATAAGTGGAAAACTGGAAATTTTCGATTAATGATTATTTATTAATGTAATAAAAAATGCATGTATTTTTTGTATTATTTTTTTATTATTATGAATACATCATTAAAATTGATATTAAAAATATTGAAATTATAAAGGACACAGGAAAATATTATCGTTATAAAATAAACAAAATTATAACATCTTTTGATTATCTTTAACCTTTTTTGTATGTATTTATTTCAGCTTTCTCTTTTATAAAATGGCGAGCCAAAACCCCCTAATACCCTCCTAAAATTTATCAAAGTCTTATTAGCTCGTTTACAGATTGCGACAACTGAAAAGAAACTCGCGTAGAGTGAAATTGCCTCTTATTAGTTATTTGATTTATTTTAAAGTTTCACAAGGATAAATCAATTTCAAATAAGGTCTTAAAAAGTAAGGAAATATTACCCTAAAATAGAGTTTCATGCTGTTTTCAACAAATAATAACGCCATTTTAAGATATTTTTAATAAATTTCTTGAATTATTTACTTCCTTGTTTATTAAAGCAGTTTATATTATACAGGGCTACCAAAAAGTCCGGAATAAAATTAATATAACCTTGACCTGTAACTTTTGGGGAAAACGCTCGGACACGTCAACTTAATTTTATATATGCTCACATTTTGACGTTATTCGATTGTTCTTTTATAGACATTTGTCAAAGATATGACGACATCGATTTTTTTTAATGGAAACATACAGCTTGTGATACATTATTTAAAAGCTAATATATCGTACAGTATGCTCATAAATTTTGGCGCGATTCTGTCAAGCTATTTCAAAATGGCGACTGTTAAAAGTTTTTAAAAAATCTCTATTTAAATAAGCGGAAATGATAAATCATTGATGTTTTTTTTACCTTTTAAGGTAAGAAATCTTCATTGTTTCGCGTTCAACCCCTGTTTTAAACCACCCTGTTAAAAACCACCCCTGTTTTGTCTGACATATATGATAGATGACACGCGCCTGCGCACGCCCTAAAAATAAGTTCCCAGGCTGTAGTGCCGCCATACCTAGTACCAACTTTTATCAAGAATACAATGGGTAATAAAAAAGTTTTCCATATGTTATATATTTTCTTGGATACACTGTACATTACAAACGTGTTTAAAAAAATTGTATATAAAATTAGAATAAAATAAACTATAAGTTACCAATTGACCAAAATAACCTTGCCTAAAAAGTTATTTAAAAGTACGGAAGGCGAATGGCTCATACTTACTGAGGATATGTTTTAATCAAGACGTATAAATTTTAGGAGCTAGGAGATAATTGAATCTAAGGCTAAAACGGATTATTTAATCCCCCAATTTGTTCCAATAGGGAATACCAGTGTACACTTTGTCCCTTATTGTAAACAAACCAATTTACTAAAATACTCTTAAATTAACTAAAACGAGCCCTAAAACTTGCCTTATTTTGTGTAACTATCCATTGTCGGATAAAATATCCTAAGCTTAAACGGTATTTGCTTAGGTTAAACATCCCCACAACTGCAAAGGGTAGTTTGAATGTTTTGGACTTTGGTGACTGACGTAAACTGGCTACACAAACTCAAATATTCGTTTAACCTACACTGTAAGAAATTATGCTAAAATTTCACAATATTAAATATTGTGAAAATATATTCAGTGTCAACGGATTGACTATCGAAGAGAAAAAACTTTTTTATTTGTGGGTTTATGAAAAAAAGTTATTTTTCATAAAAACTTCTGCTTGTTCCCAAACGACCAAAAAGCATAATATTTTTTCAAATTAATATACCGGGTGTTCAGAATTTAGAAAAATATAAAAAAAAGCTAAGAACAAAGTACCCTTATGTGTAAAGATAGGATAAAAAGTAATTAGTAAAATTTGTTGTGGTCTCATTACCAAGTTTTGACTTATTAGCTAAATGTTCAGAGACCGGCAAAATGTTCGACCTCATAAAATATGATTTGGTTTAAATTAACGCATTTTGCAAATTAGTTAGTCTTTAGAAGGTTTAATTCTGTAAAATCTTTATCTTTATATGAGGAATTGTAGAAAATGGCTAGTAACTACCCATATTATTAAAAAATTAATACGTTTTAAAATAAAACCGTGCACTTAATTTAAAGCAAATCATATTTTATGAGTTGGAACTTCTTGCCGGTCTCTGTACATTTAGCTAATAAGTCAAAACTTGGTAAAACATAGTCGCCTATGTATTATTTTAATAATAAAACTTTATTTTTAAACATAATTTATGAAATTTGAAATTTTTTCGAAAACGGTTGGAAATAACGAATGTTCAAGTCCAAAAAAATTGCTTAAAATTTTACATTAAACGGGTTTCTCTCAGACACCTTCACCATCAATGCCGGTGTTCCTCAAGGGTCCATATTGTCGCCTACCCTCTTTTTACTGTATATTAACGACCTTCTAGTGAAAACCCAAAAACCAATTTATAGCTTTGCTGATGACAGCACACTTGTCTCATCTTTTACCTTGACTCCCCAAACATCCGCTGCCGACGCACATCTTCGCAGGCAGCATGAAGTATTGCGCCTCAACAAAGACCTGGAAGAAATTTTGGCTTGGGGTGACAGTAACCAAGTCGAATTTAATGCTAAGAAAACCCAGGCAGCAGTCTTCTCCAAAAAGGTTAACATTGCAGAACCGGATATAGTCATGGCAGGACACGCAATTCCCCTGGCACCGTCTATTAATTTGCTGGGGGTCAATCTGGGAGGTAATATGTCTTGGCATGATCACGTTGCCGCAATTGCCAAGGCAGCTGCACAGAAACTTGGTGTACTTTTCCGCACCAAAAGGTTGTACACACCTCATCAACTTTTGACACTCTACAAAGCCCAGATTCGACCATCATTAGAATATTGCTCTCATGTCTGGAGCTCTGCACCCAAGCACACCCTTCGGCTACTGGATTCCATTCAAAGGAGAGCCATTCGTCTGATCGGCGACCCCGAGCTGACCAAGACCCTCGATAGCCTGGAGCATCGAAGACAGGTTGGTGATTTGGCTCTCTTTTACAGATATTTCCATGGCAGGTGTTCGACTGACATTGCCCACTTGATTCCACCTAGAGCAATTCAAAACAGAAATACACGGCAAACCACTGCCGCTCATCCATATGTTGTTCAGCTTAGTACTCCTCGAACTTCATTGTTCAAGAATTCTTTCATCTGGAGAACGTCATCTTTGTGGAATGATCTTCCTGAGGTCGTGTTTCCCAATGAATACAATCTTCAATGTTTCAAGACCAACGTTAATCGCTTTTTTCGCACTCGCACCGCTCCCAGAGCGCCTTAAAGGATTTTTCCTACAGTGCAGGTGTTTTATCATAAAAAAAAAAAAAAAAATAGTCAAATATATTATACAAAAACTTAAGAAAAATTAATTTAAAATATGTCGTTTTTGCAACCTTTTTATTAGCACCCTGTATAAAACAGATAAACACTATTAGATTTATAATATTTATAGACCCCTTGTTATAAATCTTACCGAGTCCCATAGTTTCAAAAATTAATTTAGATAGGTAGTTTTTTTGATTTTTTTCCATAACCAGAACGTTATTTTTTTAGAAAAAAGTTTTTTAGCGGCAGGCGGACAAAGTGGTGCTTCTATCTTTTGCATTAAAGTACACAGGGACGCCAAAGGTAATGGGTTCCCTGGGGCACAGGTAGACAATGACAGGCTGTTTCGTCCTTATTGGGGCTCATCAGAAAGCCATAACCTGTAAGCAACTCCAAGTACAGTGAGACTGTTCTTTCAAGGCATTTTTAAGAAATAAAAACGCGATGAAGACCCAGTAACGCCATCATTAGGAATCAACTCAATGCAAAAGATATAGCCATCTAACGTGAAAACATAGAACTAATAAACCAAAGTACGGTGGCCAACAAACACCAGTATAGGAAACTTTTACGCTTCACTTAATTTTTTCTACGGGTTTGTAGATTCAAATATAGATCGCGCCGTGTATCCCACTGGCGGTACCGATCCATTCCGTATACAATGCCGTGTTTTTAAAAATAAAGTAGAGAGTTTATAGTCCGTATAAGTAAATAGAAAAAAGTTTTTTAGCGGCAGGCGGACAAAGTGGTACATCTATCTTTTGCATTAAAGTACACAGGGACGCCAAAGGTAATGGGTTCCCTGGGGTACAGGTAGACAATGACAGGCTGTTTTGTTCTTGTTAGAACTCATTATTACCTTTGGCGTCCCTGTGTACTTTATTTCAAAAGATAGATGCACCACTTTGTCCGCCTGCCGCTAAAAAACTTTTTTCTATTTACTTATACGGACGCTAAACTCTCTACTTTGTTATTTTTTTAGTTTTTAATTTATTACTCCTAAACTACTAAAGCAAAATAATTACAACTTTAGACAATTATAAAGGATTTTGGTACGAACCTAAATACCCCATAAAATACTGGGTGTTCTATTTAAAAAAATACAACTTTGTGTTATCACACTTTTTTGGACCACCCATGAAAAAATATTTTTCTGAAATGCACTCGATGATACAGTATAAGTCTGTATATGAATGAAATTCCTAACTTAATTCGTATAGGAGCTATAGAAGCCTGACGCACTATTGCAAGATCCTGTATATTCAGGAATAATTTTCTTTACTATACCGGGTGATTCACGACGAGCTTGCATTAGAACTTTTGAGAAAACTACTGAAAATATTTTTTGGAAAATCTGTAGGTTTAAGTTTGTCGATATGCTCTCTTAAACTAAAATATTACCATGTTTCTGTCACTTCCGGTTATACCGGAAATGGCTTAATTTTTTAAATTCAATATAGTATTTTTTATAATATTTTTGGTTTGTGCATTAAATTTTATGTAACACGATTTTTTACCTAAGTCTACTAATTTCTGAGATATCTGCATATTTTATAATGATTTCGTAAATGCATAGCGATGAAATTATCCTTATATATTTTTTCCTTATACCGTATATATCACGATAATTATCGTTGGATAATTATCCAAATGGACTAACTCCTTCACCTAATAAAAGACTAAATATTAAATGCTTAAAATATGTTCCTTATAAATATCACTATGGAACGTCCATGTACAAAAATATTTTTTCCGCTATTTGTTATGGAAAATTAAAGCTATTTATTTTTTACAGTATTTATAATGAAATTTAAAAAATAGTTTTTCAACTAATAATTTTTTGAGTTTTTGGTGTGAGACACCGAGATATGGCGCTAAGGGCTATATACACACCAAGAACGTTCAACGTTTTTCTTAATTACAGAATGACGAGAGTAACAGAGTTCGAAACCGGTCTGCAGGTAGTAACATGCTACCAATAGCAAAATCTCACTTCTAGTCGTTTATAATATATTTTTCAAGCATTTAATAAAAAATTAGTTAATTTTACAACCAATAAATAAAGTGTACTTTTACAAAGAACTTATCTACTATTACTATATAAATACCTAACCAAATTACATTAAATCTACGGAAATATCTTACACAACGATGCGGTAACGCAGTTTACAGTGGACTGTAACTTAACAAATGTGTCTTTTGTGTGTATTTTTCATATAATAAGATAATGAGAAGAAAAGTAAGAAAAATGGGCGCACAAGATGGTCGAAATTGCACTCTTACCTGGACTGACTAACCGTGACGGTAGAGATGTCCCTCTTTCTTCTTCGTTTTGGAGATCAAGCCACGCACTTGCACTGAATAGTTTTTGAGATTATGTGTACGATTTACTACAAATATATTATGTATATATCAAACAAAAATGGTTGGTTTTGCGCGACTCTGCGCTCTCCTGAAGTGTCGAAATCCAGAACTTGTGCGTTCACGAAAAAAAGTATATAGGTAGACTGATTGATGAAAAGTAATTAACTCACAATAAATTAAAATAAAAGAAAACGTTACCATACTATTGTAAGGTCAATTAAAAACAAGAAAAGAATAATAGTTTTCTTAACAACAACTAGCAGAATAATACTTTTACAGTATATTATTGTGGTAATAAATTGCCAACGATAAATGGTGTAATTAGTTTTTTTCTACTCCTATATTAATAAACATTGGTTTACGTTCACTCTATAAGTAAATTCATTCTTTCGCACGGGAATGACCAAGGATTGACATCATTCAGGACTATCAGTAAGACTGATAGTGTACGGTCTGCTATAGATAAAAGCAAAGCCGTACCGGCAACAATGTTATATTTGTAGCTCTCAGTTTACCAATGAATTAAATTCTTCAATGCTATAAGCAATTTATATTGTATTAAAAACAACAGAAAATTCCTAGGTAGCATTATAAAAATATCCAGGGCTCTCATTTTTCTAAAAATACATTATATGTATGTGGCTTTCGGGTAATTTGCAGATAAGAAGCAGATTTTCGAGCGTTTGTAAGCTTTAGAGGTTTTGTAAATCGTTGCCAAAGGAAAATGCGTGAAATATATAAATTTTTATGAAGTTTTTATGTTTCAATATTCACAAAGGGGACTCGGATATCCGACAGAAATGTGCCATATTGATTCTACAACAAGATTTTCTAAAATTTATGAGTTTAAATTTGCATATATGGATTGTGGATTAGATATTTTTCTTACCTCTGTTACTCTATCTTTTTGATGTGCTTGATTTTCATGCAAAAATTCTGCAAATATCTTTACTTTACATCGTCGTCCTGTTTACCAGTGGCGGCTCGCGGTCTTAAAAAATGGTGAAGAGCTAGGTATAGTGCGGGTACTTAAACAAACATTGACTAAAAACCCGTGTAACAAAACGTCTCTCTTATCCTCATCTGTCCAACGACTGAATGGAGTTTCCAACAAATTACAAACTGTCATTAATTGGGTTCATTTTTAAAACACACAACTAAGTAGGTACGTACACTATACTGAATTAACTGAGAAATAAAAACAAAACTTTTTAATCACAAAATAAATCACGTACTTAATAACGATATTTATAACCGTAAGTTTTGCAAAGCCACAAAATAAATACCTTAAGGTTAGGCGAACCAATGCTAAAACAATGATGCATACGACTGATCTATTTTTAAATTGCCCTTCATCATAATACAAACTGTTACATGCTGTTTGCGTGACTAACGTCACGTAACCATAGCAACGGTGAATATCAAAGCCATGTTGGGCATTGTGTCTACACTTGCTTTGAGCTAACGGCCACGGTCGGTTGGGGCGCGCCAAAATGCACGAGTGTTTATAATTATTGTCCATCGGAGTTAACCGTGGCCCTATTATGCATAGCTACATTCGGATTAAATTAATGTTATTAATTCGAACATAATTATTTTTTAAGGGCTAAAATGGTACATTAGTATTTAATATTGTGGAAAAACTGGTTTTATTTTTTCTACTTCACCTGACGAGCCGCCACTGCGGTTTACCATATGTAAAACCGGCCGGATTGGTCGAATGTAAAAATAACAATTTACAAAATAATATATTTGAACAAATAAAATATTCCAAGAAGATTTATTTTTACAACTTTTCAGTATATTCGGCTCAAATGCCTGACTTCGTTAGAGCTACAAAATGCACTCCTCATAAAATATTATTTTCTAGTTGTAATAGATTAATTAATTTAAAAAAACATCTTAAAGTAAGAAATTTTTGAAAAAATAAAATATACCGGGTGGTCAAATAAGAATGGACGCCGGCCATATTCAGAAACCGTTTGTCCCTACGTTTTAGTATATCGAACAACAGAAACTACTGGAAATTATTTTTAAGTTCCTAAATCAACATATGACTAAGAAGAATATAGGATTTTTATCGACAAAATGTCAAATAAGGTTATGTCAAAACTTAAGTCTTTTATTCCTTGGAATATAAAGCATAACTTTGCTTTAATACATTTCGATCCAACTCGAAAAATAAACTGAAGGGAGGAGGGGGAACCTCCTTTGAAAGAAATATTCATAACTAAGGTTTGCCTTAACAAAATTAATCAAACTTGGTCTCATTTCAAAAAGCGTATCCTATAGTACCATTTAAAATATAGTATGGACATTTTTTGTTATATCCGTCGCCGCTAGAGGGGGGCTGATTGCTCAATCATCAGATTTTTTAGTTTTTCTCAAAAACTTTAAACCATACATAAATATTTATTTAAATAAAAAATAAAATAAAGGCGAATAAAACTGGTGAAAACCGCATGTTTATATCTTAATTTCAGCCCCAGATACAAGAGAAAATATTATAAAATCGGCTACAAATAATTTAAAAAGGTTAAAAAAAAAATAACATATAGTTATTATTAATACCTAAATTGACGCTAAGAATCTTATATAAAAAATTAAATTAACACCCTAATTCTAACTCATTTAATTCCTGATCAAGTATCACTAGTGGGAATTACAACTGTCCTATACGAAACATTTATCGAGTGTTTTAATGCTTTTGCTGCGCAAAAATTCCAATTCTAAATGGCAAACCATTTGATATGCTATCAGTATATTTTAAATAACGAAGTCGAATCTACTCTCCAGAAGGGACATGATAAATTAGGGTTAGGAACAAAAAGCCCTATCTTCCTTCTTACAAACACACATTTTTACATTTGTAAGAAGGAAGATAGGGCTTTTTGTTCCTAACCCTAATTTATATTTTAAATGTTTTCAAAATGCAACAATTGCTGACAGAGCCTATATAAATAAGGTGTACCTACTAAAAGTAGGGGTTAAGAAATTTGCCACAAAAATACATGGCAAAATTCTTCCTTGTGGTAAATTTAGTTACATTAACTTAAATTACTTCATTTAAACTTTTACCTACGACCACTACTGTAAATACTTAAAAACACACCGTTTCCGATCAATGTAAGATTCCCATTACGCACGGTAAAAAAATCGCACAGCTTGGTAAAAAAATCGCACAGTTTTCCTAGCAACCGCTTAGCAACGGTCAATACAAACAAACTTATTCAAAAACTGACATAATCGTAGATCAAATTTGTATGTGAGTAATATTATAAAGTGAAATTAGTTTGATTAGGTACATAAAAAATGTCGAGTGACAGTGAAATAGAAAATTTAACTCCACCCAATATTAGCGAAATTGCAGAAGCTGCTAAAAACAACTTGTTACCGGCGAAATCTGAATATCGATACAAATTTACTTACCAAAGATTTATGGAATGGAGATTAAAAAACGACGTTAAATCATTTTCCGAGAATGTAATGATGGCATATTTCCAAGAACTATCAAAAACGATGAAGCCTTCCTCACTTTGGTCATTTTACTCAATGTTAAAGGCCACAATTAATATAAATCACAATGTCGATATTGCAAACTACTCCAAATTACAAGCTCTTCTGAAGAGAAAATCGGACGGCTTTAAATCCAAAAAATCCAAGATTTTGACAAGCAAGAATATAAACGATTTTCTAGAAAACGCACCAGATGATAAACATTTGTTTATGAAGGTAATATATTGAGCTCAATATAATGTTAAATGTGTAAATTTATTTCAAATCGTCTTTTAGGTTGCTCTTATAATTGGTATAAGCGGTGCATGCAGGAAACAAGAGTTGCGTAATATAAAACCGTCAGATATCCAACACACAGGGAAGAATCTAATTATTAATATTCCCGATTCAAAAACTAAACGGCAACGTTCTTTTGTGGTGTCAGAATATTTTTACCCAAAGGTTAAAAAATATATAAACATTCGCTCTGCAGTAAGTACAGCTCCAAATTTACCTTTTTTTCTAAACTATATAAACGGAAAATGTACCAAACAGTCTGTTGGTATTAACAAGTTAGGAAAGGTTCCAAAAGAAATAGCCAAATATCTGGGACTACCAGAAGCAGCGAATTATACAGGACACTGTTTTCGACGCTCGTCCGCGACTATTCTTGTTGACGCGGGTGGTGACTTATTAGATTTAAAAAGACACGGCGGATGGCAGTCCTCAGCCGTAGCTGAAGGGTATGTGGATAATTCCCTAAATAATCAAACTAACAATTCGTCTAAAATATCATCTGCAATAGCAAGTACTAGTAGTAGTACTAATAGTATTAATGAAAATTTCATTGAGGCAACTAATAATGTAAATCTTACTTATGCTTCAACAAGCAAAAGAAACGATATACCTTTTGTCTTCAATAATTGTTCTGTAACTATAAATAATTATTGTAATGAGAATAAATAATATTATAAAAAATAACATTTGTAAATTTAAATAATCATACTGTAGAATTATTACAATATATACCTTCTCGTTGATGTTATCACGTTCTTAAATTAATAATATTGTTACCAGTTAAGATGAAAAACTAAAACTAAATGATGTTGTGTGAATAAGTAGGTCGTAGGTAAAGTATGGTACGTAATACGTGTTGTAATGCAATTACGCACTCATAGAATTACGCACTCGCGTAGCGGCGAGTGTCGTGCGTAACTTTTCTATTTGTGCGTAAATTGCTTTTTACAACACTTATTACGTAATATACTATTTTAAATCATATTAGTGTTTCGTAACCCACCATACGAATTTGATGAAAATATCGGTTACATACAGCCGATTTCATACTATGATTTATTGTATCCCCAACTTAAATTAAGATATCGACATGCGGTTTCCACCCGTTATGGTTCCACTAAAAAATTTTTGGGAAAAATTGAAAAATCTGGTGATCGCGCAAATAGCGCACTCTAGCGGCGACGGAAATAACAAAATATAGTCAAACTAAATTTTACATGTTACTATAGTATAAGTTCTTTCAAATGAGACCTAGTTTGTTAAATGTGGTTAAGGCAAACAGGATTTAAGTATATCTTTCAAAAGAAGTTCCCCCTCCTCCTCAGTATTTCACCTCTATTTAAATTAAATTATTCCCCGTTGGACAAGTTGACTTTTTATTAAGATACATGCATAATATAAGAAATTTTACATTACTTTAGTTCTCATATGGCCCACTTAAACCAGATTCAGTTATACAGTTCCCATGCTTATATGTTTAAAACTAATTAGGATAATTAATTTCTGTAAAAAGAACAAATATTTTTGGTAGGTAGTAGTTTAGTTAGTTATTTTAATTATTTATTTTTTTAACGTTGCAGTTGTATAGTTTTAATTTGCATATATTCTTGATGATGAGTTTTTAAATCCGAAACGTGCTATTAATACTAGGTGTGATACATCATTGAATTATAAAGGAGGAAAGGAATTTCAACATATTAAATAAAATTTCCCGACTATTTAAAAAAGCAAAGCTGATGATGGTTTTGAAAAAATGAAACGTCGGATTAAAAATCTAATTACCACAACTTATAGAGGAAACAAAATGGTAATGACAATTTAAACTTTATTTTAACATATCTGTTTAAATAGAATCCGAATAAAATTTTAAAAAATCGAGAAAATTCGGTTTTGTCCAAATATCTTCGGAAGCATTCGGAGTTTTTCAAATCTGAAAACATTCACCTGAAGACGACTGGAGATACTTGTGTGATTTAAAACAAATAAAGGCAATGCAAGTCCAAAACTCTACTGCCTTTCGTGAAAACACAATGTTGCAGAATTTAGTAGTGCGCAACTTTCTTCCAATTTAACCATTTCTGTATCTTTATATGGCATACGAGATCCCTGTCCTTATCTGGGACACCCTCTATTTTTTTTAGGTTACGATGTCCGTACTGAATATGATAAATTCGATTATAGTAAAAAAATCCCATTATACTAATTTTCAATCATTTGGGGAGACGAAAATTAATTTGCCAGAACTTATGGTCCCGTTAAATGAAAATAGGATCTGCTTAGTGTTAAGAGCCTCCAATAAAATTCATTTCATTTGACTAAGTGGAGCACTTATTGACACCACTGAAATCGATTTAATATAGCATTTTCCGTGTTCGGTGAACCGTTTATTAAGTTCTCCTGCTGAAACAGACTGCCTTTTCGGTTACTATAACTCGTTAATTAGATTATATTATACATTTATTTTCGCAGATATTTCATTCTTTTTATGAATTAAATTAATTGAAATGTTTAAAATTTAGAAAGATAAATATTACTTTCAAAAGATTGGTAGATATTATTTCAGATAGTGGCCTAGCTACGAGGGAAGGGGGGGGGGGATAGCCCCTTCGGTTTGGCACTCACTCGCCCTGATAATATACAAGTTGTCCCAGCGGCAACCGCTTCGATTTATACAGGGTGATTCACGTTGAGTGGCCTATTAGAATATCTCGGAAACGAGTAACCCTATCTTTCTAAAAATGTGATAGCAGGCATAATTGGTTTTGGGCTTTTAAATCATTATATTTTGACGTTTTTATTACTTCCGGTTATACCGGAAGTTAATGCCAACTTTGCTATTTCAAATGGAATACCCTGTATATTTTAGCATTTTTGATTACCTTCTTAAAATCTAAATAACTTTTGTTAATAATAATCTATTCCTATCTCTAACCGTTTTTGAGATATGAATTATAAAAGGATTTTTTTGTGTAAAAACGCTCCGAGAAGAAAGTTTAGTAATTCTAAAACTAATAAAGGTAAACATTTAAAATTTTCTAAGCTTTCAAGTAGTACATAGATTTTTAGTGTAAATTACTTAGGTTTCACGTTTTTTATACAGGGAGTTCTTAAAATTGTGCCAATGTTTCCATTTAAATAAATGTGCATAAGTCAATTTTTGCAAATGGACCACCCTATTTTTTAGCTTACTAACGTGTAGAGAATTAAATTTCCTATCTAAATGCCTAATATATTCCAGCCACATTTTTAGTGGTTTTGGAATTATGACCAATTTAAATAAAAAATCTTAAAATTTCTGTTTGTGTTAATGCGACATTAACACATAAACACATTAAAAAGAAGGCTTCGACTGGGACTCGTTTGGCTTTGAATGAGAAATAGCTAAGCAACGAACATAGGCAGTTAATAACCTATGGTAACAAAGCTCAAAGTCAAACAAAAATCCCAGTCGAAGCCTTCGTTTCAAAAATAATGTCGCATTAACACAAAAAGAAATTTTAAGATTTTTTATTTAAATTGCTCATAATTCCAAAACGACTAAAAATGTGAATTGTAACATATTGAGCATTTAGATAGGAAATTTAATTCTCTACACGTTAGTAAGCTAAAAAATAGGGTGCTCCATTTGCAAAAATTGACTTATGCACATTTATTTAAATGGAAACATTTGCATAATTTTAAGAACTCCCTGTATAAAAAACGTGAAACCTAAGTAATTTAAACTAAAGATCTATGTATTACTTGAAAGCTTAAAAAATTTTAAATGTTTACCTTTATTAGTTTCAGAGTTACTAAACTTTCTTCTCGGAGCGTTTTTACACAAAAAATTCCTTTTATAATTCATATCTCAAAAACTGTTAGAGATAGGAATAGATTATTATTAACAAAAGTTATTTAGATTTTAATAAGGTAATCAAAAATGCTTAAATATACAGGATGTTTCATTTGAAATAGCAAAGTTGGCAATAACTTCCGGTATAACCGGAAGTAATAAAAACGTCAAAATATAATGTTTTAAAAGCTCAAAACCAATTATGCCTGCTATCAAATTTTTAGAAAGATAGGGTTACTCGTTTCCGATATATTCTAATAGGACACTCAACGTGAATCACCCTGTATATGAAAAGCTATACATAGGAAACTATATGGTAGCATTTCCGGTTATATCGGAAGTAAGTGTCAACTTATTTTAAATAGAACACCTTATATATTTTTTTATTTTCGAATTCTACGTTCGATGCTACGTAAACCTCATATCATGTCCTATACCTAAGTCTAAGCGATTTTGACACATTTTTTTGGGCCATCAATAGTATATTGTGTATCTAGTAGGAAAAATAACATATTCTAGGACTAGGATAAAAATTGGTGGACGAGGCACAGCCAAGTCCAGCAAACGTCCATATGATTTTTCTACGAGGTGCCCTAGATGATTTATTTAATAACCAAGGCCAGTTTAACATTTAATCTAGGCATAAATGAAGATATATTTAGAATGTTTATACTTTTAGGTGGCCCTAATATTTAATGTTGCCGGGGTGGGTAGGCGAGTGGAACTATATCAAATAAATTTAGAAGACATTAAAGACTTGAGAACTAAGCTTTCAATTAATATCCCCAATAACAAAACAAAAAAACCGAGATCATTTTTATAGTAAATGAAAGTTATATGCCAGTATATAAACAGTATGCCGAATCTCGCCCAGAAAACTTTGAAAACTTGAACAGCGTTTGGGCAAGTAGTTGGTATTTACCAATTTGGAAAAATGCCGCTGTTTCCGAATTTTTAAAATAAAAAAATCCTAGACAGTACACTGTACATTATTTCCACCGGTCCTCTGCGGCGATTTTAATCGACTATGGATCCGACATTACAACATTAAAGCGCTACGGATGCTGGCGATCTTCCAGTGTTGCTGAAGGTTATGTTGAGTCTTCGATAACAAGCAATATCGATGTTGCAAACAGGATCCTTAAAACTAACAACCGAACCAATGAAAATGTAAATACCGCATAGTGTGATGTGAATAAACGAAACTCTGTATAGGAATATATTATTCCCGGCCTAGGCCGAGAATTATTCTCGTATAGTTAAATGTCTTATAACTTAGCAACGGTTAACATTAACAATACTGGAATAATGATTTTTTTTACACATTTCATATATTGTCCCCCTTCCCCCAGAAATGTTTCTCATCTAAGATAAATTAATCTTGCCCTCCCAAACGGATTTTTAGTGTGCGCCACTGTATAATACTGGATATTGCACTTTCCAGAGAAGAATCCATCTACACCTCGTGACTTCCCATAAACACTAACTTTTTACAGTGCAGAACTTTGTACGTTGTATTACATGATAAATTTAGTTACATAGTTGTCTCTGGAACTAGACAAGACAACTTATCAAACAATTGAAACATCTCGTTATCAAATCGAGAACTGTCAATTTATTTTATATATATGTTTCTAAGTATAAGTTTATATCGATCGATCAGGAGCTTTGCGAACATTTTGTTGGTTGATATAAACTTGATATTCATCGCATTCTTTTTTAGTTTGAAAAACATGTATCTTAAACTTTCCGTCACGTAAGTTGGGGGGGGGGGGGGGGTGTTAAACTACTGGCCAACCATATTTTTTTTGAAACTTAACCAAAAGTGTAATAGCATAAACTTTATGGTAACAAAAGTGCTTGAAAAAGTGCTTGCAAGCACTTTTAATATACAGTGCTCTGTAATTATTAATATAAGCCCTTTATAAAAATTACTTGGTCACTGGTAATTGAATTTTGCATTTCAAGCCATTTAAAATATTTGCAAACACTTAAAATCACTTGTCACTGAATTTCTTCAGATGCGGACATACGATTTAATACTGCATACACCCATTTTTTTCTCAGGCGTGCACCAAACAGTACCAGAAAAGAAGTTATGAAATTTTAAATATATTTTCTGGTTGTCCGCTCATTTCTGGGCAATTCCTATAAGATTTTAACCATAAAATTTATTATATATCAATCAAAATGAAATTTTTGTACTTACCAGAAATAGAAAAATAAATGATTAATCTTCCTTAAATGATGGTAGAAAATGAAGATGAGTACATAAAACCAGATAAAACCGATAAAACTATAAATGTAGTCTAGTAGTTAGCTCAAAGCAAGTGAAGACCCAATGCCCAACATGACTTTGACATTCACCGTTGCTATGATTACGTGACGTCAGTCACGCAAACAGCATGTAACAATTTGCATTATGATGAAGGGCAATTCAAAAATAGATCAGTCGTATGCAACATTGTTTTAGCATTGGTTCGCCCAACCTTAAGGTATTTATTTTAAGGCTTCGCGAAACTTACGGTTATAGATATCGTTTTTACGTAATTTACTGTGTGATTAAAAAATGTTTTTATTTTTCAGTTAATTCAGTAGTGTACGTACCTACTTAGTTGTGTGTTTTAAAAATAAACCCAATTAATGCCATGGTTTGTAATTTGTTGGAAACTCCATTCAGTCGTTGGACAG
The DNA here is from genome assembly GCA_935413205.1 of Polydrusus cervinus. Lineage (NCBI taxonomy): Eukaryota > Metazoa > Arthropoda > Insecta > Coleoptera > Curculionidae > Polydrusus > Polydrusus cervinus. Next base: position 34,525,936 of record OW284510.1, on the reverse strand, counting down.
ATGAGGATTAGAGAGACGTTTTGTTACACGGATTTTTAGTCAATGTTTGTTTAAGTACCCGCACTATACCTAGCTCTTCACCATTTTTTAAGACCGCGAGCCGCCACTGCAGTCAAGACTACCAATTTCTTACGCCTGGGTATCTAAAATAATATTTTTCTTTTTTGTAGTTTATCGTCAATTTTTATAAAGTCGATTTAAACTCTTAAATCTTAAACTTCGCTTTTAAGGGGGATTTCTACTGTGATGATTTCAAAAAATCGAAATTTTTTTCCGACGTTTTTCAACTCTCTATACCCTCAAGACTCTAGAATAACCGTGTGTAAACGTTTTTACCAAATCTACTCCAAAATAAAGTTACATCCAATTTTATGATTGCCGGTCAGTTCTCACCACTAGCCGCTTTTGGGTTAGGCCGCGTTCTCAGAGCTACACGTTCTGTCGCCAGCGACATCATCTCGACCAATCAGGATCGTTTACGTCATAACCACTAATCCCCCACCACCGACGGTGTCGTTGAATTATTTCAACTTCGCTTCGTTTACGGGTGACGACAGCTGTCGGCGCGACACTAATTGAAGAAGTGGGGATATGTCGCCTGCGACCGTTGAAACTTTAAAGTTGTTTTTCTCGAAACCCTGTTTTTCGCGCTGGCGGAAAGTATTTCCGTATGTTCAAATTATCAGAATTTAATGATTTTGCTCAGAATACAAATGGTTATAGCCCCCTCTAGAATCAAGTATTTTGCGATATTACAGAAAATGTTACGGCCCTTAAAATACAAAAAAAATTGTAGATTTTCAAGAAAAAATTTAAGTTTTGCGCCATTTTAACAGTTACTCGAGTTTTGACTTGATTCTAGTGGGGGCTATAACTACATGCTTACAATTGAAGAATCTGGGTCAATTTTATTTTTGTCATGAATAGAAAAATTTATTTGAATTTCGCCAGCAAGTTACACTTTTTTTGAGGGGGTAACTTCAGCACCCTGTAGCACCCTCAAGTTTTTCATTTTTTGGGGGTTTAAAAAATTTTTTTGGTACATCTTATCTTTAATAAAAAGAATTGAAATCTGGTTTTTCTGCATTTGTCTTATTATCCCCAGAAAAAAATCGTAAAGAAACGATGAAATAGGACCATCACAGTAGAAATCCCCCCTTAATTCCACATTATAAAATGACCATTTATGACATTTCTTCGATTTAAACGACTTTATTAAATTGGGCCTAAAGGATATAGAACACGTGCTGAACAAATTATTATTTAATCCACTATTATATTTTCCTAAACTCTTAAGGTCGAAACTAAGCTGTATCTAATAAATGACACAATTAAGTAGTTAACCGATCTGTTAATGATTTGATAAAGGCTTCTGACATTTCTCACCGAACAGAATAATAATTGATACGAAATAACAAAGGGAAAACGGTCGAGATTGCGCGTAGGAGGATCGCGTGGTCCAGCTCGCGTTTTCAGTGCCTTTTCAGCGGATTTTCAGCAACGGGTTTTCAGTCTTCGTCCTGAAATCCAAACGGAATACGAATAGGTCGCTATACGCTTCGCTGCGTCAGCTTTTTAACCGCGAAGTCCTGGAAAAACATTTGCATTATGCGGATAAATCGACGTCTTGTTTGTTAATAGGTTGATTGAACGATATGTGGTTTAAAAATCGGCCTAAATAAAACATTAAAGTGTAAATATTGTTAACAAAATTACAGTTTTCTAACATAAAAATAGTCGTTTTCGGCGTTTTGACCAACTGCAGAGGTAACTTTGTATCAATGTGTGATTGTTTTGTTGCCATTAATTATTGGGCGAATGAGGTTAGGTTAAATAGTATTCGTTGTTGCAGAGATTATTAAATTGTTACAATTTTACTGTTTAATAAACAGTATAAAACCACGGTTATAACTGTATAATTTTAAAAGCCACAGGTGAACAAGTCATTTTAGATTAATTTATAGATACTTACATACAAAGTAATAACATGCAGTGTGTGACTGTAGTTATCATAGAGAACCGTTATTACTATTCACAATTATTCACATAATATTCTAATGTTGCTTGCATTTTAAACAATAAATAACTAACCATGCAACTTTGACTGTGACACAAATGACATTGGCAGACATATTTACTCACAATCAAAGTTACCTGAATAGTATATCAAGAATTAAGATAACCGTGTAATTATGACTGTGAGAATATAATTTCCGTCAATGTTATTAGGTCACAGTCAAAGTTACCTGGCTAGTTAGCTATTGTTTAAAATATAACAAGCAACTCGGTATTATGTAATGACTTAAATAATTATTCTGTTTTTACTCGCGCTATTTTTAATTTGAAAATATAATAACTACAATAATTTTTAATTTTGCTAAATATTTTTTTTAAATAATTTGTTTACTAAATTTAAAAATTAAAATTTTCTAAAATTAATAATAATAAATTGTATCCCACAACTCGGTATTTGACCTATTTTTTATACATATAATTTAAAAAAACTAACAAAATATTGATAAAAAAAAGTTATGGCGTATCCATCCCTAAAGTCACCAACACAAACCACAGACACAAAGAAGTACGCGTGTATCAACGCGCGTTGATGAACGAAGTAAGTTATTGTAGTGACTTCCTTCAACTAGCGTGCATTATTTACTATACACACTCGCGTCTATTTCCCAACATTATTGCAGGCACACTGCGCATGCCAGGCGGATAACTTGATGGCGGAATATTTAAAATAGAGGTAGAAATGGGTTTAATGATTTTTTGGTAATTTTTTAAGTCACGGTGTGGGTCATAGTCGAGGTTCTAGTCTCAGCTTAGTTTTTTTTTCAAAAGTATTATTGTTATTCGCAGTTTACCAGTTTGTTAATTTATGGGCCATAATTATAAAATAGAGGAGCTGGCTATTACTCATTAATCGTCGAGGCTGTAAAGCACCTGCAAAGTAAAAACCTTAACTCCACTTTTTTACATTATAGAACAATTTATTTGTGCACAGACTGTGGGATAAATTGTATGTAGCACAAAAATATACTTACTCCATTGAAGAAAATAAAAAAGAGGTTGAACGGCAGTAGAGTTTTGGACTTGCATTGTCTTTATTTGTTCAGAATCACTACGTTTCAACTGGTAAGCATCTCCAGTCGTCTTCAGGTAAATACTGATGAAAAAATTTCCCATTTGTTAGAAAAAATTCCACGAATGCACAAAATATGGAAAAAGTATTTTTTTTTAGCAAATCACAACCATAAGTTATCCTAAAGAATATAAGACTGTGCGTAAAAATGTCTTTTTTGTAATTGGAGACAGCGCCGACTTATCATCCGGAAATTTCCCATTAGTTGACAACATTGTTAAATCTATATTTCTCTGTGGCGTTCTTATAAAGTACTGAGCAATCACAGTTTATTGTATTTACTGAGGCTCCACCTTCTTTTTCAAGACACTAAATTATATAATTTATATGTATATGGTACAATGTTATGAATTTGTTCAATAGAAGAAAATATATACACATCTATAATAGTTCTTCCGGCTAGTCCTACAAAGTCCAAAACTGCTTTAACTTAACTGTAGAAGTATTCAAATAAAATTGCAACTAACAAAACACAATTACCACCCAAAGTTACCTGCCCCTTATTTATACTAACCTATGAAACGTAATTTCCTCCGTTTTCTTCTTATCCACAGCATTTCTGCTAGAACAACTTTGCACGGCACAAGAAACACTTATTATCTATCACACAGTAGCAATAGTTTTATAGAAAAATTAAAAAACTTGTTATAAAATAGGACGGAAGTGTCGTATCAATATGGCGCAGGTAGGGTCCCTTTAAGTCACGTGATGTCGCCTTCTCTTTGATTCTATCTCAATTAAAACTATACAAACAATTTGGTAAAAATTATACAAGCTCACTTTTGAATATATCTATCTTTCTCACATTCGGATTTTTGCAGAATAACAGACAAAAAGCGATATATGTATTAGAAAAAACGAGCAATTTATTTTCTCAACCATAGGTATTTTGCTTAATTGTTTTATCTACTGAAATGCACAGAAGAAAAAAAGTTCTATCGGGTTTATTTTTGCTTGCGTAAGAAATATAACTCCGAAAGTACAACAAAATAGCTGTAGAATTCGTTTTAAACAGTTAAAAATTGATTTTGTGCATTAATATGAATTTTTAACGTTCGCTATGGTGAAACTTATCAAAATAACCGCCAATTTACAAACTAGCGACAGTGTTATCGTAGAAAGGGAAGTGGCAATACTGTAAGTAGAAATAACATAACCCTAAAAACTTTAGTAAAAAATGGTTTTTTTTCTAGAAATCTTATAATTTCGTCTGTTTTATCGAGTTATCTTTATGTTCCACCATTTAAGGAAGAATTACCACAGTTAATTTTTTATGTTTGTTGTGTATAATAAAAGTTTTAAGATCAATTGGGGTTGGATCCCCGTTCAAAAAATATATCAGAAAATATCCCTGTGCACAAATGTGATTTTTCTTGTTTTTCATCTCAGTGCATAAAACATAATACTTTTTTATAATAATAATAATAATAATAATAATAATAATAATAATAATAATAATAATAATAATATATTATTTAGATGGAAAAAAATAACCAAGGTTAGTAAGAAAACGTTTATTTGGTAGGTAAATAGTATACATTTTATGCAAAGCTTGTAGTAATTGTCTAGAAATGAGTTGAAATAAAGATATTTTTGAAATAAGAAAGTGTGTCTGTGCGCAAATCTTTAGTTCAGTCTTCAGTCAAATAACAATAATTTGGTAGAAATATATTTTGATATTAATTTTGTTATTATACCTTCAATTTTCGCACCATTTCGTGTATTCTTTAGGAAAAAATTGTGTATGCATAGACTTTGGGATAAATGTTTTGATTTAAATTAACAAAGAATAAATATAATCAGATTTGCATATTTTTGAAGCATATTGTTAACCTAACTTCTGTCAACTGTCAGAAAGCGAATTTACAATATGTAAATTTGGTTTCTTTGTAATTGACCAGTGTAATTGGTCACTTTCATATCCTAAGTCCTAACTAGAATGGATATGAAATTTTGGCCCTTTTGTCCGCCCGTGTAAAGGAAACTGCTAATTTCCTTGTGGGAGTAGAAAAATATCTTTAAACTCAAGTAAAATGTCCCAATTTAGTGAAATTCAGTGAGAATGGGACTTTAATATGCGGTTATGAATCCTCTAAGTGTAGTGTAACGTTTATTATTGTTGTTTATAAACTGATAATATAATTTAATAATCGATTTTGTATAACTTAACGGGGCTTGTACGAAGAATCGGGCTGACGTTATTGACAGAAAACCGAGTAGAAAACTCTATAGCGTTGAATAATTAATTACGATAAATAGTTTTGATTGGAGCAAGCTAAAATTAGGCTTGAATAGCCAGGCAGTCTGGCCTACTTTGGTAAAACTAGTAAAGATATTTGACGCAACATTATACAGGGTGCTACAAATTCGTGTGCGTACAAGAGGATCTCGAAAACAAGAGATACGAAGTGGGTTAAATTAAGGCCAAGTTGCGTATTATGGGGCTTAATAATTTGGCGAAAAAATTTGTAATAATTTCGAATGTTTTCGGAGATATCCGAAAAAAAACAGAAATTTCCATTTTTTTCGCTTTCATTTTTGACTTGGGAAAAAAATAAAAAAACACTCTTTAGTGTCGTTTTTTTATGTTTTCCAAGGTAGCATTATTAGTTTTCAAATTCGACGTTTTATTCTTTAGTTACCAAGCTCAAGTCAATTTTTTTAAATACGGAACTGTAGTTTTAAATATAGGTTTAGGGATTTCTAAGGTTTAGAAATTTAATACAATGTACAAATTTTTGAAATTTTAACGTTTTGTCTTCTAATATCACATTTTTCAGATTATCTTTTTATATCATTACGGTCCTGAACATTTGGAGCCAAACTAAAAACAAAAGATTTCTAAATTGAAAAATCCATCCATTTTTACTTAAAGAGGCCTGATAATTGATATTTTGTACGAAAAGAGACCCAAGGTCTCGGCGTGAAATATCTTTCTGTCTATTTATTTTTGTTTCATGTTTTGTCTGAAACTAAAAAAAAAACAATTGAGGTTGGTATCTAAAAAACGAAACGTCCAATTTAAAAACTAATAACGCCATCTTGTAGAACACAACGAACAGCTATGGAAAAGTGTTTTTTGTTTTTTTCCAAGTCAAAAATGAAGGCGCAAAAAATTAAAAACCAAAACTGAAAATTTCGGTTGTTTTCGAATATCTCCGAAGGTATTAGGAATGTTTACAATTTTCTTTCACAAAATTATTAAGCCCCCAGATACGCAACTTTGCCTCAATTTAACCATCTTCGTATCTCTTACCGTTTTTGAGATTCCCTTCTACGCACACGAATTTGTAGCACCCTGTATAGACAAATATATAAATTGAAAAGGTTTTTGATATCGGTAACAATAAGGGTTATTAAAAAATAAACCATTATAATTTTTTTTATGAAATCTTAAATAGGAATCGCCTTTTGAAAAAAATGAAATTTAATAATAATATAACATAAATCAGTATAAGTAGTATAAATCAGAAAGCAGTAAATCCACTTTGAATATTTTGTTTGTCTTTGAGAACGAAAAACCCCTTTTTTATAGTAATAAAGATATTGGCGAGTCACTATTGTGGACATATTTTTTCTAAAAATATTTTTTTTAGATAAAATTTATGAAAAAATTGATTTATTACATTTTAATAGACTTAAATAAATTTGTAGCCTCGGTGCGAAACCTACTATCCGCACTAATTATAATAAATATGGTTAGTTATTTTTGGACACCAAATATTAAAGCGAATTTACACTCTAATTGTAGTTTTACATTTGTAAAGTAAATAGATTTTAATCTACCATTTGTAAATTTCTCTTAATCGCTGCGAAATTAGTGTACCTAAAATACATATATATAAAAATTATTTACTCTCAATCGATGTATTTCTGCCAACACGGAGAGAAAGTTAAAATACAACGTAATAGAAATATAATTATATTTATTATATATTTTAGTAGTATACAGGGTGTTTCGCGGTGAATGGAACGTTGAACGTTTATAGAAAACGGGTAATACGTTTTCCTCAAAAATTTGATTGCTCAGATAAACAACCATGTCTATCGTTTTAAAATATTTTCAGCAATGTAGAGTTGCCGCTTCTGCCCGAAACAGGTGGTAACATCATTATTTTAAATGAAACCCTATATAATATATTATTTTCTAATTCCCTATTTATAATTCCACGTATATTTTGTATAAAATTTCATATGTCTAAAATCAATTGTCTTTGAAATGTTGACGTTTAAAATATGCCCTTTTTAGACTTTAACAGGCTGTAGCATTCGAACGACGCATCTAAGAAAAAAATGGTTTTCACCTACCTATCTTAGTTTTTTATTCTCTATCCAAAGGGACCAACTTACGATTAAACATGTTAAACCAAAAAATCGGGTTTACCTTGGGTTTTATAGTTCACGAATCCGGAAATTTTCTATTAGTTGACAATATTGTTATAAAAATTAAATTTCTCTGGCATTCCTACACAGTACTGACCAATCATAGTTTCTTGTATTTACTGTGGCTCCACCTTTCTTTCCAAGACACGAAATTATATAATTTATATGTATATACCGGGTGACAACGAATATTGTTAACACCCCTATTTTTCCCGTAGTTTTATTAATACAATATTTAAAATTTTAGGAGATTCTAAGTGTATATTTTGCTAGTTTTAAGTAAAGTCATACTTTTAAAATCACTTCCGGTTTGACCGGAAGTGGTATCAACCCTTTTGTTTTAAATAGAAACCTATTATTTTTATTCGATATTTGAATTCTACGGCAAATGTCCTTTAAAATGACATATCACACAGATCATTTGTTTTTAAAATGGCTTCCAGGAGAAAAATTTAAGGAAATCCTTAGATGGCCATGGACTCGCTAATATAACATGACTTTTTAAGAGTGGGCCATGAAAGTTTTAAAGTGGTTTATTTTAACCTGTTTTATGTTAAACAAGTGGGCTATGAAATATTCTGTGAAATGACAAAAGTGTTCGTAACAAAAATTGAAGAACTCAATTTTTTTTTTGAAATATGACATTTCTCGATTTTTTTTCAATTTTAGCCACTTCTTAAGTATAATCCCATGCTTATGAAACATTTTTAAAAAGATAATTTATTAGGCTATTTTTTTGCCCTAAATGAATGGCTTGTTGCCATTTAAAAATATTGAGTAATTCTTTCTCATTGTTTAAAAAAATATGACATATCTAAAATATTTTTGACAGAAGCATCTTTCGTAAAGAATGTTATTGTTTAACATAAAACGGGTTAAAATAGACCACTTTAAAACTTCAATGGCCCATTCTCAAAAAGTCAAGTTATATTAGCGAGTCCATGGCGATGGAAGTATTTCCTTAAAAAATTTTCCTGAAAGCCATTTTAAAAACAAATGATAATGTGTGATATGTCATTTTAAAGGAAATTGTCCGTTTAATTCAAATATCGAAAAAAAAATAATAGGTTTCTATTTAAAATAAAAGAGTTGATACCACTTCCGGTCAAACCGGAAGTGATTTTAAAATTATGACTTTACTAAAAATTAACAAAATATACACTTAGAATCTCCTGAAATTTTAAAATTTGTATTATTAAAACTACGGAAAAAATAGGGGGGGGTAACAACATTCGTTGTCACCCGGTATTACAATATGTTATTAATTGGTTCAATATAACAAAATATATACGCATCCATAATAGTTTTATCGATAATTCAATCTGCTGAGTATTTATAAAAAATTAATTTCACTTGGCATTATTTTTATATTATGAAGTTAGTTTTACCCTAATTTCTAATAATGATGATCTAGCGAAGCGACATAATATCTAGCTTTGGATTCAATTGTCGTAAGTTCAAGCCCGGGCAGCCTACAAACATTTTTAAATATTTTTAGCTTAAGGTTCGTGAGTTTGGTCGTAGAAAAAATATACTATTCAACTCGAGTGGATTGTCCATATTGCACTTGGAAGTTTAAGTACTTCACCTACGACGTCATGCTCAATTTATTTCCTCGTGACATATAATCATATCCTTTCTTGTTGCAGAAACTACTATTGTGCAACCCAACATAAGATTTTATTAAAAATATGAATTTAAGTTGACCGGGACTGTACAAATTTGCTCACTCAAGAGACTGGAGTAGCGTGGCGAGCCAGCATGCCGAGTCGCGGTTACCCGGGTTGCCGGGTCTCCCAGTCGCCTCATCTAAGTTAGCGTCGCGTGTGAGTAGCGCCATTCAAATCTACATTCTGGGTGGCCTAGTCGCACAATCTCCTAGTTTCCAAGCTACTACAGTTTCTTTTAAGTCTTCCCGTGTAAGGACTGCCTAAGGCGAACATTTATTTTCAGATAGGCGTTACAAACAGAACTATAAATCTTTGTTTTATTAGCACTTGAATTTTATCCAAATTGTAATTAAGAGATCTCGTTAAGTCAAACTTCAAAATTACTTCGGTTGAAAGTTGAAACTTTCCCGAAATGAGTAAGACAAATTTATTTTTAGCCTAAGCAAATAAATAAATCAGATTTGCCAATATTTATTTGATTTGAAAGCTATTTTGTGTTGTTCGTTTCAACTTAAACTATTTTATTTTTTAGTAGCCATAAAAATTGTGCTAATGTGTCTAGAATTAAATTATTTAATTTTAAAGTGCTTTTATGTATTTGAGACGTTTTACAATCGAGTTAACGATTCTCCGAATCAATTTGCAAGGTAGCTTCTGAACAATTTTTTTTTACTTTTGTACTTAAAGATGGGTCATCATATATTTAAAAATGTAACAAATTGTATTCACTTATTTCTATTCAGATGAATGTTTACGTTTTACAATTTACAATATTAAATCGTCGATTTGGTTCATCGTATCGTTAGTATGCTGTAGTGGCGGAGCCAGCCAGCCCCCCCCCCCCCCCCCCCGAAATCCAAAAACCAGAAGATTTAAATATAATTTGGAAAAATTACGGCAACCCTACCAAATGAACACATCATCTCACATACCGGGTGTTGCATCGTCGAGCGGGACATAGGAAATCCCATGTAATTTTATGGGGTCAATTATTAGTTTTCCTAATTATTTTAAAGAAAAATTCTATTTAGGTTTATTAAAGAGCACTAAAGCACAAAAGAATAACTTTAGATATTTTTGAGGAGCCCGTTTACGGGTTATCGCCGATTTCTTTTTAACTATTTCTCCTTTTATGGCCCCGTATTTGCGGGCACCAGTCAAGGTAAAAGATGACTGTCAAATAAAGTTGTCATTTTGAAATTTAGTTGTTATAAAAACTCGTACATCGAAAATATTAAAGGTGTATTTATGAGTACAAATTAATCTGAATAAAACTAAAATAAAGTATCCAATTACAAGGTTAATTATGACATTTTACATGTTTCAATATTTTACTAATTTATAGATAGGTACTATTAAATTGTTAGAACTTTAGGATTTAAGAAGATGTTCAAATATTCCTCCATTGACTGCTAGACAATAACCGAGGCGATCATAAAATTCTCTTCTTACATTCGCTAGTTGGTAAACTGAAATTCTATTGCATTCGGCTGAAATAGCATTTTTTAACTCGTCTAGATTTGGGTATTTTTTATCTTTGTATATCCTGTTTTTTAAATGGCCCCAGAGAAAGAAATCATTTGGCGACAAATCAGGAGACCTGGCTGGCCAATTTACTGTATGATTTAAGCCAATAACATTTCCATTAAAAGCACGGTTTAAATATTCCCGGACAGCCAGGGTACTATATGCCGGGCAGCCATCCATTTGGTACCAAACTTCCTGTGGCGGCATCATGTAAAGTAGGTAAAATATGATCTTCAAGTAGTTCCAAAAAATATTCTGCATTTAAATTTCGTGTAAGAAATAATGGCCCGATAATATTTTCTCCGAAAATCCTTGCCCAAACGTTAACTTTTTGTGGATATTGCGTCCTTGTTTCGACTAACCTGTGTTGGTGTTCTTTGCTCCAATATCGATAATTTTGAACATTGGGTTCATTTTTTAAGGTAAATGTGCATTCGTCAGTGAAACAAATGTTTTAAAAAAATTCCCTATCCATGTTTGCTCTTTCAATCATACCAAAACAAAACTCCTGTCGTCGTATTTCGTGCCTATCTCTTAGCTCTTGGTGCTTTTCATATTTGTATGATGATATTTATGTCGTTTCAAAGCTCGTAACGCTGTGGTGTGATCTAATCCTATGTCATCCTCAAGTTTCCTTGTGCTGATCTTCCCATCATTTTCTTCCACGCACAATAAAACTTGCAAGTCCCTATCGTTTCTTGCATTTCTTCTTTGTTCGTGCCTTTCTTCACATCTGCAGTTATTTATTACAGTGCCTTTTGTCCCAAATTTCTTGATAGCCCTTTCGACTGTAGATTTTGCAGGTATCGGTCTATTCGGATACAGAGCAGCCTGAGCAGCAAACATGTCTGACACATTTTGATAACTATATCCTTGATAATACCATTTAATCATCAATATTTTTTCTTCAGAAGTGTAATTCATGGCTAATATTTTCGATGTACGAGTTTTTATAACAATAAAGCACACATTTCAAAATGACAACTTTATTTGACATTCATCTTTTACCTTGACTGGTGCCCGCAAATACGGGGCCATAAAAAGGAGAAAGAGTTAAAAAGAAATCGGCGATAACCCGTAAACGGGCTCATCAAAAATATCTAAAGTAATTCTATTGAATGTGGGTTTTAGTGCTCTTTAATAAACCTAAATAGAATTTTTCTCTAAAATAATTAGGGAAGCCAATAATTGACCCCATTTAAAATTACATGGGATTTCCTATGTCACGCTCGACGATGCAACACCCGGTATACAAAATGCTTGCAAGACAAACTGACGTCCACGCAAATCTTAAAACTTTTAAATACACCCACGGGGCGCGACATGTTTACATGCATCTTTACATGACTATGGCTTCTATCGTCTAATAATAATTATCGATTATAGTTAATATATTTTTTTGGTTTTCAATAAATAAAAAATAAGCCTTGAATTTAATATTTTTTTGCTTAGTTATGCTTATTTTATAAAGTTTTAAATTATTTGTATTAGTGTATTAATATAACTCCCTACAAGTTTCTATAAAAATATTATATATTTTTTCTAATTTGAAATAAAAAACAAACCATATTTTCAATATTTTTTTGTTCAGTTATGCTTATTTCATAAAAAATTTTTATAAATTTTAAATTATTTATATTAGTGCATTAGTATAACTCCCTACAAGTTTCTTTAAAAATATTATATATATTTTTTATGGTCCAAAAAAGGGTTTTTTGAGCGTGGCACCCAAAAAAATTTTCGGCGCTAGTTACTAAGTTTCAGATCCTTTTGCTTACGCCACTGGTATGCTGCTTGATGTAGAACCACATGTGAAAGCTCCAAAAAAAGCTTGTCTGGAAGTGATTCCTGAAGGTCCAGCAATTTGGAATGCTTTCGCGTCACCAAGTTCAAAAATTTGCTGGCAATATTTTTTTTATTTTTTATGGAATTTTCAACATACCTCTAGGCGACGGCTGCTAATTTCGATCCTCCATGCCTTTTAAAAGATCCATAGATGCACCGTAGTCCGCTAATAGAAAGGCAGATGTTTGACGAAAGCAATGTCCGAATGATGAATGAATTGGATACATTTTTCTATTCTTTGGGGTAGTTTTCTAAATATTTTTTTACCCACTGGCTGCGTAGTACATTGATTGTTTTGATAACGAACTATGGCGGCTCCTCCTTGAGGCCGCGTGACCGCGCGCTTCCCCTGCCGCCTGCCACAACTACAATAGTTTTATTTCATCATGTTTATTTTTTAGTTCATCGGGAAACAACAAATAGGAGAATGTCTGCAACTCTCTTACCGGTACCGAAATCTCTGCGGCAGCGCTTTTCAAACGAACATCAACGACTTCCGGACGGCCTTATTCCACCTGCTGTGTAACTGAAGATAGTTTAAAATCTCGTTAAATTTTCCGCGAAGGTCTCGCGGTTTTCGGCAAACGTACAGTGGGAAACGCGGCGAGTGGATCTGACTATACCTACCGTATATTTAAAATGAAGTCGGCACTGTTGCTAACTCTCTTATTTTAAGAAATACGGCGTCGTATTAATTAATAAGAGTCATAGTTTCATGGGCTGATGATTATAGTGATGCTAAAAATCCAATTAAACATCAGAATCATGTAATATTAACAAAAAGAAATCACGATTTTTAATGGAAATACGTTTGAATGTAAATGTCTCCGTTATTATTTAGTTTAGCGATATGTGATAAAAACAAATTTTGCTTAGAATTTCGCTCTCTATCAAACAGTTGTAGCTGAAATAGCACTTTCCATTAAATTTAAAACTTTTTTTTATTATTAATATTACGTAATTTTGATGTTCAATTGTTTTTTTTTGTATCACCATATTCATCAACTCTCTACTAACTAACTAATTCGTATCTTATAATAAGAAAGTTAGCAATAGAACCGACATCATTTTGAACACACGGTATGTGATTATATTGCGTAAAAATTTGCCATATGAAATAGCGACTTTTTTACCAAAATTACAAAGAAACTAAGCAGGATATTGAATTTCTGTTTCTACTAATGGAAAGGTGATCTCTATGTAGGTGTGAAAAAATTATTTTCATGCAAAAAAAACAGAAAAAAATATAAGCCAATGAAAACTACTATTGTTGGGGATTTAAATTAGTCACGTTATGGTTTATAATATACTACTAGGTAGTGCTTAAGAGAGAAAATTACTATTCAGATGCGTACCTACCTATTGTGTCGCCACTGTTTTATGGAGGACCTTCATTTAGAATTTAAATTACAAAATAACAACATTTTTTCGTCAATCCTCACCAATTTAAAAAAAAAATTTAGTGCACTATTTCCAATTAGCTTTATTTATTACTTCATTACATTGATGTTATCATAGACCTTATGCTGGTATATCTTCGCCTTGCATACATAAATATGTGTATCTCAAAAAATCGTATACGTGAGTTTCTGCATCAACTTAAATATTTATGCGAGTTTTAACTGCTCTCAAAAGGGCGTATCTCATAATTTATTTACCACAATATAAGCCAAACTACACCCCTTTTTCTTTTAATTACAATTTGACTTTCGACAAAAACATTATAAATTATTTAGAAAAGAAGGTTTATTAGCGGCAGGCGGACAAAGTAGTGCATCTATCTTTTGCATTGAGTACACAGGGACGCCAAAGGTAATGGGTTCCCTGGGGCACAGGTAGACAATGACAGGCTGTTTCGTTCTTATTAGAACTCATCAGAAAGCCATAACCTGTAAGCGACCCATAGTACAGCGAGACTATGCTTTCAAGGCATTTTTAAGAAATAAAAACGCGATGAAAACCCAGTAACGCCATCTATAGAAATCAACTCAATCCAAAAGATAGTCGTGACGAAGCCACAATAAACCAAATACGTTAGGCCAACACACCAGTATAGGCAACATTTATCGCAACCCCCAATTTTTCTAGATTTGTAGATTCAAATAAGTTCACGCTGCAATATACCCACTGTGCGCTGCCAACCCGTAATACACTACTTTGTCCGCCTGCCGCTAAAAAACCTTCTTTTCTATTTAATTATACGGACACTAAACTCTACTACTTTATTATAAATTACTTTCCCGAAACATGTAAGAATTTGAGATAAGTCTTGTCGTATGCAAAGCCACAATATTAAATTAAATATTGGTGACATTTTGCAAACCAACAAAATCCCTTTAAACGCTATTTCAAACGTAATTTTCTCGGAATCCACACTAAAAATGCTAATGAAAAGCGTAAACGCAATGTTTTAACTATTGAACAAAAAATGGAAATTTTAAAACAATTTGAAAATAACATAAGTGTTGCTGAATTGGCTAAAGAATATAACATTGGAAAACAAACGGTTCGTGACATTGTGAAGAAGAAAGCCGAATTAAAGAGCTTTGTAGCTAAAGCTGACAGTGCAAAAGCTATTTCTGACAGGAAATCTCTAAAAGGGTCTACTTTTCGAGAGCTTGATGATGTTATGACCAGGTGGGTCTTGCAGAAAAGATCCGAAGGGGTTCTAATATCAGGACCTATGTGTGCTAAGCAAGCTCAAAAGTTTCACGAGCAGTTGAAAATCAAAGGAAACTTCTCGGCATCTTCTGGTTGGCTTTACAGGTTTAAAAGACGTCATGGAATACGAAAATTAGCTGTTCAAGGGGAGAAATTAAGTGCTGATTATGGCGCTATGGTAGAATTTTGCTATGCTTTGGAAAACCTTATACAGGAGAACAACCTAAAACCAGAGCAAGCGTATAATGGAGACGAAACTGGACTTTATTGGAAAACGATGTCAAAAAGAACACTTGCTGCAGGCTTAGAAACTAGTGCATCAGGTTAGCTTTACATACATATTTTTACGTGAGTAGTTATAGTTGATTCCTTCTGCGCCCTCCATTTCCTCCAAGGCCTCTGCGCATGCCCAGACAGTGCGCAGACGTGTGTCATATGTCATACGTCATCTGTCATGTCACACTCTTGAGCGTGGGCTATTTGGGCATTAACTACTTGGGCGTCATCTACTTTGGCATTAGCTACTTGGGCGTAAGCTACTTGGGCAATAGTATTCCTTAGTGGACGCGTGTTTAGGATGACGTCATATTATGTTTAGGAAAAGATGGCGGCTGTCACCTGTCAATTAAGATATGTCAAGACCACCTGTCACTTGTCAAATGCTAAAATTAAAATCTAACACGTGAACTGTATTCAGGGTGACGTCATAAGTCGTTTAGAGAAAACCCAAAGTCGATCGGTCAACTGGTTCGGAAGATATAGTTTTTTGCGATTAGTGCCCTTATGCCTCGAGACGAAACGCTGAAATTCTGGTTGCAGGCAGAGGAATATAGAACCTATCGAGCAGTAAAACAATTTTTCAAATATCACAACTAATAACAGAGCTAGATGTATTAAACCATTAGGGCCTTAACACGATAAAGTAGTGCAAAGCATTGGTAATGTTTATTTCTTAGTAGGAATATACCTCGTATATTAATTATATTTACATACCTCGTATAATACGGTATTGGTAATGCGCTCTTAAGATTGCGTCATCTTTATTTCCTAGTAACATAATATTCATCTTGTACCAGGAATCAATTAACTATTATTTAGCGAAATAAAACACTCAAGTAATAAAATAATTATTTATTTAGCCATATTACATACAGAGTTTTAGTAATTCTATATAAATTAATTGCTAGTAATAAGAAACAGGTTACAGCTATGAATACAATTAAACTATAATTGCTGGTTGAGACATCTAAATCGTCGGTTGATGTAGAGTTGTCGCATTGGGGGAGAGTGGCGTTCTTGTATACGCTGATTAAAGTCTTCCAATCTGTTTCGCCAATAGTGTTATCTCGGAACAAGAGCTTAACCTTATAGCGAAGCAGTTCGTTAGCTGCTGATGGGACTGGTATGTAAGAGGCAGGAGTAATTTTCTTATCAATCATCTCAAAAGGCATCTTTAACCATGTATTATTAGATGGAAAGTCATTGGTTTCAATCATTACTGACACGTTCCGAACGTTAAAAGGAGTGTACACGTAAAACACATTTTGCACCAGCGTCACCAGGAGTACATATGATGAACTTAACGCAGCCATGGTTGGAATATAAATGAGTTAAATTTTCTTCTTAAAGATACTTATAGCTTCATAACTATGAAACAGACCTGTTATAAATATTATCAGTAAAACTATTAAGTAAAAACCACTTCGTTTATAGCAGAATGGCTCTAGTTTTTGAATCTTTTTCTCTTTAACAGGTCTGAATGGCTTATTTGATTTAAGCTGTCTGCACTTCCATAACATTTTTGCCAATTTACAGTGTTTAGCGTACTTGTAATGATCTACTAGAGGATCATCTCCTTCCTTCCAACCATCAAATTCGCAGTGACAAAAAGCGCATTTAACCACATCAGAATGTTGTGTAAAATAAAAACCTGCATATGCTAGGGTTTCTGGATTAACTTTATTGCGCCACCCAGTAAATGTGATTAATCTGTCTTCAAAATTTCGAATCAGCCCAAGACCATCATCACCGCAATCTAGACGATCTACACTATCCATTATGTACATGTTTCTATCTAGAGAGTTGTAACTATACTAAGAAATAAAACATGAAATTGTTTATTTATTCATTTATTAAACATCAGTACACATATATATTTTATCAAAATCATCCATCACCTTCTGCGGATTATAATGCAATAACTCTAAAATATAATAATTCTGTTCAGACATGTTTAAATTACAAATACTTTTAACAACATCAATAATGGTGTTATCTATATTAACATAATAACAAGCATATCTCAATAAATCATCATAAGCGGTTCTAAAGTCTAAGTTTTTTACTAATTCTAACCTATAATTAACTAAATGTTTAATACATAAAATATCATGCATGTCATTATAGCAAAAACATAATGTAACATTATCACATTTAAGATTAATTATTTTTTCTCCCAACAGAACTGCTGTGGATATGGTAAAATTTTCAGTTTCAGATACGGTGGTTGCTACAGTTTCACCGGATCCATTTTCTTCAAGCATCTTGGAAGCCATTTTGAGAAATTCATACCAGTCAAAGTTAGCCAGAGAGATTGAAACTTGTTCTTCAGGTAGATTTAAAAGTGTATTTGTTAACTTTACGCTTGGAAGCATTCCTCTGGCGACACTGAGTCCTACCACTATCTTAAAATGGCCAGCAGGATAACACACTTCATTTAAAAACTTTTTTTCACTTCTAATTTCTTCCTTGCTTCTTAAAATCATACTATCGAGATACTTCCAATACGGAGTCGAACTTCGAGAGGTGTCATCATCATCTTCCACCATTTCACTAAAGTCTGCAGAGTAGTCAGAAAGCCAACTATCGTCAAACATGATTGGAATTAAACTGGGTTTGACAAACATAAAGCTGTTTATATTATACCCCCACTCCTTGATTGAATTTATTTATGTTGAGTTCTAGAAACAGCAGCTTAGACAAAGCCCAACCGCTACCCACCTCCCTAAATTCTGAAGCTTTGGTTAATAAAATATTTTGATAAAGAGTATAAAAATCTTCCAAATTAGTGTGATGATCAATAACACTATACTTAGAGTTAAAAGATTTGGTTTCCTGTTCTTTTGTTGAACTCAACAGATAACGGCCATATAGCTCCATATTGACTTTTATTTTTAGATTTGAATTCAAAACCTGTTTTAACAATGAAATAATTTTATCTTTCAATGATTCTAAATAAAGCTTAACATCGGTCGAGTGTGAATCACCGGATACATGATAAGTAACAAGCCGGTTCTTAAAAGCTGTTTGAACAAGTTTTACATCAGAGTCAAAGTCCACACAAAAATTCTGTTTGTGTTTTGTCGTACGATTATGGCTACTAAGCGATACGACTTCGCGGCTGCAGACGTGGCAAAACGGCATAATGTTCTCAAATAATGAGATTATACAAAAGACGTTGTATTTATTTTAAATGTTTGATTAAGCAACTCTGGGTCTCCGAAATTAGATGAGTAATTTGTATTTTTAATATCAAGCACAATACTCCATTCTCCATCGATGCTTTCAAATAGTTTAATACATCCATGTAAATGTGGAATCATGTCCTCGACTTCTATAATTTTCTGTGTTGTAATTTCTACAGTTTGAAATTGGGTTGGGAGGATATAAGACTGTAATAATTGTGTTTGTAACCATGTACCCAGCGGTTTTAGCATACTAAGCATATCCCAGTATCCACGAAATGTCAGCTTATAAAAACATTTTTCTCGGAAATGAACGTCCTCGTAATCACTATATTTGATGCGCTTATCAACAAATAACGACTTATGCAATAGACAGATGCTACAGTTGGAGGATGGTGCATCACACAGATCTTGTCTTTCTTTTGCATAAGCTTGACTTGCTAATAGAGAAGCATTGTTAGCCCATATGGGTAAATATTTGTGCTCAAGTAAATAGTACAAGTGGAGCCCTTCCAACTTTGCCGTATTATCTCCAGGTATTTCCGTTATACAAATGGATAAAATTCCTCCAATATATGATTCTTCAAACTTCCAAGTACAGACAACATCAGATATATAAACTTTTACATCGGTATTTTGCAAATAATTTAAGATTTTTTTAAATTTAGGATGTACTGCTAGATACAACACTTTTTTTCGTCTTGACGCATCTTTTATTCGAAGTGATAGGTAAGCAGCAAAAATTATTTCAATGTACAGAGTATCGTGTAATAACTCATCTCGTTTATAACGACGGCCATACATGAAGAGATAAGTGGGTATAGATGTGGTTTGACTTTCATCATTATTCTCTTCCAATGAAAATTGAAGAGGCCCTTGAAAACACTTGAGTAATTGATCTTTTTTTGTATGATGTTTAAGCTTTCTGTTCAACCATGGTTTCACCAATTTCACCTTGCTGATAAAGTGTAGAAACGCAGGAAGAAACGTCGATGCTTCATTTAACCTCTCACAATTTATAACTTGGACCCAATCTATGTAGTTATCAAACTTTTTCAACAGCACAACAGATACATCTGTTGCAAGAGCTTCTGCGGTGATGGTACTCATTACCGCCTCCGATGAGAGAACAAACCCACGCTTTTTAGACACTTTAGACGACATACTATGCTTGTTGATTTGTAACTGAAGAAACAGCCGAGGGAAAAACGGTATTTATAGATATATTTAACCAATCAGTAACGAGAACAAACAAACCTGTTGAAACCTGTTTATTCTAAAAACACGTGACATGAATAAATTTAAACCACATCCTTGGACATATCAACCCAACTGTTGTGAGATTTATCAAAACCAAGCCATTTGACATACATTTTCTTGCCTTTTTTGCGTAAAATTTGTTCTATAAGAAACACATCAGGCTGTTTAGTCTTTTGCAATTCGTATTCGTAGAAACCACCACTTATAGGGTGCCCTTGCATATCTTCTATTAAATACGTCGTTGGATTGGTAATCTGTACTTTGATAATTTTAAACAGCTCAGTAGTCCAGTTAGGCACATATCCTTTTTCAAAAACATGCTTAGCTTTACTTATACGAACAACATCACCGACTTTAAATTTCTGTTTCCCTACAACCTTGAGATTAAGTAGTATATATATGTACGTCCTGGCACACTAAAAAAGAAAAGTGATAAAACCCTAAATATTCTATCACTCTCATAAAAAATAGACGCTTTTTTACCAAAATAACCCTCAAAATAGAGAAAATCACAAAAATTTTAAAAATTTTTAAAATTTTAGGCTTCAACACTCTTTACCCTATATTTTACACAACCATTTCATAAAAATCATGATAAAAGTCATAATATTTGGAGTTCTCTAATAATTTCTCTGCCATACCGAAATGGTATGGGTGATAAGAATTCTTAATAATAATAAAATTTAATAATATTAATAATCATTAAATTTTTGTATATTTTATTAATTTTTATTGATATAAGTTATAAAAAATTATATCAAACAGAAATATTATTATCAGTATAAAAATTATATATCAGGTATATTTCCAATGTTATCACCCCTATTTCTAGTATCCTCCTCATTTGTTGTGATTAAGCTAGTATTTTCAAGATAAATTTTAATACTTGGCAATCTTTCCTGTCCACTTACAAAACCTGAATCAAGAGTTCCAAACCTTATTAATGAAGTATGTTGGGTTATATTACTTCTTACTCCAATTCTAATTTCCTTAGCAGTATTTGTTAACGAAAAATAGGTAACTTTTTGAGTTAAATTTTTGTTTAAGTGGCAAAGCTGAATTGAGTCTTGATCTAATACCCATTCATTATCATTTTTTGTTTCCAACCAAAAAAATAATCGAGGTAATTGTAAATTTTCTACCCATTCATTGGTTAGTAAAAATAAACATCCTATTAACGAAAGTTTCTTTATTTTTCCATCTCGATTAGTAATTATAACTGGAAGATACGATTTAGCCTCATTTACATCGATGTAAACGTCCTTTGTTATTTTATAAACCTCCATTTATAAAGAAAAAAACTACAAAAACATTTCACCAAAAATTCAATCATACCACTAGTACCATCTATAAATTAATAATTAAAATATTAATTCTATTCATTACAGGAACTTCACCAAATAAAAAAGTTGTCACCACTGTAAATATAAATACATTAAAATTATGCTAAATAAAAGTTTGGTTACAAAATTTGCACAGTCACTCATAATCATGTGCAGTGTGCAGCAGCAACGTGAGATTTCTAAATTATTAAAGTATCATAATGACAGTGCAACTATATTACTAGATATTAGAAAAAATTACAGTAATATTAAAAATAAAATTATTAATGGAGAAGTTATTGTGCCAAATACACCAAAAAAGAACATCTACAATTTACTTAACATAAAGAAACCAAAAAAGAAAAACAAAATGAATATTGAAGAATTTAATGACTATTTGAAATTGAAAATCAGTGAAGAAAAAATTGTGGATTTGAGTAGTAATTTTGAGAACAATTTCGATAATTTGTACAATCATTTGAGTGAGATAAAAAATAATTTAGTGTGTCAAACTCGAGAGAACTTTGAACTAAGTGCAAGATTTGGATATTACTTAAATCTTTTTTATATTGAATATTTTATTAAACAAAATACATCAGGATTTAATGAAACTTGGAAGAATTTTATAAAAACACATTTTAATATTTCAGACACTCATGGAAGAACGCTACGCTTTATTGGAAAATTGTGTGCACAATTCCCAAAGTTATTAAAACTATCAATATCCATTAGTGAATGTTATAATCATAAGGACTATTTAAACATTTTGTTTTATAGTGATAAGTATGAAAGTTTAAAACTATTTTGGAAATGAAATATATTCTATACCATATTATGAGTCACACAAAAGTGTAGTTCTGCATCTGTCAATCAGCCATATTATGAGTCACACAAAAGTGTAGTTCTGTATCTGTCAATCGACATCATTTGACATAAGCAGAAGTGTGCTTCTGTTCGTTTTATTTTCCTTTCCTAATTCCCATATATTAGTAATATTATGAGTCACACAAAAGTGTAGTTCTGTATCTGTCAATCGACATCATTTGACATAAGCAGAAGTGTGCTTCTGTTCGTTTTATTTTCCTTTCCTAATTCCCATATATTAGTAATATTATGAGGCGCATGGAAGTGTGTTAATAATTAGATTTTAAACATACTGACGACACATTGTGCTTATCTTTTCAACATCCTGTTTCTCGGGTACAGGAAACATATCAAGAAACATGTGTCGCAAATAATACATTTTATTCAAATTATGTTATTATATTATAGAGGGATATACTTGTACGTTTTTAATGAATATAAGTTAAAAATTTTCTTTAATTGTGTTATTTATAATATCATATGAATACTCTGACAAAGAAACCATACAAATATATGCAATAGTTCCTTCATTTCCACTAGGTGGAGTAATATTTTTGTTAAAATCTACATGTAAAATAATATTATTTCTAGACTCTGAGATATTTTCTGGTTGTCTAGTTAGGTCGATTACGTAAATAGGTCTGCTATTTTTAAATTGATCAGGGTTTGTATATATTAAAGGTAATTCCAAATGTGATTTATAAAATACCCTTTTATAGTCCATATACATATCATAAGCAATTGAAAATTTTTCATTATCATAATCTAAGTTTTCCAGTTCTTCAGGGTATCTTTTACCATTAATTTCAAACCAAATGTTCCTCACATTACAGTGATCAAATGCACTTGTTTCCTTATCTTGGTTATCGAATCTATTTGTCTGAAAAGCAACCATACCAAATAAAGGATTTCTAATATTTCTATAAGTATTTGTAATATCCAAATTTAAAGTTTTTCCGGATATATTTTTTTGCTGGATGCATTGCCATGATTTAAAAATAAAATTATAGTGATTTTGTTGCGATAACGTTTTCAATTCGTTTATTAGCTGAACCTTACTTATATCATCATACTCAATTATTGGAATTCGTATTATAAAGTCTTCAATTATAATTTTTCCATTATGTGGTCTCGTAGATTCATCAAAAGTACCATCATCTTTTTTTTTAGCCCATCTATACAGCGCGTCATTATCTCCATTTCTAGTAAAAGTAATTTCAAATCCGCCCTTATATATTGGACATTTTATATCTTTAAAAAATCCTAATCCAAGGTTAGATAAATTGCCTAAAACTTGAAAATTACCACCTCCTACAAATTTTGATTGAAATCCTGAGTTAATTGTTGGACCATTATTATCTAAAGAGAAACTAACAGTGCCTTTTATTGTACTAGCTTGTCCAGGATACTCAATTTCATCTAAAAGTTTATTATGCTTTTTAACTTCAATTTGTGAGAATAAATGGCCTACAAAGTTGTCAATTAATTTTATATTAGTATTGTCGCCAAAATTTTTACTATCATCTGCGTGGATATATCTTCCAGAGATGTCATATTTAGCGTTTCTAACATTTAGAAAACCATCCCCTTCATCAATTTTAAAAACAGTTTTTTTGTTAACTATATTAAAATGAAGATTAGAAATAGGTAAATAATTATGATACTCTGATCTTACAATTGCGTTTGAATATTTCTCAAAAACGTTCTCCATTTAATAGAGGAAAATTTATTAAAAACGTAATTTTTCAATTACTTCTTCTATGAAGGGTTTAAATAAGTCTGTTTTCTTCATTTTATCTACATTTTCCAATAATTTTAAACATAAATGACCACATATTGGAGGATCGTTATAATTTTGAATTTTATCATCACTATAATAAAGATTATCTTCCCCCAAATATTTTACTAACTCTTCTGGAGGATTAGCATCACCATACGAATCAAAATAAACTTTAAAATTATTTCTTTTCACCCAACAAACCCAATGAGAACCGTTTTGATAAGAATTTTCTAAATTTAACACTCCGGATTCATTTTTATTAGGTTTCTTAGGTAATTCATCTTTCATAAAACAACCTCTAAAATTTTTAATATTTTTTCCAAATTTTTCGATGTCATAGTTAGTTAAAGGTATTATTTTTTTGGTTTTTTGGCTTTTTTTAAACCCTTTCCCTCCATGACTTTATTATGCCTTTGTTGTTCTTCCAATTCTTTATCTTGTGCTTGTTTATCTAAAACTTTACCTGCCACAGCTGCAGCTCCACCAACCAAAGTTGCTAATGCCGTTATCCCACCAAAGAGTAGTGGTAGAAATCCACCAGAATGATTTTTCTTAAGTTGATCATGAGTTAAAGTAATTCTACAACCTTTATTTTCTTTTTTACATTTTTCAATTTTATTAATTTGTCTTTGAGTTAATAATATTTTATCATTTCCTTTTTGATCTGATCTTACTTGAATAGTAACTGGTGTTTTCTTTTTATAACCAGTTTTAATTTTATTTTTATGATTATCTGAAAGATTAATTTGATACTCCATTTATTACATAAAAAAATTATAAAAAAAAGTTATTTTAAACCCATTCCTAAATGTCTTTTAATTTTCATAACATTTGTAGTGACCCAAGCTGCTGTTTTTTCACCTAAATTTGCATTAGGATCTAAAACTCTGTCCCAAGCTTTATATTCTAAAACTTCATCAGCTTTATTTCTTGTTTTTGTATCTTTATGATTTTTATAAAATATATCATGTTCTTGGGCAGCTTCATCTAATTTATTTATAGGTTTATCTCCTCTTTTTAATCGCTCGTCTAATTTTGTACCAGGTCCTAAATAATTATAACCAGGCCAATGCATTTCAAAAGGTAAGTTATTTATAAAATCATTACTTAATCCAGATCCAACAACTTTTTTAGGTAATCTAGATATATACGAAATTAAAATCTCTGTACCGTTTTCATTATCTAAAAGTTTCTCTAGTTGTCTTGTAAAAAAATGTAAAATACCGAGTTTTTCATTATGAAAATTATTATTTCCAGCCTTTTCTTCAGCAGCAATAAAATATAATCTTTTTAACAATATATCTAAATTTTCTATAAATTTATATTCTACAGGATTTTCTGAATATTTTTTTAAACCACCACCTCGTTTTGGAGTAAATAATGGTGAATGTGGGTCTAGATATCCATCATCCCATTCTAAAGTTTTATTAGGAGTTGATTCTTGTTGAATTTCAGAAATTCTTCGATTAATTGCACTAGCAGAATTCGGTCCATATTTGATTTCATTCCATAAAGGTTTTATTAAAACTGCATATTTTTTACCAACACTAGATTTTGGTTTTCCAGTACTTTTATCATTATTTTGATAAATTGATTCAGTTTCAAGTAAAATTTTGTGATACATTTTTAAATCATCATCTGTATAATCATTTTTGTTAGGTGGTTCTGAGGCTGATGAAGTTATTAAATTCCACAATCCTTGTGTTCCTGTTATCCATTCACCTTTTAGACGTATGTCATTATCCTGAATTTTTATAAACTCTTTTCCAATCTTATATTTTTTGTTTTCCCCATCATAATAGAGACCGAAAGATTTATCAAATTTTCTATGTAAAAACATAGAAGCTATCTCTCCAAAACTAATAACAGGTGGTGTTTGAGTTCCAGATTCTTGAGTTTTTGGTGTATAATCTATATCTAATGGAGATAAACCAATAGAAAGTTTAGATTTTTTAGTTGAATAGGGGACTAATGCTTTAATATCATGATTTGTTTTTTCTTGACCTTCTTTAACTGTTGTTTCAAGATGTTTTACTGCGTCAGTAATAGGTTTAAATTGCATTTCTCGATTTTCTTCACCTGAAATTTCACTCATAATTGATCTTTTAAAATCATTATTCATTATTTTTTTAATATCTTTTAATTTTTGAAGATCTTCTTTAGTGAATTCTCTTTTTTTCGGATAAATATTTTCAACAACATCTTTCTCCACTATTTTTTCTAAATCATTATCTGGAATTTTTTTATCTACAAATGTTTTTTTTAAATCTTTCTTTATTTTTTGAATCTTTTCAATTTTATTAACATCCACATTTTCAATAACTTTTTCAATAACTTTTTCTTGTGAAACTTTCTTCATTTTTTGAGTCTTCGCAATCTCCTTATTTAAGTAGTTTTGAATTTTTTTAACATCCATTTATAAATAAAATTTTTATTAAGAAGTAACTTTCGGTGTTAGATGTTATACAGCATGTTTGTTAGACGTATGTTTGTTAGACGTATGTTTGTTAGACGTATGTTTGTTAGACGTATGTTTGTTAGACGTATGTTTGTTAGACGTATGTTTGTTAGACGTATGTTTGTTAGACGTATGTTTGTTAGACGTATGTTTGTTAGACGTATGTTATAAATCCAACATGTTGAAATAACGTCTATTTTGTAAATTGATCGATAAAAATCCATGTTTCTTTTTCCAACATTTATTACACAATTCTTGAAACTCTTTTAATGTTTTATCACTACCAATAAGATCTTCCCAAATTTTTTTAATATAATGAGAACCTTGCTCAAACATAATTAAATAATTTAAATTTGTTCTTATGACTTGTAAATCGACTAAACTATAATTTTGACTTAAATAAATACAAGAAATATTTTTTGGTCTAGATCTATAGAAATATTCTTTAATATTGTTTTGTTTTTCTAATAAACAGTCATCAAAAACTACTAAGCTATTGGGTTTACATTCGTCTACAGATATTATATCATCACAATTATCATAAAAATGTGTTTCTATCTTATTTACATTTTTAAAAATTTCTTTCAAATTATCATAAATTGGTTGATCTATTGATTTTGTAAAAATATACAAATTCTCATAAGGCACCCAATATTTCGTTATAATATTCCATAGTACAGTTGTTTTTCCTGATCCTGATTTTCCTAGAATTAAACATCTCAAAGGTGAAGGAAATAATGATTTTGAATCTTCATCTCCACATTTAAATGGTGTTATTTTATATTTGTTATTCATTTATAACAGATAAAAAATTATATATTTGTTATTCATTTATAACAGATAAAAAATTATAACCATTTAATCTTGTTTGTTTAATATACTTTTCTCTAGGAAAAAACTGAATATTTTCCATGAAATCGTTTTCACGTAACTTAATTTCTTCCATGGTTATTTTTTTAACTTGGTAAAGATTTAACAAAGAATTATAAAATTTATAAGTTAATTTGTATTCCACGATTCTTTCATTTTGTTTCATAGATTTTTCAATTACTTCTATTATCCCTGATACAAGAGATAATAAAGATAATGGTAAATAATAATAGCTAGAAATGCCTGAAACACTAAATAACACTTTTAAGATTAAAATTATGAGACTAATTTTATAATAAAAATTATAACTCTTTCTAAAAACATATAATTTTTTTTCTAGATATTCTTCCATTTAAGCAAATAAAAATTAAATAGCTGGACCAAATTGATCTATGGGAATGTTATCAACTTTATCACTAATCTCCATCATTTTTTTCTCTAAATTTTTGATATAATCTTCAGTAAACACATTTAATTTGTTTTCGATTTCATTTAGTTTATTTTCTAATGTATCTGATAATGTATATGATTGTTTTACTGTGGTAGCATCAGTCTCATCTGTGCCCCAATTTAGATCAACAATTCTTCTATTATTTACAGAAATAGAATCATCTTTAATAGTAAACACATTTAATTTGTTCTCGATTTTTTCAATTTTGTTTTCAATCGCATCATTATCAGCGGATCGTTTCTGAATGGTTTTATCCAACTGAGATTTTGTTACAAGATTGTTAATTTTTTTCTCTAGAACACTTATTATCTCTTTTCTAAATTGGCTATCAAACTTTTTAATCTCGTTATCAATTTTCCCAAAGAAAGTAATTTTTAATTTTTTTATTTCATCTTTATTAACTAATTGATTAATTTTTTCATCAATGGCAAGAATATTTTGATTTTTGGTATTTACATCATCAATAATACTTTTTTCTAAATCTGATAATTCTTTCATACTTTTATTAATTTCATCATACTTCGCTCTAATCTTTTCTACTTCAGTTTGTTTAGAACAACATTCAACTCTTCCATAAATGTCCATTTATTAGTAATTTTTTTTCTATAAATGATTATAGATCTAACTAGCAATAAATCTACCTTATACCATCATTTTGAACATCATTTCCAGAACGATGGATTTAATGTTGGTCTCGTTGCATTTTATAGTACACATTTAATTCCTAATTTTACAGAAGAAAATAATAAAATTGGTGATATAACTATTCCACCTGGACAATACACATTTAATGATCTTAAGAAAGTTGTTAAAGATTTAGAATTAAATGAAGTAACAAACACATTTAATTTCTCAAATGATGTGTTAGACAGACCAAGAAAATTGTATCCTGTAGAAACTATAAACATTCATTGTAATTTAGCAGATGGTATGAGAGTAGGGAGGTATGAGACCGATATTATATCAAAATTTAAAATAACATCACCATTCAAACAACCAATAGTTTACGAACCTTTAGGAAATGCAATTTTTTTCCCAGTTCAACATAGTTCTATGAATACAATAAAAGTTAAGATTTGTGATCAAGATTATAAATTAATTGATTTTGGTGGAGCAAATATTACTGTTCTTTTGGAAATCAAATAATGTTTTTATGTTCAAATTCTCTTTTAAAGTCTTCTGATAAATTTTGATGATAAAAAATATTAAACCAATCAACCTTATCTTGGAATTCTCTAATAAATTCTTCTGATAATATTTGATATTGAGAAATGTAATACCAATCAACTTTATTTTGGAATTCTCTAATAAAATTTTCTGATAATTTTTGAAATTTAGAAATATTTCCCCAATAAACTTTATTTTGGAATTCTCTAATGAATTCTTCGGATAATTCTATATTCATAGAAATTTTGAGCCATTCAGATCTTAAATAAGGCAACACATTTTTATTTTTTGTTGTATTATAAAGGTTAAATATATTTCCTATGTTTAAATATTTTGATATGTTTGAATATATGGGATAATTATTTATTAAATAATTGATGTTCATTTTTATGTCTCTTTATTTAAAATGAATTTTTATTAAGAAAGTGTAATTTCAGATTTTTTTATTTATATATAAAAAATTTATTGTATATGATTACTGTGAAATGATGAAAAGTAAATTTTCTGAATATAAACATTTCTTATAAAATTTCGTTTTTAATAAAGATACAATTTTTTCTATATAAATAAAAAATGAATTCTCTTATAGATATTGAAAATAAAATATGTGTATTCAATAATCATAATATATTTTTTATTTTGGATAATGAAAATAAACCATGGTTTAAAGCTAAAGATATTTGTAATGTTTTTAAATATGAAAATTCAAGAAAGTCCTTAAAAAATAATGTGAGACCGAAATTTATTAAAAAATATAAAGGTCTAGTAAAGGGTAACCACCAGTTACACTTACACCCGGATACAAATTTTATTAATGAACCAGGTTTGTATGCATTAATTATGAAATCTAAAATGAAAATAGCTGAAAATTTTCAAGATTGGGTTTATGAAGAAGTTTTACCATCAATTAGAAAATATGGTGAATATAAAATTGAAGAAAAATATTTACCTATTATTAATAATCTTAATAATCGAATTAATAAACAATGTGAGCATATTACAAATTTAGGAAACATAATTAAAACTATGAAACCAGATATTGCACCAAAAACTCAAAATGTTCAATTATTATCCAAATTTATTTTATTAAAGTTATTTGATAATGAAACTTTTGATTATTATGTTATTAGATGTCAACAAAAAAATTATAGAAAACAACTAAATATTATTCAAGATAGACATTTAAATGCTGAAATTGTATATAGTGTAGAATATAATCCAAATTCAATAAATTTATATAATAGAATGAAAGAACAATTACATGATAAAATTGAATTTTCTAGAAATTATTTTGATAGATTAAATCATTATACAGAAAATGAATTAATAGAAGATATAAAAAGAATTCGCCATAACTATTAAATTTTTCCTATATAAATGGAATCAAAATCATATTGTGTCAAATGTAAAAAGAAAACTGATAATGTTAATCCACATAAAGAAAAAACTAAAAATAATAGAAATATTTTAAAATCAAAATGTAAAATTTGTGGAACTAATAAAACTTCTTTTATTAAATAATTCTATAAAACTTCTTTTATAAAATAATTCTATATAAATGGAAGGCACACAACCTTGTTATATTTGTAATATGTTTTTCTGTTTCTGTGAAAACTCAATCAAGCTTCATAAATTATTAAAAGACTTAACATTAGAAGAAAAGTTATATTGTGATGAAAAATTAGAAGATAGTCCTCCAACAAAGAAAAGAAAAATTGAAAATTCTAATAAACCTCAAGGAAAGAAAAGAAAACATACTCAATAAAAATTGTTTTATAAATGGATTATTGTAGAACATGTAAAAAACAAACTAAAAGTATAGGTATTCCAAAATTTATTAAAAAGAACAAACGTTGGAGAAGAATATCATTTTGTAAAATTTGTAATTCTGAAAAAAATAATATTTCCAAGTCTCCTGAAGATATTGAAATACAAGAATTATTTAAACCAGTTAGAAAAAATTTTGTAACAAGACATTTTGTTCAAAAGGGAATTGATAATACATGGCAAGCTGATTTATATTCTTTTTATAGACCGAAAGGAAAAATAGAAGATAATTCTTATAATTTGAGAACTAAACATGAACCAATAGATAATGACTATAAACAATTATTGAGAGCAAATGATGGATATAAATATATTTTAAATGTGATTGATACATTCTCTAAATTTGCATGGGCTATTCCATTAAAAACAAAAACAGGATTAGAAGTTTCTAATGCGTTTAAATCAATTTTAAAAGATAGAATACCTAAATTATTACATGTAGACAAAGGGAAAGAATTCTATAACAAAGATATGAAACAAATTTTAGATAAACATAATATAAAAATGTATAGTACTGGAACTGATAATAAAGCTTCTATTGTTGAAAGATTCAATAGAACATTAGGAGATAAATTGAAACCAATTATTTATAAAAATTTGAGATGGCTTAATGTATTACCAAATATTATTAAAACATATAATAACACTATTCATAGAACTATTAAAATGAAACCTATTGAAGTAAATAAGAAAAATGAAAATGAATTATTGTTAACTGTATATAAGTTTCCCATTTCAAAATCTGTTCCAAAATTTGATCTTGGTGATAGAGTTAGATTATCATCATATGTAGATCAATTCAGAAATAAATTAAAAACTAATTGGACTAAAGAAATATTTACAATTAATAAAATTTATCAATCCAATGTAAATTATTTTAAAGTTAATGATGTAGATGAAGGCATTTATGAAGAAGAATTACAATTATCTAAATTATAATTTTTTTTCCCATTTTTCATATTCTTTTTTATTATGTTTCAAATGATCTATAAAATTATCTCTTTCAACATTTATTTTATAATGGCCCCAAGCTAATGTATTCTTTCCATCTTCCAAAATATATCTTTTATCATCATATGCGCTTAACGTTTTTTTATTCATTTCTATAGTATATATATCATGTTTATTGCTCCTAATTAAACTTTGTTTTTTATATATTGGTTTCTTATTCTCTAAACAATTTGTAAAATCTTCAAATTTTATTTCTTTTTTAACAACACATCTTTTAATACCTTTTGCTTTTTTAATTATGTTATCATCATTGTCAGGTTTTATTGCGTATAATTTTGATCTCAATCCTACAAATTCATTTATAATGTTACCATTCATTTCATCTTTAAATTTTCCCAAGACTTTTTTATTTATTCTTGGTAGATTATAAATATTATTTTCAGGATACTCAGATGTATCAAGCTCATTTATATAATCTTTCATATCTTTATAAAAATCTTCAGTTTTGACTGAACAAATTAATGAATCAGTGTCTTCATATAAAAGTTTAATTTTATCTTCATATTTATTTTTTAATACATCATAATAAAATCCATACAAACATATTTTTGAAGTATCTAAAATACTCATTCCAATATATATTGGTTTGTTAAATAATATTTTCGCTTTCTCCATATGTACTGCAACTAAATCTTCTGAAAATATTTTTCTATCTTTAAAATTTGGTTTTGCAACTAATTTTTCCAATTGTCTATCGTTTGTACATAATTTTATATCAACACGATTTCTTAAATTTTCCATTGTTTTCCCAAACACTGCGTTGTTCATTAATTTAAAGAAATCCTTCTCAAAATCATTCTTAGCATTTGTTCTTAGTTTTGTATTTAAATCTATGTATGATTTCAGCCAATCTGATTGTTGAAATGAAATAACTCTATGAACTTTTTTCAATTTTAATCCTAATTGTAAATATTTTTTCAATGTCATATAATGAATTACATATTTACTTTTATCATATAATGTTGTCATCAATTTTGGAAGTTTAATATCATTAATACTATTTTCTGGAGCTAATGGAAAATCTGAATGTTTATCATGTAATTCTGTTGGATATTCTAAATCAACTTCTAGAATATATCCAGTGTTGGAATCATCACAAGTATTCATTATTTTTTTGTTCCAATCAATATTATCAATTTCTTCCCATCTAAAATCTTTGTATGGTAAATATTTACACATACTCCATCCATATTCATTATTAGCATCTAAATAACATATATATTCTGATTGTTTTTTAGAGTTATATGATTTCATATATTTATTATTTGCCTTAGCATATCTATTACAACATTGTGAAATCCCACCTCTAATTCCTTTTTCAACCATCAATAACATATCATAATCTGTTAATAATTCTAGCTTTTGATTAGTTTTTCGCAACATTACATCCCAAGCATATCCAGGTAAACTAAAATACCATGCTGGATCTAATTTATATGTCTTCAATGATATTTCCCTAAAATTTTCAACAATATCTGCTAATAATAAAACGTCTATTTTATTATATAGTTGTGTATATTCTTTTAAATTTTGAATATTAAATTTATTCCAAACATCTTTAGCATGTTTATAATCTTTATCAGAAATATTTTCATCATTAAGTTTACTATAAAATTTACTTTTGGGTGGTAATTTTGTTTCGCTTAGTTTATCTTCTGAATCCATATATTCGTATGGATAAACACCTTTTTTAATAGCTAAATCAAGTAAATCTTCTGGAATAAATTTTTTCATTTCTTTAAATTGATCTTTAGTTAAATTATTTGCTAATTTTTCTATACTGCTTGATAAAAATTTAAATGAATCAATAAATCTTAATTCTATAGTTCTCATTATTGGTTTATCTTCTGCATCAATATAACCTGTATCATATTTAATTTTTTTCGATAATGAAATATAATTTTCATCAGTTTTTGGAATTAATTTTATATCTCCACCAAGTTCTTTTATGAATAAATGTAAATCATAACCAGCTAAATTATGAAAGAAGACTGGAATGAATTTTGGATTTTGATATCTTAAATTACAATCTGAATGAGCTGCTCCTCTAAATTTTCCAGTTAAATGATCATGATCAATAACTTTTGTTTTACCTTCATCTAATATATCTAAGTCATATTGATATTCAAGAACTTTAGCTTCATCGTCTTGAAAATACTCAATCTTATTATTTAAAATTCTTTTACGTCTTTCAATTATTGGCGGTGTTTCGTTTAGATCAAGTTCACAAATATGACATATTTTTGAATTTTTATAAATTATTTCCTCATCATCAGATAATTTATATCCAATATTTCCACTATAAATTTTATCAATTTCTATTGCTTCTCTAGTTAAATTTTCACAAAATACTTTAGCAGCATCATTACCATTATAATTGATTGGATCTTTATAATTTCCATTTTGATATTTAACATAATATGCGAAATTATTTGGTAAATGTTTTTGATATTTTGTTGTATAAGATTTATTAGGATTAGGTTGACATGTATTTATTTTTTGTAAAAGACATTCGAAATCTGCATAAATTGTAAATGGAACTTTTAATGATCTATTATAATTTTCAAATTCAATTATATTATCATATTTTTCTGGTAATTCAATTTTTACAGCCTTATGCGTATTGCAATATATTTTATGCTCCATTAATTTATCATCATTTGGAAAATTATTTAAACATCTTTTACATAATGCTCTTTTACTATGATGTTTTGTAATATTAGAGCCAACTAATTTCCATAAATCTTTTATCCAACAATAATGATTAGTTTCATTATTAGTTAAAAATAATAAATCAATATGTTTTTCTTTTTCATTATTAGTTATTTTTAATGGACGAATAGTATTTGATTCGTGCCAATATACATTTATAGAGAAATCAACTCGTTTCTCAAATTTTGCAATATCTGTTAATTTCACTGGGAATTCAATATTTTCAAATTCATTATCAAATTCATGTTCATAGTCTTTATATTTTGAAACTCTTTGAGGATTTTTATTAGGAGTATGTAAAGCTGATAAAATAGACCAGAGGAAACATTTGTTATCATCATTTTTAACATTAATACATGCTTTTTTATTATTGATATTGTTTGGAAGTTTTATATATGATGCACCTACTAATGGCATAAATCTATTAATTCTTATTTCTAGAGCATCAATTCTATTTAATTTCCAATTTGATCCTTTTGCTTCAAATTCGCCCATTTCTCTAATAATTTTGTTAGAAGCATTTGAATAGTATTCATTCAAATTTGTTGTTGGTGTTATAACTTCATGTTGTGTTTTAAAATTAAATGTACTTTCTTCATAATTATCTCTTTCACCTCTAGAATATATTGCTGTCATAAATAAGTTTGTTACAAGGTTATTTCTTTTTACATTTTGTTTAATTTTTCCCAATACACGATTTTTATTATTTTCTAAAAATATAGTAGGGTCAATATCATTTTTATTTTCAATATATAAATTTTTTATTCTGGAATTAAAAGCTGTATCCTTTTCGATTGGAATTACTCTTTCTTTTGGTTTTTCAAAAATAGAGTTATCAAAAGTATTTACTATATTAGCATTATGTATTTTAGTTTTAATATGTTCTTTATAATATGATCTTTGAATATCCTTTTTACAAGTACCACAATATTTTTGAGGAATATTTCTTTGAGGTCTTGATGTATTTTCTCGAATATTTTTTCTATAATTTTTATTATGCGATTTTGTTGATATATGTTTATCCCATAATCTTTCTAGTATATCATTGTCACAAACATTACAATAAAGTTTTATTTTATTTTGATGACTTGCACTATGAATATGTTTAAACCAATTACGATTTAAAATATCTTTATTACAAGTGTTACAGTAGCTCGTAGACATTTCTATTTATAGAGGAAAAAATTTATACAAAATAATTTTTTTAAAAACTTACAATTTTATATTATTTTATAAAAACAAATTTTTATTAAGAAAGTGCAATTTCAGAATTTTTTTTAATGAGGTACATTTTTGCTCTACAACTTTTACAACAATAAGAATAATCATCTTTATTTTTATGAAATTCTTCATAAGATTTTTCTTCTTGACAATAACTACATTTTCTAACATTATTTATTTTTCGTCTATGACTATCACTATTTAAATGTTTCTTATAAGAATGATTAATAATTTGTTTACCACACACGCAATCTATTATAGTTTTGGTATTTTCATATTTGTCAATTGAGAAGTCACTTACACATGATTTACAACCATATGATAAACCAGATTTATGTTTATAAAATTGAACATATGATTTTTCTTCTTTACAAAAAGTACACTTTCTAATCTGGTTAATTAATCTTCGATGTATATCACTTTCTAAATGTTTTTTATAAATATTATTTCTACAAAATGTTTTTCCACATACGCACTCTATTCTCCCCATTTTTTTTATTTATATAAAATAATTTACACCTTTATTAAAAACGAATTTTTATTAGCAAGTGGTTATTTTGTATTCACATTTATTTTTATAATGAAATATACTACTTAAGTGTCTGATTTTTTATGATTATATTAAATTATATATTAAAGACGGCCCCCGGCCGTCTTTAATATATAACTGATTAGAAAAACTATCAGTTAATTCTTTTATTTCTTTTTGTAATTTATATTCACTATATTTTCTAATTGATGGTAGTACTTTTTTAGTTACCCAATTTTTAAATTGTTTAGCTTCAGTTTTCTTAGATGATAAAATTAATGAATATAATCCCGATTCATTGATAAATATAGTATTTTTTTCATTATATGTTAGGGGCGTATGGAATACGCCCCTAACGTTTTCATAAATAGCGTCTCTGGGTCTTTTATTTTTACTATTTCTAAAAAATATTTAAAAAACACAAGTGTTGATAAAAATTCATTTTAAATAAAGAGTTAAATTTTTTCTATATAAATAAAGATGAATCCTGCACGAGATCTTAACACATGTATGAAAATTTTACCAACTAAAAAACTAGATGAACTTGAAGAGGGAAAAAAATATAAAACTTCGAATTTCAAATTTGTTAGTACAAAATATGGTGATCAAGTTGTTGTATGTTTAGATAACACTTTTAATGTATTTCTACCTGAACGTATTAAAAGTGTAATAAATAATAAAAATTTAGACAAATTTAATTCAGCTGATATGTCATTAATTTATAAAGGAAAACTTGATAATGCGCATAATATTGAGTTTGAATAATTTTTATTAGAATATTTAGGTGGTCCCATTTTAGGATCCCCTAATTTTTCATAACCTTTAATATCTAAAATAGAATTCATTTTTTAATTTTTATTTCAAATTATATTTTATTAACATAATTTAATTTTTATAGAGAAATTATCAGAGAACTCCAAATATTATGACTTTTATCATGATTTTTATGAAATGGTTGTGTAAAATATAGGGTAAAGAGTGTTGAAGCCTAAAATTTTTAAAATTTTTGAAATTTTTGTGATTTTCTCTATTTTGAGGGTTATTTTGGTAAAAAAGCGCCTATTTTTTATGAGAGTGATAGAATATTTAAGGTTTTATCACTTTTCTTTTTTAGTGTGCCAGGACGTACATATATATACTACTAGATTATTATAAACAGAATTTAATAATTCTGACTCATTGTTTTTAGCCACATCTTTAGGCTTCATACCAATAGTGCGATGCTTTGTATTATTATAAGTATCTGTAACTTGTTCCAACAAGTCGATCCATTTATGATTGCCATTCAAGGTAAACAACTTAAACAACTTTTCCTTTATTGTTCGAATTACACGTTCGGCAATGGAAGCCTTTAAAATGCTAAAGGTGCTATAATGATGTATATTATGTTTCTTCAAAAGATTCTGAAAATTAGAGTTGTAATATTCTTTCCCATTATCGGTGACTAATTTTTTCGGTATTCTCTTTGAATGTTTAAGTATATGTTCCATAGCAGTAGTTACATCCTGAGCAGTTTTGGACTTGAGAGGGCGTGTCCACAAAAATTTCGAAAAACAGTCAATTACAACCAATATGTACTTAAATCCGCGGTTCTCTCGAGCATACTGATCGAGTTGCGCAAGATCGGATGCAAAAGTATCATCTAATCCATACTGTAGAAATCTACGACGTTTAAATTTAGTTCTAGCTGGCCTATGTAACTCATTAACAACCTGCTCCCTCGCTTTGGTAATGCTCTTCGCCATTTTTACAAACGTAATAAATATTTTTTAGTGTGTAGCTAAATTTATACTGAATAATATTATTTCAACAAGTCGACCCGCTGCTTTAACTTCAATATATTATTACTAACAGTTTTTACCTCTTCAATAACGGGTTTAAGAGAATTTTTAAGAGATATATCTATGTACCCCTTCAAGATATTTTCTAGGGTATCAAATTGTGCTGATAACCGTTCTACAGCTTGCTGATGAGCAGATTGTATGTCCTTTAGCTGTTTTTTAACTTGATTATCTAATTTTAAAACTCTATCTTTTAACTTGTCATCAACAAGCTTAAGTGAATCATTATGACTAGACAGTTCTTTATTCAAAATAGTCATATGTTCACGTATTTGCTTGGCTACAGATTCCGAATAGTCCTTGTTTGTATTTGTAAAATTATCCATTTGCTTCTGTGTTTGTATAATGCAATCACTCACAGATCTATCAATTTTAGCTGAAAGTGAAACCACCAAATCATCTACAAATTTTTTATTTACAGCATCAGAGACAACTGTTGGTGATTTAACGTTACAAAGGCGATGATCTGAAAAATTATAATCGCCATCCCCAGTAACAGCAATTAGATTTGGCGCTTGTAGCACTCGAATCCTTTTTTGCTGAGATGAGGAGGGTAACGAACGTCCGAACTTATTCATGGCTAGTACTATAATGACGTTGAATAAATAAACCTCTGTATTAATAAAATTCAATTACTCCAAGTCGTTCCAATTCGTGTAATATACTAAAGATTTCGTTTCTGTTATTATTATTGCCAACTACCTCAGAAGCTTCCAACTTTTTCAATCTTTCAACCAACTCGTTCACATCGTCGTAGTATACAAACTCCTTAGGTTTTTCATTATATTGCATTAGGGAGGACCCCGATTTATTTCCTCTCTCTGATTTGGATCTTGTGTGTATTTGCCTGGTTGTAATATTGGGCGAAGGCAACTTAGATGTTGATGACAAGAGCGGTCTAACAATAGATGTATATTTATTAGATCTATTACCCTTTAGCTGGCCAGTTTGTTTCATGTATAGACCGGTGCGTTTAAGAATATCTCCATATTCTTGTTCATCAGCTTTAGTGTGAAATTTAGGATCTTTTAAAAACAACAAGTCATATAAGCCCAGAGTTCCTTTATACTTGATGCTACCTACTTGAATGCTTCCATCTGCTAAAAAGTTTACAGGCTCTGATCCTATTTGCCAAGAATCATTTTCAACATTGTATTTTATTCCCTTTGCATCTATTTCAGGAGAGTCATACCAATATTTTTTTACATATTCTTGAGTGATCTCAGGGTATTGCTCGATAAACTTATGAAACACTTCCGAATTTCGAAGAGAAGTTTCAAAAGCATCTTTCATAGTTGGCAACGATGTTTCTGCAGGGTCTTGAAAGGCTTCTTCAAACACATCATCAGAATGATCAACATCACCATACTGTGCTTCATCAGTTAGAAATTGCACTTGTGGTTTTAGTTCGATTTTTTTCAAGGGAGGAGGTTTGACATCATCAGAAGTTTCGATTTTTATTTTACGTTTTTTAGAGTTTTTCTTATCAATAGATGCTTCAACCAGTTTATGTAATGGGTTTGTAATGGGCGTTAAGAATCTATTAAGCGCATCATCCTCCTCGCCACGTTCCAGCTTTAACGCTAAATATTTCTTTCGTATGGTATTACCCGCCTGAATAATTCTTCGCTTAACATCCTTATCGAGATTTTTCAAATAAGAAGCCATAATTGCTAAACAGCTAAAAACACCGATAAAAACAGCTAAACAACCCTGTTTAAAAACAGCCCTGTTTAAAAAACAGTTAAAACAGCCCTGTTTAAAAACAGCTAAAACAGCCCTGTTTAAAAACAGTTAAAACAGCCCTGTTTAAAAACAGCTAAAACAACCCTGTTTAAAAACAGCTAAAACAACCCTGTTTAAAACAGCTAAAACAGCCCTGTTTAAAAACAGCTAAAACAGCCCTGTTTAAAAACAGCTAAAACAACCCTGTTTAAAAACAGCTAAACAGCTATGTTGTGTTATTGATTCGATTTGTTAAGACACGTCTATACTCAATGACGTCATGTGTTGGACTGATGTGTTATGACTTAGGGTAATAAATAAGTATCAAACTTGCTACGATACCGTCCCTTATTAATATCATTATCTTTAACAATAACTAAAAATCCATACCTATCTTTCCAACATTCCGAACATACACGCTTAAAAGTATCAAAGGACATGTCTGTATTTACATGATCATCGTAGATATGTTTCAGGTTTAAATCATCCTGTTTGAATA
Source organism: Polydrusus cervinus (assembly GCA_935413205.1). Lineage (NCBI taxonomy): Eukaryota > Metazoa > Arthropoda > Insecta > Coleoptera > Curculionidae > Polydrusus > Polydrusus cervinus. The sequence continues at coordinate 34,485,704 of OW284510.1, read as the reverse complement.
ATATCAGTACATTAGCATTGTCACGAACCAGCTGTTTCGGAATCTTGGAGTATGTTTGAGAGAGGTAGAATGAATCGATATCATTATGACGCCCCATACAGAAATAATTACGTATTTTATCTTGCTTCTCGCAGGCTACATCGTCAAATATAAACACAGAATGAGGCAGGGCACTGGAAGGATCTAAAACATCATCATTATCGCTATAGCCGAAATATCTAAGACGTGAATGCTGTAAGGCCTTTCGCAGAAATTCGTATTTGTCTTGTTGCAGTGATTTGGAATACACATATACATGCTCAAATCTTAAGCCGTTTTCATCAATTAATAAACTTATCATTACAGCGGTCTTGCCACAATTACTTGGGCCACATATTAAAGCTCTTATGGTGGATGGTAGAAGCCGGCCATGTTTCCTATTTTCCGATTTTTTCTGCATATCAAAATTATGTACTTTAATACAAATGTTCTGTTTCTCTTTCCGCATCTCTATAAGTATAAGTCCGCACTCTTCAATGACATCATTACTAATGCAGACGTCACAGGGTGCAGGTGTGTTAAATAGCGTTATAAGCACATTACCAGTAGAACTCCACCTGCCTAGCTATTCCTATTGTGGTCCTGGAACAAAGCTGCAAAAACGATTAGCTCGAGGAGATCGGCCAAAGAATAAATTGGATAGTTATTGCCGCGATCACGACATTGAATACTCAAAGTCCACCGACTTGGAACACAGACATAAAGCAGATAAAGTACTAGAAAACAAAGCTTGGGGACGTGTCAAGGCCAAGGATTCTAGTTTAGGTGAAAAGACATCAGCTTGGCTAGTAACAAACGCTATGAAGGTCAAACGCAAATTAGGTGCTGGCAGCAAGAAGACAAAGAGATCTGTATGCTTGTCTTCGGTTGTAAGACAGATTAAGAAACAACTTAAACATTCAGGTTCGGGGAATGTTGGTAGAAAGAAGACTTTAAGTAACTTACTAAAGGCAGCACGAGTAACAGTGAAGAAAATTGGCGGCTCCAAAAGAATCAAGGTTCCTCGAGTAATTCCACTACCAAAACAAGGTGGTATTCTACCACTTATTCCGATATTTGCTGGACTTAGCGCGCTCGGGGCATTAAGTGGTGGAGCTGCTGGTATTGCCAAGGCAGTTAATGATGCTCAGAGTGCCAAAGACAAACTAAAAGAATCACAACGACACAACGAGACAATGGAGGCTATTGCATTGGGGAAGAAGGGCAGTGGCTTGTATTTGAAAAAACACAAGACAGGCTATGGTTTGTTTTTACGTAAAATGCCAAAAAACTTCCAATAAAGCTACCTGAACGTCCTTTGACCGATCAAGATATTAGATTATATGCGACTCGTTTAAAGATTCCTAATTTTCGAGGTGTATTTATGCGAGATACATTACCGAATGCACCCCGAAAAATAGAGTGCGGTGTTGTTAATTTGGATCGAAATATAGGAGACGGTACACATTGGGTAGCTTATAAGAAGAATGGTGATAAAGTTGTTTATTTCGATAGTTTTGGCAACTTGAAACCACCTAAAGAATTTGTTAAGTATATGAAAAAAACGAAAATTTATTTCAACTATGACCAATATCGGGATTATAAAACATCAAATTGCGGCCACTTGGCATTATCATTTCTCTATAATAATAAAACTTTATAAAATATAGGAATGTTATTGTCTCACATCAGTCATGTCTCAAACGTTCACGTTAAAGGGTCGTACTAGTCGGCTTGAATCTTATTTTGTACCTCCAATAGAACTAGATTCGAGATACGATTACTCTTTAGCATTGATTTCGCTAAATACTTGGAATACTATCCCAAATATTGAAGAAGGCCGTAACAAGTTTTATTGCAAAGTTGCTACCATCAGAGTAGAGTGTAACATTATTTCCGGTTCGTACTATACAAATAATCCATCGCACACTCTCTACGAATTTTCACCAACAGTGGATCCTGGTTATAGCATAAATATAGAACCAAGAAACTTAATTTATTTACCAGTGAACCAGAGGAGAATATATAACATTACGTTATCTTTACTGGACCAAGAATCAAACCCAGTTAATTTTAGAGGTGAAGAAGTTGTAATCAGATTAGAACTTAGACGAGATGGGGTTAGTGTTTAATAGTAAAAGTTATTTAAACACCAACGCATCAGCTGGTCAATCAGTCTGCAGTCAGAAGTCAAAGGGATCACTCACGTTTTCAAATATAGCTTATTTACAGTCTATAGGTCCACACTATCGCTATCATGTCAGAAAAACTTCAAATATTTAATCAAGTTAAGAGTGATGAGTCGGTCATTCGTGAAGAATGGCATACTTATCACCCATTCACCACCTCATTTAATAATAATGACGAAATTGAGATTGTTATTAATCAGCAAGATGTGTTTTTGGATATGAGCGAAGCTCAACTCTACATAGAGGGAACATTTAAGGAGGAAACAACAGCTGGTAAGACTGGCGATTGTAACCTAACCAACAATGCTGGAGCATTTTTGTTTGACAACATATCATATGAAGTGAATGGTAAAGAAATTGAAAAGATTCGAGATCCTGGAATAGTTTGTACAGTTAAGAATTTGCTGTGTCTAAACGATCAAGAGAGCCGCGCATTAGATATTGCTGGTTGGAACTGGCCTAGTGTAGCAATCAAGACCTTGGACGAAACCTCTAAGGAGTTTAATTTTCGCATTCCCCTTTCTATGCTGTTTGGAGTGTTTGCCGATTATAAGAATGTTTTAATGGGTAAACAAAAAATTAAACTGGTTCGAGCCAGACATGATGACAACTGTTACAAGTCCAGTGGAGATAAGAAGGCGGAAATTAAATTAAAAACTGTTGAGCTGAAAGTTAAACACATCTATCCTAGTGATGCAGTAAAATTACGTCTTTTGGATGAAATTGCCAAGAACAAATCAATATTTATTCCGTTTAGAAACTGGGAGATACATGAGCTTCCTGCTCTACGAACAACAAAGAGAGATATTTGGACTGTTAAGACCATGTCTGAGAGAGCAAGATATGTTATTGTATTTTTTATGAAGAAACGTAAAGACAGCTATAAAGCCGATTGTACTTATTTTGACAATTTAAAGGTGACTGATGTCAAGTTGCATCTTAATTCAGAGGTTTATCCCTACGAAGCGTTAAACTTAAATTTTGAAAACCGCCAATTTACCGAGGCTTATCAGATGTATACGGATTTTCAAAAAACATATTTAGGAAAACAGCAGAGTGAACCACTTTTAGACTTTACTACTTTTGCAAGCAGAGCCCTCTTTGTTATTGATTGCACAAAGCAAAATGAGTCCATCAAGAGCAACACCATTGATGTCAAGTTGGAATTTCAAAGTTCTGAAAACTTTTCTGCGGATTCACGAGCCTTTTGTATTATTGTGCATGATCGTGTTCTTGAGTATCAGGCTTTAACTGGCCAAGTACGAGACATGTTGTAGTCAGTTGTTCTTTAGTCCCAGCAAGATGAAGGTGGTTATAGTAGATGTTCAAGGATTTTGCATCCCAGACTTTTGCGCCAAGGAGCTGGCTATTTATGATGGGAAGCAAATGAAGAGTTATCTGTTTAAACCAGCTAAGCCGTTTTACATGTTGTCAGAGGATTGTCAAAAACAAGTATTATTTTTATATGGGAATCATCATGGTCTCTACTACAATTATGGAGAAACCGACTACAGCCAACTTTATACAATTATTCGCAACGACCTGGGAGATGCGGACATTATTTATCTCAAGGGACATGTTAAAGAGGCATTTTTAACAAAGACATTTTTAGATATAGAACATAATTTACCATATATTATTAATTTAGAATTTATTAGAGATAGTGCTAACGTACCCAAATTATCTAGAGGTATTACTGATTGCCCTTATCATAGTTTAGATGTATGTAGCTGTAGTATTAAGAATGCTTATATTTTGTATGACTATATTTATAATTTTTTACCTAAATAAAGATTAAAAATGTATGCATTGTTTTTTTATTTATATTAATAAGAGTTCTATGAGAATTTAGTCATTTAATGTCCAGCTCATGGCTAAGACAGTCGATCTTAGAGTTAAACTCCAAGAACATCTGCGAAAAATACGTAGGCTGAAAAAAGATATCAAGTGTTACGAAGATCATAAATATTTGGTTAGACAGTTGTTAAAACTTAACCTCTAATACTTATCAATGGCGGCCTCCTCTTCATCATCCGCTTGGGATAAAGTGTTTGAATCTTCTTCTCGATGTCAGCAGGATAATGATGATATTGTACGCAAGATCAAGCCAAGCAGAGTTTATGAAATTGATGATTACATAACAATTATATTTAACACTACAGAAGAAGAGCGTAAACAAGTAATCATAGACACTATTGGATATGGCAAGATTTATTTTTCTAGTGATGAATTTGAAGAATTCATAAGTACGTTTGATTGTTTCAACACTCACTGGGTTGACATCTTTATGATTATTGGACAGTACACTTTGGTGTTTCATCGTAATGACGAAAAGCGAAGCCTCAAGTTTGAAGATGCCATGACAGACAAATATTTGTTTCGATGGACTGACAAGCTAATTCGTTTATTTGCAAGACATATACCTACATTGTTTAAACTAAACATTGAATATTATACTGTTGTAAAATAAATGTTAAAAATTTACATCTGTTTTTTTTTCCTTAGTAGGGAAGAGGGAGAAGGGGTAAAATAAGACAAAAAATTTGAATACAAAGAAATCCTGTGTTTATTTGTATATATGATACACATTTTAATACAAAAAATTAACATTTTCATCTATGTATATAATAAATAATAATACAATAAATATTAATACAATAAATAATAATAAATAATAATAATACAATAAATAAACAAATTAAATAATAATAATAATAATAATAATAATATAATAAATACCTAGCCTAATATCACAACCCTCTAAAACCATCAGCTATCCAAGAAGATTGAAACAAAGATAGCTATGGTCAGTCTTAGCTTATGGAATTTCCGATGATTCCTTATACAATACTATATCTCTATGACCCCAAGCAAGCGTGTGCTCGAAACCGGGTATAATGAAGCGCTTGTCGTCCGCGTATGACAGCGCTACCTTATTTTTAAGTTCGACATACATATCGTGTTCATGCGAACGGAAAGTGTTCATTCTACGATGAATCTGAGTTCCTTCTACGTCAGCCGCTTCTCTATAATCGTCAAGAGTCAGTTCTTTTTGGGTGACGTAGTCAGGAACCCCTTTAGCTTTTTTAGTCAACTTTCCCTCTACATTAACGCAATATGCTTTCGCCCCGGTTCCATAGAAATCCCAAATAATCTTTCCTGCATACTCATCTTTCATTTTACCAAGTATAGATTGGTTTACAGGAACATTATGTGGGTTATCTTGTGAGTAGTTGGAAGTATCGAATCTACTTAAATTTGTCGTCATATCATCATAAAAATTATCTGTTGTTACTTTTAGAATTAGGGAGTCGGTGTCAGTGTATAACAATTCCGCGCTGTTGCCATATTTCGGCTTAATGTACCCGTACAAAAAGTCATACATAATTGTTTTGGATATTTCCAAGATTGAAAAACCCACGTAAATGGGTTTATTATACACCACTTTTTGTTTTTTCATCTGGATTGCTACCAGGTTTTCGCTATAAATGGTTCGATCTTTAAAATGAGGTTTTGCGATTAACGCTCCGGCCCCCAACCTCCTACCAATATTTTCCCAATGGGTAACGAGCTTTACATCTACCCGTTTCTCCACGTTTTCCATTGTCTTGCCAAACACAGCATTGTTCATAAGTTTAAAAAAGTCTTTTTCAAATTTATTTTTGGCCTGATTTCGCAACGCTGTGTTTAGATCGATGTACTTCTTAAGCCAGGGCGATTGGTCAAAGGATATAGCGCGGTGAATTTTTGTAAGCTGAAGGCCATAATTTAAAGCTTGTTGTAAATTTTGAATGTGAATAATATATTTCTCTTTTTTCATGAAATTTGGAATTAATTTTGTTATTTTCGGGAATTTAGACCCTGGCGGCGCAATGGATTGTGGGCAAAAGGGTAGTTCATTATGTAAATAATGCAAACTGTCCGGGTATTCCAAATCAACTTCTAAAATGTATCCTGTCGGTGATTCAGGCGCTATATTCATATAATCCAAATTTTGAATTTCGGTTTCGTTTAAAAACTTAAAGCCTCCTGTTGGTAAAAATTTAGACATGCTGGCCCCGTAGAGGTTTGTAGCGTCTAAATATGCTATGTAAGAGGTGGGTTTGTTAACGTCATAATGTGGCATAAATTTATTATTCGCAAAAGCTTTTCTTATACTACACTGACTGACTCCCCCGCGAATACCGTGTTTAAAGAAGTGCACCATGTCTAGATCGGTTAATATCTCCAATTGGATGGATGTGGCCTTGAGAGCGGAATCCATCGAAAGACCCGGCGCAGTAAAGTACTGCGCAGGATCAAGGCCATAAGTAGCCAGGCACACGTCTCTAAAACTTTCAAAGACATCTGTCAAAATTAATACGTCGGATTTTAAATAAATATCAGAATATTCGCCTAAACTTTTACATTCAAATAAATTCCATACCTTCCAAGCACGCTTATAATCATCGGTGGTAATGTTCTCATTTTTTAGTTTGTTGTAAAAGTCTTTTTGTGATGGAAGCTTGTTTTCGTCTAATTTTGAAAATGAATCTACGTAATTATACGGGAAGACACCCTTCTGTCGAATAAGTTCAAATTTATCCTGTTCCGCAAAATATTTACGCACGGTTTTACACTGATCTGATTTTAAATTTTGACTTAATTTATCTAAGCCGCTAGCCATGAATCTAAAACTATCCAAAAAGCGTAATTTTAAAAATACCTGTCGTTGTTTTCCCTCCTTGTTTTCGACGTTATCCACCAAGATATGTTTAGTAAAGGAAATATACTTTTCCTTATTTTGGGGGATAACGTCCAACTTTTCTTCATCGCAAGCCAATTCCTTGACAAACAGGTGGGAATCAAAATTGGACATATTATGGAAAAATATGGGAATAAAATTGGGGATTTTATAATTTAGATTACACACAGAGTGACTTGGACCGCGATACAGCCCCGTTAAATGATCGTGATCATGAACTCTATCGTTTGCTTCTACGTCAAATGGTTTTTCGCAAATATGACAGGTTGTTGCTTGTCGATGCTCATTCTCTTGTTCCGCCGTCATAGGTAACATTGACACCACTTCCTTCATAAAATGGTTGTATATTGATTTACAATCAACATCTAACCGTTTTACAAATTCTTTGTGTGCGTCCTGTCCTCTATAACTTTGATACTTTGAATAGGCATCATCAAAGTCACATTTAATATAGTAAGCAAATGAGTAGGGCACATGTTTATGAGTTCTAATAGTATAGGATGTATCAGGGTCCAACTCATTTTCCTCTGTGGGTATAGGTTCAAGGATTGTCTCGAAATCGGCATAAACAACAAAAGGCACCTTTAATTTCTTTTCAAAATTTGTAAATTTCAAAATATTCTCGGGGACCTCTTCTCCGTATTTATTCTTTTTTAAATCAGTTGTTGGTACTTTGGCCAAAACGTGTCCGCAATCATGTTCTTGATGAGCTTTCAATTTTTGCTCTGAATAAAAATATGTTAAACAACCATCACATAAATACTTAGTAGCATGACGTGAAGACAATTGTCTTGAGATCAGTCGAGATAAACTTCTTATTAAACAGTAATGACTATTTTCATAATCATCGCTGATTAATAACAAATTTACATGACTCTCCTTGCGAGATGTAGTAAAGTATAAGGGACCTACAACCTCAATACTATTTTTACCATTGTCATAAACTTTTTCTAGGCCATAAACATTGATAGAAATATTATTAAGGCGTTCAAATTTAGATATGTCACTAAGTTTAATCGGAAATTCCATACCTGTAAAATCCAGCTCATTCTCAAAAGGCAGATAGTTCGCGACTCTATTTGCATGTTGAGTACGATCTACGGGATGCAAGGAAGCTAAGACTGACCACATGAAACACTTTTGATCAGTGTTTTGAATGTTTAGAACAGCTTTCTTTGCTTCAATCTCCTTTGGTAGCGGGATGTAGGATGATGCCTTTAGAGGGTTGATTTTATTAATTCCTAATTCTAAATGTAGGAGCTGCTGAAGAGTCCACCCTGTAACAATAGAAACATGGTTAAGTATTATGATTTAAAAAATATTAGTAAAAGTTTTTAAACGCTTACAATAATACTTACCACTATCCTTTTCCGAAAACTCTGAATACTTTCGGTCTAGGATGGCAGCAAACTGTTCGAACAGCTCCTCCAGGTCCGTCGCTCCATTCACCAGCACATACTTAGTGTTAAAGGACTTGTCCTCAGCCGACTCGTTCGTCTGCAGGAGGAAGCGGCCGAAAAGCTCTACCCCGACTTTCAGTTGTTCATATTTTGAAACAATGCCTCCCACCAACCTTGTAAATTTTTCTTTTAGATGCGCCAGGAACCTGGGGACGTTGGTGGGATCTTGGTTTGTGGAAAGTCGATAGGTAGCAATTCGGCTCCGGAATGATGTTTTAATTAGTTCTACACCTTCCTCCTGCACTGCACAGCAGTTCTCCCGATGACGTAAGGTCCTTAGGTGGCTAGACCAGCGGGAGACAGGCACATCTAGCTTGCAATCGCTGCAATGCCTCGGCTGCTGCGAAGATGAACCTGACGTTGATGGTTCTGAAATAAATTACAATATTCGCTTAGATAACTTTTTATACAATTTCTGCACTTAAAAATATCTGTAATGACGCCTTCGTATTGTTTTGTTTTAATTTCCTGTTCTCTGATGATGTTCATATAAGAGCGAGACATATGTAGGTAGTTATAGCAAATAATTTAGACGGGCTGCCTAGGAATGTCTTATCGCTTTTTATAATAGCATGATAAAATATCTAATTTTACACAGTATGATGCAATATCTTATTAATCTTACGCAATATGATGTAATACCTAATCTTACACAATATTATGCAATAACTTACCATCTGACGAAACGAGTCTAGCTCTCTTGGCCATGGGTCCTTGTAAAGGCATCGTTTGTCTTTTGGGGGCTCTATGTTGTTTTTCTTGCTGATGTCGCCGAAGAGCCCCTTCTGATGCAAAACTGGCTTCACAAGTTTGGCAGACTCTAGCTGCAAGTCTACAATCTCCATGACGTTTGAGGTTGTCCTTTCTGGTGAATGAACGCTGACAATGCTCACAAACAAACATTTTCTGTAAAATTGTTTTAAATAATAATTAGCGTTCACATCATAACATAATATTTGGCGAGCATCAATATAACCCTTTAATAATCACTTATATCAACCCCTTTAGTACTCTCTTACATCCTATATTACCCTTAAATAATGCAGATATTGATTGTTTAGAACGAATTCTTTATTTAATGCATGGCTTAGATAGATAAATAACACACAATATAATATATATATAATAATAAATATGGTACTTACGATATTATTAATTTTATACTGTTTGCTAATTTTCACAACAAGTCACGACTTCTGCTCGATGATAACTGATGCTACTTGCCTGTTTTCCACTGTATTTATACCCTATACCCTTCACTTTGTACGTACCAGTCACGACATTGAATATTAATTACATCCGCGAAACACGTTGCAAGCCGGGTGACTTTCTCCTCGTGTTGAGGTCATTATAGCGTGATAGTTGGAAAAATACTTGCAATCTCCGTTCACTAATGATTTGCATATTAATTACATACAAGTTGATTTTTCTCGCTTGATGAGATCATCATCTTGTTAGAACAAGTGTTTTTACTAAAGTATGATATCTAAAGATTCTAATATATTTTATAATAGATATTCTCTCGATTATTGTTTCATATATAGAATGTATTACGACGTCTGCCCCATTATGTTTTTCGTTTAATTTTTCCCAAAAATGTCGAAATGAAGTGTTTTTCAAATATACATTTAAAAGGTGCCCTTTGGCATCCGGAGTACCGAAGGTACTTTTTTCGCTATATGCGCATAATATTTCCTTATATTTAACTCCGAAACACCGATTTTAGCTTCTGCGCATTTCCAAAATGTCCTTATTTTTTTATTGCGGGGTTCTATAGGTATGGCTTAATAATGAATATATTAGATAAAATTATAAAAATCTGAGGTGCCGTTTTGACAGTTATTATGGTTTTACTGATAATTCGAATACTTGGATGTATTTTGATTATGAGGTTGTATAGGTATAGATTATTAATGTAAATACTGAAAAAATTAAAATTTTTAGATGTGCCGTTTTGACACTTTGACGATTTTACTGGTGGTACAGTAATTTGTAAATATAATTAATATACGAGGTATATTCCTACTAAGAAATAAACATTATCAGTGCTTTGCACGACTGTGCTGTGTTAAGGCCTTAATGGTTTAATACATCTAACGCCGTTAGTACTTGAGATATTTGAAAAAATCTTTCACTTCTAGATAGGTCCAATATACCTCTGCCTGCAACCAGAATTTCAGCGTTTCGTCTCGAGGCATAAGGGCACTAATCGCAAAAAACTATATCTTCCGAACCAGTTGACCGATCGACTTTGGGTTTTCTCTAAACGACTTATGACGTCACCCTGAATACAGTTCACGTGTTAGATTTTAATTTTAGCATTTGACAAGTGACAGGTGGTCTTGACATATCTTAATTGACAGGTGACAGCCGCCATCTTTTCCTAAACATAATATGACGTCATCCTAAACACGCGTCCACTAAGGAATACTATTGCCCAAGTAGCTTACGCCCAAGTAGCTAATGCCAAAGTAGCTGACGCCCAAGTAGTTAATGCCCAAATAGCCCACGCCCAAGAGTGTGACATGACAGATGACGTATGACATATGACACACGTCTGCGCACTGTCTGGGCATGCGCAGAGGCCTTGGAGGAAATGGAGGGCGCAGAAGGAATCAACTATAACTACTTACGTGTATACAGTCCTTTTTAAAATATTTATTTAGGTTTCAAAGTAAGCAAAGACCGTCTAACAGTAATATGCTGTGCTAACACATGTATTTTTTAGAATAAATTATTAAAAAAATAAAAATGAGGTCTTTGGATTAAAAATTAATTTATCAAAAACGAAATTTATGACGAATTGGGCCCCTAGTGAAAATATTGCTATCGGTGACTGTGAGGTGGAGCTGGTGGATAGGTACACATATCTTGGTCATAAAATAAGAATCTCGAGAGACAATAAAACATGCGAATTAAAAAGAAGAATTACGCTCTTTTGGGCTACATACGGCAAACTTGGGGACGTGTTTAGGAGTAATCTCCCAATTTGTCTGAAGCGAAAGGTTTTTAATCAGTGTATTCTACCGGTTATGACCTACGGCGCCGAAACTTTAACTCTGACGGTCACATCTGCAAAGAAGCTTAGAATAACACAACGCAAGATGAAAAAATCGATGCTCGATGCTTCGCGACCACGTCAGAAATGAGGACCTACGGGCGAAAAGAGGAGTCACGGATGTTATCTACCAAGTGGCAAAGCTCAAGTGAAACTGGGCTGGACATGTGGCCCGCATGACAGATGAACGATGGACAAAAAGGCTGCTCGAGTGGAGACCAAGGGCTGACAAGAGAAACAGGGGAAGACCTCCCACGCTATGGACGGACGATATTAAAAGAATAACTACAAACTGGATGCAGAGCGCTCAAAATAGAGGACTTTGGGCAGAAATGGGGGAGGCCTATATCCAGCAGTGGATACAAAGGGCTGATTGATGATGATGATGGTTAGGTACACTAATTATTTATTAAACATTATAAAAAAATACAAAAAATACAACATACAGAAATTAAATTATAAAAATCATAATATTCTTCGTCATTTGAGGAACTGTCATCTCCTCTTGACGTTTTAATTAACCGGTCGACGGTCCGATCGATCAGGTGGTCAAGATCCCACATTTTCTCCTCTTCTTTAATTGCATGATGGACTGCTTTTCGCCAGTTCTCTGGTGTCACTTCCTTAATGGCTTGATCAAACAGTAGCTTAATGTCTTTCATTTTGAATATCTCGTTATGTTTTGCGGCCGATCCTTTCACTTGCGCCCATATAAGTTCTATAGAATTTAGTTCGCAAGGATATTGCGGTGTGAGGTGTGAGCAGCATAGTTATACTATGTTTTTCAGCTATACCTTCCACGGCATATTTCATAAAACGATGGTTGTGAAAATTTGCCATAGCTTTCTTCTTTATCTTCTTTTTTTTTGGTTAGTTATCATAAATAATTTATTGCACAAAATTTACCTGCGCCTATGGCCGACACCGAAATTGAGCCGAGCTGGACGGAATTTTCCATTTTATTATTTTACGGCTTTCTGAAATAGACTATAGGTTTCATGCTACTCAGAGTGCTCAGGGTAGACGAAGTCTGACTTTGATTGAAAGGTTGGCAGAGAAAATGTGTCCCGCTCGGACTTCTCAAAATGTTGAGGTCTTACAATCAATCATAATCTTAACTTTGAGGAGCGTTGTTCTTTGTTGTGTTCTAAGCTTAATGGTCTTTGTTGTATGATTAGAAATTGACAAATCGTTCTCCCTATTATAGTGGGGAGCTTCTTTCTGTTTATAATTCTCCCGTCTACATTATGCTATTTGTTTTTAGGTGGTTTTCTTTGATTCAAGAGATGCCTTTATAGTACAGAAAAATCCTCACCCTTACAGGCGTATTTATTTATGGGCTAAGGAAATTTATTTTTCTGAATTAATCAATTTTTTTACAAAATACCAATACATTATTTAGTAGTAGATAATGATAGCTATTGTTCTCAAGGAATATTTACCAACCGAGCCCCGTCAGCGGCGAGGGAGTAACTAACATTCTGAGAGAATAATAGCCATTATTGCGAGTATTGTACAGTATACTCTATCTACGACTAATTAGATTTTTAATGGACAACTTCATTTGTCAATAACCCTAAAATTAGTAATAGTAAAATAAATAAACTGAATTGGTCGTGAACTATCAGTAATTATGGAAGAGTTTTCAACACAAACATTTGGATTTCGGTTGCTGTATAGAAAGAAGATGCCCCATTACTATCTTACTATAAGTATATCTGCTTAGCAATATTATTTGCAGTAGTTGTCTTGTGTCTCATAGACTGATCAATATATTCTCCAGCTACCTGTGTAGACAGTGACGTATTTGGGGGGGGGAGGCTGCCGGGTTGCAGCTCCGGGTCTAATTGCAACCTAGTCTAGCAGCAACGATAGAATTAGACAGGTATATAAGAGACTATCAAATATTCATTTTAATTGATGAAGCCGCATAGAAACAAAAACATCGAAATATTTACACCTCCTAACTCGGTGTCATCATGTGTGAGTCATATATTGCGCGAGTCCATCGACAAAAAAATATTAAACTTATTGGGAATTCTCTGGCTAGAGAAATGTTTACACAAGCGCCGAAAAAAATATATTTTAACGTTTTTTCCGGCTTTTCAATCAGTAAAACCGAATTTCTCTTAGAATAACACATTTTTTAACTTGTCGGGCCTGGTAGATGTCGGCTAAGCTGTTTGATGTCCTTTATAAATGAATTTTCGAGGGTCCCTTCTGTACTAACAGGACTGCATTCAGCCTGCATTTAAATAAATACCTCTTTCGATTATATTTAGGATATTTGTTTTAATTTTCTGCCAGTTGAATATACTGTATATGTTTTGCTTTTTTCTTTCGCTTAATTGATTTTATAAATAATAAATATAAGTAGTAAAAATAAATTACAAAATACCTGGATATTTTTACTTTAGAAACAGGGTAAACAGGCTAGCAGAAATATAGCAAGGAAACATATTTTTATTAAATTCAAAAAATTTATAAAAATTACAGTTAAGTAGCTTTTACTTTTACCTGAGTGAGCGCCTTGAAAGTTGTTGCTATAAAATTCGGTCAATTCGGTGGATAAATAAGTAGGTATTATATAGATTTTTAATAATAATTTACTAACCAGCAACTCTGACTATGGCATTAATGACGTTGGCACCCATTACTTTCTCAAAATCATAGTTGTCTGATTAGTAAATCAAGAATTAAGCTAACCGGGCCACTTTGGTTGCAAGAAAACCATTTCTGCCAATATCATTTATGCCACAGTCAAAGTTGCTGGTTAGTTAATTATTGTTATACATCTTTATGCAACCCGACATTATTATATTATGTGGGTATAAACATTCTGATAAACATATCAATATAGTTTTATTTTTAACTTTAAATCCCAAACCCTTAAAAACCTGGTTAGAAAATGTGAGTACAAATCTTTCTATTAAAATAAAAACAAAAAAATTAAAAAGTCTCATTGAAAAATACTGTGACAAATTTAAATTCAAAACTAAACTAAAGACAATATTGCATTACGTTAAATAAAAAACAATAAATAAGATCAAGAAGACAATTTAAAAGTAATTAAATATAATAAAGATACAACAATATATCGCTTCTTGTTCACAAAGAGGCGGTATTTTTTGCTAGAGTTTTTATAGAGAGGACAGAAATGTAAACAATAATGTTATATTTGTGGCGGTTGCTTTATTTCCTCGTGCAATATATTCACTCTTCCAGGCAGTGGCGTAACCAGGGGGGGGGGGGGAGCGAAATCCTAAAAGCCAGAAGATTTAAAACATAATTTGGCAAAGAAATTACGGTAACCCTATCAATAACGCACCAAATAAAATGCTTGAAAGACAAACTGACATCCAAGCGCGACACCCTCTTCGGATTTTATTTATTAATTTAAAAAGTTTTATTGGTGTTTGCATGCTTAATCCTGACTATGGCTTCGAATAATTATCAATTATAGTTAATATATTTTTTTGGTTTTCAATAAATAAAAAATAAACCTTATTTTTAATATTTTTTTACTCAGTTATGCTTATTTCATAAAGTTTTTTTATAAGTTTTAAATTATTTATATTAGTGTATTAGTTTCTTTAAAAATATTATAATATTCAATTTTTTTTATGGTCCAAAAAAGGATTTTTTGGAAATGGCACCCGAAAAAATTTTCGCCTGCTAATTGCTCGATTTCAGATCCTCTTGGGCCCCCTCCCCCCGAACTAAATTTCTGGCTACGCCACTGCGTCCAAAGCTGGACAGTAATTGCCTCGAAAGTGCTTCAAGCATAATAGTGCTTCGAATATAGGCTTGAAAGCATTTTTAAAATACAGCGCTCGATAATTGGTTATTCAAAGCCCTTTAAAAAAGTGCTTAATAATTGAATTTCGCATTTCAAGCCATTTAAAGTGCTTGCAAAATTACTATCCTCGGTAATTGGTAATTGCAAACCCTTTCCACAAGTGATTGGTGCAATTACTTTTCCAAAGAACTTGGTGCTTGGTGCTCGAAGCACTTTTTTCGAGTTCTTTGCCCAGCTATGCACTCTTGTTGTACGGAATACTATTCTAGATAAAAGTAGGACAAACAAAACTTTTATCGCACTAACCACACCTTATAAAAACACCCGTTTCCATCGCTCTCGCCATATAATTTAATAAATTGACTAAAAAAGGACCTCTTGATATTTGCAAAATTAATAAAATAAAGTGCTCTATATTTTATTCCTCAGACAACTGTTTTATCAGCAAAATATAGCACCCACCCCAAGCATGCAAGTTTATTATGTTCATATAGTATTATAATTAAAGTTTATTAAAGTTTCAATATTAATATGGACAAAAATTAATTTTTATTTTAGGTCAAATCACGCACATGATATTAATTATGTAAAAAGTTGCATGCATAAACCATGTAGAAAATTTGTTTTAGAAAATTAAATGTTCCTAATATGGCCCACGGGAAATAAGAAAATAGATTTGTACCTTTTAAATTTATAGTGTATCCAGCTCAGTTATATCATAAACTAGATCCCTGTATAGGCATTCCGTAAGACCGTTCTAAAAGTAAAGATCTCGCTGTACACTAGCGTTTTATGCAAAAGCAAAAACACTCCTTTTGTACGCGTGGAAGCAAGCGAGGGAGCCGGTAGGCAGTAGGGTAGAAAGAGATGTAACAAATAAACTCGTCGCAACCTTCCTTCATCAGCGCCCGCCAAGAAAGCACGCATTTGGTAAGTCCATTGGTGCCAATCTTCAAGTTTTACCGTAGTTTGGAAAATACTTCGCTTTCTCAATATGAAATATGAAACACGCCTCTATAAGTTTTATTAATAATTAGTTAATTTAAACGGATAACGGATAAGGTATCGTAAAATAAAAAGTACTTTTGTGACAATTAAAATAACTTTTGCTGATAGGTTCATAATATTTCACATAATAATTGACCTCGTTTCTGGCGACATTGCATTGGTTCAATCAGGTAGATGATAGATTTTTAATTTATAATTAGTGTTTTTGCCCTTTTGCTAGACTTCGCGCCGTCGGGTTTTAAAAAAAAAAAGAAATATGGAGGCATTAATTACTATTACTATTTCGGTTAGCAACGCGTCTGCAGAACGATTCTTTTTCTGGATTAAATCAATGGATTCATACCTATTTACGAAACACACAGGGAGAGACACGCTTAAGTGAGTTAACAATAATATCTCTGGAGAGCGACCTTTTGCAAGATTGAAAAAGCAAAACTAATTTTTATGATGATGTTTTAAAAGAATGTTTACGTAAAGACCGCCATGTTGAACTAATTTAAAAATAATGTCGTTTTATCATTCGTCTGCCACAGTGTTCTTTCCACAAACTCAAAAACAAGACATTTTGTGACAAAATTTGAATTTTAGATGCTTGAATGCTACGGTAGGTAAGTTTTTGTCTTAAATGCAATTTTTGCCTACCCTGGTTAAAACAACATTGCCCGCCACTGATCTAGTTTATATTTTCATTACCATTTACTGGCAGGGGCGGTTCTACGTGGGGGCCTGGGGGGGCCCAGGACCCCCCAACATTTCTGAAAAAAACTATAAAATGCATGCCACTGATAAAAAAAAATTCCGAGTGCTTTATTATTTACATAATTTGATACAATTTGAGCATGATTATAAAAAATATTGGGCTGTGGCGTTATTTGCTTGCGAAGGCTACCAAAAATTGTGGTGGTGGTAATTGTGGCGTATATAAGGGGGGGGGGGGGGGCTGCCGGGCTGCATTTTCATCTCACGCATGGACTCTTAATTTAAATCTTTAAATAATGTATTCTTGGATTAGATTAACGTTTAGCTTTTAAGCTTTTCCTTCTAAAAGTCCTGTTTTATATAGAGATTAAGGTTTCACACGCATATCGTTTTTGTTATTGACTTTTTATGCAATTTTAAAGAAAAACGAGTAAAAAGAATAATATTTTATAGAATTTTTCTATTATATACTTGTCTGTTCCGTTTTCCCTTTTTAGAGCTAATTTAAATCAACAAAAATATAACCCAATGCAATAAAATATTTTTACAACAAAAACAATTAGGTATTTATTTCTTAAGAGAAAAATTAAGGTAAACATTTCAATTGAAACATTTTTTATGGAAGAAGTGTAATAATTTATAATAAAAAAAAAAAGTTCGGGATGAAATGAGAATGCTTTATTAGGAATATAAATATACGGCACTTAAGAAGGAGTATTTCCAAATCTAAGCATTTGCACCAAAAACTGCTCTTAGATCTACGCTCCTAAAATACATGATTTCTGAAAAAATCATCAATTTTGGCGTGGTGAGCGATATTTACTTTTTTTTTAATCATGAAAAACCGAGCCCGGAAAACGCTGGTTAGAGTCATACGTACGTCTTATGTTAAAATTTTGGATTGACACCAATATTCATATTTTTCACAATTATAAAAAATGTTTTTTTTTTAAATAAAGAGCCAGCTAGGAATACCAAAAAAAACATAAAAAGAAAATGTAATCCAACCACGCAAAGGGGAAGAGGTAATAATTTAATTTTCGAAATTTGATAGTAGTTAGGTGAATTTTAAACGAACTTTATACAACGAATACATTATAGTCCCGACTATCCCTCTCTTCAGAAAAAAAAATGCCTTACTTAGCAAAATATAGTTATATCTACAATTTCTATTATATAAATATCAAAATAAAGTTGTTATCGTAGTCAAATACATATATACCTAGTATATTTCACATACTTTTTAAGGCTCTACCACGCGCAAATTTAGAGGATGAAAAACACCGTTTCGCTACTGCAGGATTCTGCAAAGGCTATTTGAAATATTTGTCGGGACAATTTAAAATTTAATAAAGGAATGTTTGTATTTCTAAGGTACAAAGCCCTTTTTTGAAAAAAATAAGAATATGTATAAGAAAA
The DNA here is from genome assembly GCA_935413205.1 of Polydrusus cervinus. Lineage (NCBI taxonomy): Eukaryota > Metazoa > Arthropoda > Insecta > Coleoptera > Curculionidae > Polydrusus > Polydrusus cervinus. Next base: position 34,467,310 of record OW284510.1, on the reverse strand, counting down.
TGCCCACTAAAGGTGCGTATTTTAGGCACTTTTCCAAGGTTAATATCGTAGCTAAGAATTTTTTTTTCAAAAAAATAGCCATGTACCTTAGAACTTCCATGTCTTATCTTTAAGAATTCAAAAATTGAGACAAAACAATGTCGTAATAAGTCCGTTATCTTGCAGCGCGCAACTCATGTTTTAGGTAAATTTTGTTGTCATGTTATAGAAGTTGCCTATATACAGCAGAATTTATTCTAGGCTGACGTGAAACAATTTACATCCAGAGAGAATAATGATACACTGAAAAAAATTATAGGTGGTCGAACAAGAAGTTATTTCGGGGGTAATTTTGGGCTAAATTTTATGTTTTCCTTTTTGTATTGTCTGTGCCAATAACAGAATATCTAAGCGTTAATATTAAAAAGACGTAACTAGTAGTTGTGCTATTAACTTCGGGTTACCATACATTTTTCGGCTTAGACCGGGATGGTTTATAATGCGCCGCAGGGCAAAATGTTCAAGGCGCGTTCACCATTTTGTCAAAACTGGTGTTTGGGCTTTCAAAATTTCTTATTCATGTTAGGTAAGGATAAGAATTGAACGAAATCCGGTCGATTTGTTGCAATCAAAAATGGGCTATATTGAATTTTTTGTTTCGTTTCTTAGTGAGTAACCAACTGTTGCATATTCGATTGTTTTTATATTTTATGCTTATTATACGGGATCTATATATTGCTTATGTAGTGAGCTTCTGTCTGAACCTGTTAAAATATGAATTCATCTTAAAGGTGAAATGTGTTTATTATTTTATCCATGGTTTACCGATTTAAAAGTAGTATTCAGGCACGAATTTGGCGTTGGTCACATGAGATTTCTCTGTCCATCTTGTTGGCTGGCAGCTATAATTTGGTGCAGCCTGACTCCTGTATAGTGACAATGCTTCTAAGAAGCTAAGTACTAAATAAAAATTGGACAGTATGCCAGGCAGAGTAATAAAATACAATATTTTGTTAGGCTTGGGCGCCCATAGAGAGGGCGGCAGTGGCCCCCGTCTCTTGACCAAGGGCGTAGATAAGGTTTTTACTTTTTGTTAGGGTGAGTTTATGAAACGAATGCGGCATTTTTTTTGTAGGAATCACTTTTGATAGAAGTTCTTGAAAACGAACGTTTTGTTTTCTTTTGTAGCCACTTTTGAACGGTGGAGGAAGTGTTGAAAAGGCTGCTACATATTTTATTTAAGTCACTTTTAAGAACTTACACGCTTTTTTTGGCTACCCCCCTTCCACTCTATGTGTGCCTATGTTGGTAGGTTTTATTATTAGGTAGTATACCCTAAATAAAAACATTCATAATATTGTAAATTTTTATTAAAAATACAGGTAGGCAATAAAGTTGGTCCTTTCATGGTACAAATTAAAAATACTTATTAAAATAAAAAATACTACAATAACTATATTATTAGCTACCAGAAATATTTAAAAATTGCGATCTTAAGTCTTTAATTTTTCTCTTGTTGGGGTATTGAGGATTTATCATTTCGGGAAGAAGGCAACTAAAAAAAAAAGTTTTTAACTGCTGTTCCATCTTTTCTTGCCAAAATTGGTCATCTCTGTATATCTGAAACAAAATTATTATTGTTAAAATTACATTAATTATTATTTCATAAAATTTGTAAATCATAGATACTTATACGATCAAATATTATATGAAATGAATGTATTAAATATTTTAAAAAGTGTTCTTATTTACTTTTTGTTTCGTAAATTGATGAAGTTATGCCCAGCCATTAAATTTTTAAAGAAAATATTGAGAAGAGTATTTTTTTTATCTTTGAAGGCTAAATAGGATAAACTAGTTTTATCCCCATTTAATACTTCTGGAATAAGAATCTCATATTTTCCAATAGAAAATAATTGCACTGTGAGGAAAACTTTACACGGTTTGTAAAAATTTGAAAATTTGTTGGTTTTACCTTTCTGGCTATATTATTCCTGAGTATCTATGTATTTAAAAAAAAAGTTTTTGTTCTGTTTTTGAGATAGAGACATAATATTTATAAACACATCGTTTCCTAGAAAATAACTATTTTAAAAGTGGTTTTCATTACCTTTTCATACTCTAGTTGTAGAGGTGTCCATACAATAAAATAACAGTACTGCCTTGACGTTATTTGTAACTGTCCCTGTACCTGATAGTAATAGTGGTGATTTCGTTTTAATGTAAAATTTCCATTTTCAATTGTAGCAAATTTTATTGTTTTAGTCTCGATGCCTTGACGAGGAGTTTTGGTACTACAGGATCTGGGGCACTTAACTTCTATAATTCCATTTTGTCCAATTAGACCATCTGGAGATGCCCCAAGGTAGCATTGCTTTGTGCTGACAAAAAGTCCACAGTCCTCAACTATTAGGTCGGTGGTTCGTTCAAACTGGGTTATAGCGATTTTTTCATGCTCTTTGCCCCAATTTGTAGCACTGTTGCTGGTAAAACTGCTATATAAGATGGCTTTTACCGTGTTTGCACAATGTGTACTTTTACGTAATTTACAAATTTTTCCAAAATTACTTGCTGTTAGTCTTTTTCCACGTTCTTCCATCCATAACAGTGTGTCTGCTTGTCCGACTGTATCACGTTCTAATTTATGTGCAGTTTCTTTATCTACCGTAATGGAAGTTATGAAGAAAGATTGTTGCAGTTTGTACTCATCCTCGTCCATATCTATGGCTGGTAAGCCGTAATCCTCGTCGGGAGGAGCATCTTCGTGTTTTTTTTTGTGAGTTTGTGGAAATAATTGTCTACGGCATTTAGTCCAACTCCGTTTGTGTTTTTTTTCTTTAATAAATTTTGTATGTATATTTCCTGGACTTCGACCACAAAGTTTCTTTTGAATAAGTCGAGATGACTCAGCTCCAACATTGTACGAAATTGCAGCTTTCTCGCAACGCATTTCGTAGGATCTTCTTAAAGAAAAGTTAATTCTTTTGCCACCAACTGTTTTGGCTAATAAGGCATTATAAAGTTCAGCAGCGTTATTATCCATGTTTAATAATAAACTTTCGGAATTTCTAACTATTCTCTCAATGATTACTAAAATATCTGAAAATAAGCCTGAACTTCTCATAATATTGGTAAAATCTATCTCATTTTCTTTTGGTCCCTGGCAAAAGTAGTTAGCACATTTTGAATGATCTCCAAAGACGTGACTAGAAGTATTTGTAATATCACGCTTTAAATGAATAATTTTTTGAGCGTAGCTTAGATCCTCTTTTTCAATGTAGTAATTGACTGCTGCTACAATTCCATATCTTATTCTTTTAACATTATTAGAAAGCATGTTTCTTTCCTTTATAGAAACTACTTTGTTCTTCGAACTGGTTCTTTTTTGGGCTAACTCTCGAAGGCGTGTACATAAATTTCTTAGCAAATGATTTCTACATTCAATTTTCTGAACTGATCTATTCTGGTATGGTCTTGCCTCTGCCAACTTTTTTGTCACACTGCTATCTCCATCTCCAACCAAATAACCGTATTTTATTCCGTGCAGTTCGTTACTTTGTAAAAATCCTTGTACAATAATTTCGGATTCCATAGCTGTTGATGCTTTGTCCCAGTTTTTGTAGCAAATGTGGTCTTTTGCGGCAATATTCTTGCTCTGTGCTCTTGTACATATGCAACAGTATTTATTTTTAACTCCCAGGAATAGGATTTTCTTTGTCTCTTGTCCAACAATTATTGCCTAAAATAAAAATGTTATTTATAATTTACCTTCCACCAGAACGTTAATGTTGTTTACCTTTTACATGCTTTATGATAGGTTGGACTACAATTGGTCTAGTTTTTAAATTATATAAAACCATCACCATTAAACGAAACTTAAAAGAATATGTATAACTTACCACTCCAGAAAGTGCATTATAGTTAACTTTATATGATCGTTTACTCCATGCGCCATCTGCGATAACGGTTATATATGGAATACCATCAGGATCAACTTTTCCCTTTTCGATGGCAATTGCTTTCTCTTCTTCGCCAGCTTTCTTTATTTCTTCCCAAGCGGTTGCATGAATTGCATCAGCTATTTCACTTTGAATTTTCAAAAACGTATAATTTGACATAATCGGTATATCGCAGTAGCTGAAAATTTCTTGCATTTGGCTGTAGCCTCCGCCGGTTGAAATCATACCCAAAACGATTAATTTGTTTAAGTCTGCAGTGTCAGGGTTCTCTGTACATATTCTTTTTTCTTCGTGGCATATGGAACATTTAATTACAAACGTGCTTTGCAATCCAACAGATATTTCTTTTGTTATTTTTAAACTTGTACTCTCGCAACCAAAAATGCCCAAATGTTTAAAATTAGTTACTTCGTTAAAGAAGAAATTAATATCAATTATTCTTCTTCCGGAAATATCACATATGGTCTGACATCTTTGGGATACCTTTTCAGAATATTCGGTTGAAATTTCTGTTTCGGGTTGTGAACTAGAAACTTGTTCTGGACTAATCGATTTGGAATTACTATCATCACTGTCATAATCTATCAAGTTTAGTTTTTTCATATCTCTACTGCTCTCAACCCTATCATGAGATGGTCCTGCAACTTCCGAAGTAGGTAAATCCATGGCAAAATTAGAAATACTGACAACTTTTTTACTTGGGGTGGCGGTGTCCTGAGTTGTCAGTTTTTTGCGTTGCCTAAAGAAATATTAGGTAAGATAAAACCAGTATTTTTTACAGGAGAATTCTGTTTATCACCAAATGGGGAGCATAAATTTACACCAATATTAATATATTTCTAAAACAAGCATTTGATTCTTTTTCAGCTGTATTATTTGTTTAAACAAATTGTTGAAAATTGTGAGTAAGTTTCTCGACCCTTATATAAAAATAATTTATATCCCTCTTTAGTATTTAAGCTTATTATAACAGCACTGTTCACACTTTATAAAACGTAGAGATAAATCCCAGTATTTTAATTTAGAAGAAACTGAATTTACCAAAAAACTACTTAGTATATAGAAAAGGGATTCTGGAAATCGGTTGACTGGCTGGTATCAATGGAAATGTCTCATAACTCATCATAATGTTCGACAAATTTTTTTTAACACTTTTAGGTGTGTAGTTTGGAAAACAACATCACAAATCAATATTTCAGGATAATTTCGTTTTTTTTTGTTTTATATCCTAGGGCAAGAATTATCTAATTTGAAAGAACAGCTGGTCTGAACACAACTAGTGACAGCAGCTTGTTTACACTGTGTTTTTTTTTCAAATAAACTAATTTTTTTTTTCATAAAAAATAAATAAGAAAATAAATATATTCGTTACATATTATACTCAAATTACAAAGAGTAAGAAAAAGTTAAGATAATTGCGTTATTAAAATTTAAAAAAGATAGCTATGAAAGGTTTATGTTTTTGTAAAAACGTTGTTTTTATGCTTTAGGATCTCTTGATACATTTTTGGATAATACCTATCCTAGGAGTTTAATCGAGATATCAATTACCTCTTTTTGTAATAGAAAACAAACAGCGTACATAAGCATCATAGGGCTGATGTCAGTAGTTGTGTCCAAAACGGATGCTTTTTTAAAATAATTAGGATAATTCTTGGCCTAGGGCCTAAAAAAAATTCGAATACTCCCGAAATATTGTAGGTCATAAAACAACGTTACAACGTAACATGACAAAAACAACTAACAAAATGTCACTTACTAACAATTTTAAACTTTCTGTACGGCTTTACTTGTACTTTTTTAAAACTGAGCGTATGAAACGGTTATGCACGTTATGTTCTATTTTATTTCTACAGCATATGAAAAGGAGCAAAATCAATAATCTTGAGAATTTCATTCACCTGTCAAATTTCATATTTTAACAATTAAATACCATAATTTTATTTTGTGTTACCATGGTTATTCTATTGTTGCAAAAAATTATCGTGATAATTTTTTGACATATTTTCTTTTTGTCAGTCATAACAAACAAAAAGCAACATCAGTCCATGAAATTCCCTTACAAATATAACGCGGGCATTGATAATTTACCGGTAATTTTAGCCAAATATGCCGTCATGCAATTTGGAGCAAGCAAAAGCATTCGTGCACTACGTGCACTCATGCTTTTTTTGGCTCCAAATTGTATTCAAGCATATTTTCCTAAAATTACCGATAATTTTCAATGCACTTGTTATATTATATATGATAATAAAAATTATACAACTTTGCAATTATTTCTAAAATGATTGCAAGTACTCACCTGAGTAATTTAAGTTTTTGTTGAATACTTCGTCGACGGCCACACGGAGTACGATTTGTGCTAGTATACTTTTGCGGCATATTGATAATATAAAATAGAAACACACTGTAGATACAACTTCACAATAGATTCACAACGAACAGTTCAAATCACAAATGAATAAAAATCTATGTAGTTCTTAGTTTTTATATTCAATTATACTCCAATTACCAAAATAAAAACCTTCTTTCACAAAAATAGGCTAAGTACTTAGGTAGCAGATATCAGTGGCGTGGAGGTGCTAGAAAAATGTAAATGGATCCGATTTTTTTGAGGTAGGCATATAAGATCCTGGTATCTAGCTATTGTTTAGTTTTTACTGTAGATATATTTTTATCGCTTTTCTAGACGAAAAGTTAAACCTTTGAGCTTAAAAAGTAGGTACACGACTTTTCGTCGATTGGTACTGTTTGCTGACGCTTTCCGTGTGATGCGATATACAATATCTATCGGTTCTACTCGTGTCGCATTATCTTTGCGTTAGCTCCAGAGAATAACATGATTTTTTATTATTATTATTAATATTATTATTATTATTATTATTATTATTATTATTATTATTATTATTATTATTATTATTATTTAGCAATAGTAAGCGGTAAAACCGATGAGACCATTGCATCTATTCTATTATCACATGTATATTCTGTATCGGATTGGCGCTGAAATTCAATTATTTTATTCCATTCTCGTATAGGTGCGACGATACGGTACTGTGTTTCTAAAAAAAAGGTCTAGGTACTTCGTTTGTTCTCTTGTTTAATAAATAAGCATGGTGAAAAATTATTCATATGAGAGAATTTTAATTCAAAAACTATTGACCTTACAAAATATTTCAACACCAATGCTGAAAAATTCACAATAAAACAGTTTGTACATTGTGTTATGTATAAACTACCTAAGTACCTAAACTTAATTTGGATGGGCAACTTTAATTTAAGGGTATGCCTGTGCCTTCTTCCCCCCTGACGCCGCCACTGGCATATATGCAGGTGTTCTTATACCTACTATTAATTAATTAACACTTTAGTCGGTAGGTAATAATAAGATTAACAGACATGTATCTTGGTACCTATATTAAAAATTAGAATACGATTTCAGAAGTTTTATTACCTTTTTTAAATCATTAAAATCATTATAATAAGCTTTTCCAAGGAATTTATAAAATTAACAGATTTTATTTTCCAAAATTTTTTGCTCTCCTTAATTTTATTTTTTGTACATATTAATAAAATAAGAATCCGTATAACGATTAGATGCATTATTTTAACTTAGAATACAATAACAAGTAAAATACTTATTTCCCACAAAACAAATTTCTGGTCTCCGAAATAAAATCAACCAAAACTCATTAGCATAATAAAGAACCTACCGCCTTGCATCGTGCTTTCAGTGTGTGTCGATGTTTACGGAATATTTTTCACCACGTCATAAGCTCGCTAGTATGCCCACTTCGGGTGAGACTCTCTTGCAAATATATTTCTTGCTGCACAAAGTTCCGCCTTAATGCCTTGACGTTTCTCTTGTTAAGCGCGAGATGGATATAAAACTTACCGTATATTTACATGTACACGACAAAGATATACACTGAACACTCTAATCTGTTACCCTTCAATCCGCTAAAAACCCGTCCAGAGAGTATTGTTACAGCACCGACATCGCTGTTAGTAGGTGATCTCTTTCTTATGCTCTTACCCTCGCACATCCCTTTCCATACTTCATAAATACAATTGTCTTCTCTGCGTTTTTTCCATATCACAAAGGCGGCATTTATTCGTTCACGTGTTGAATAATAAGTGCAGTATTGTTGCATGTATTTATTTAGTATTTCTACAGATCATTTTGCTATTATTTTGTGCGTAGACTTTCTAGTTATTAACTGTTGGACTGTGTGTACCTGCGAAGTGTTTTTTTTATGAGAAATCAAGTAATTTTATTATTTATTAGGTAAATAACCATATACACTATATAATATAGTACACTATACCAATATTATATGGCAATAGCATGGAAGTAACTATATTTTAAATTTACTTTAACAAATTTAGTTAGTCAGTTAGTTAGTATTGTAACATGTGCATTTCATTATAACTCGTAGGTTTTTTCCTTGTCGATCTCCATAAGGGACAAGTTGGAAACTTTGCTTTCTGGCTGATTAGTTTTTGTTTTTATCAATACATGATAATCACCTTTATTTAAATACATTGTAGATAATATTACAGTATTGTTGAGCCAACACAAACTCATAAAAGAAAGGTCTTGTTAACTAAATACAAATAAAGCCGTGGCAAGCTTAAAAATAAATAAAACCGTTAGCATGTATTATTTTCTCTTCATTCACGCGACATAAACAACTTGGTCGTGTTGTTATTACTAAACCAGTTATTCTCCGGTATAGGTCAGGGCAAAATAGTAACCAATAAGATGCTAAGCGTCGGAATTACAAAGGCAATTGCAAATAGGTCTGCAAGTAGGTAAAATATGAAGATAAATAATATTTTATGCATTCGTATAAATATTAATCTTTTAATAATGAAATCTGAACACATTACTTAGTTTTGTTCACTATTATGTTTAGGCAGTTTATTATTTCAATAAGATTTACTGTAACAATACAAGTAAGCAAGTTTTTAAGGCACGAGAAGTAATTCTATTTTTTATTAGTATTTTAATAATATAACATCTTAAGTCCTAATATAACATACATATATCTTAAGTCCTATGTTTTTTGTCTTAGACCTAGACCGAAATACAGTAAAACAGAAAAAAAATTAATTCTGCCGAGTGAATAAAAGGTTATTGAAGTGTTTTCAAAATGGTTTTACTGTTTATAAGGAGGTCTGTTGATGCTAGTTTCAATTGAAACATAAAAAATGTATTAGTATTATTGTTACTATTTACTAAGGTATATTATTAGCATATTATATGTTATAAAATACCTATTGTAATATATATTTTGAAGTACTTTGTATTGATTTTGTAAACCACAAGTCTTGTGACTTCTGCCTGCTGTGATTTGAGTAAATAAAATAAAAATAAAATAACAAAAATAAACAGACAGAAAACTATTTAAGGCCGAGACTTTGGGTCTTATTTCTTACAAAATATCAAATATCAGGCCTCCTTGTGTAAAAATGGACGGATTTTTGAAATCAGAAATATTTTTTTCAGTTTGGCTCTAAATGTTCAGGACCGTAATAAAATAAAAAAGATAATTTTAAAAAATGTGTTATTAAATGACAGAACGTTAAAATTTGAAAACAATTAAATTGTATTAAATTTCTAAAGCGTAGAAGTCCCGAAAACTGTATTTAAAATTCCAGGTCCGTATTAAAAAAAAATAATTTGAGGTTGATTTTTTTAAAACGGAAGCGTCAAATCTAAAAACTAATAACGCCATCTTGAAGAACATAAAAAACGACTAGGAAAGAGTGTTTTTGCTTTTTTTCCCAGGTCAAAAATAGAAATTTTGGGTTTTTTCGAAAACTTATCTTCGAAAATATTCGGAATATTTACAATTTTCTTTCACCACATTATTAAGCCCCAAAATACGCAACTTTGTCTTAATTTAACCATCTTCGTATCTCTTACCGTTTTCGAGATCCCCTTTACGCATGTAGTAGTGTAGATCAAGTAACGGTATATATAGGCATAACACATTGTGCGCCATCATAAAAGAATGAAAAAATGTTGTCAAGTAATAATGTTGTGAATTTTTTATTCATTGTAATATTCTAATAAAAATTTGCATGATTAAATAATGCCACTGGCCTATTCTGCATCATTTCTACTACCTACTAATGGGGTGACTACTAATAACAACAAATATGCAGAAGTCTCAATTTCCTAAAAAAATTAAACCTGTCTTTTCTGCAGTAAAAATTATTCATATAGACTTTTCCCGCCAACAAAATATAATATAAAAAGCTTCTCATAAATCTACCAGATGACGTTGTTTGTTTAATATGAGATAAACGAAGGCATTTTTACGACATATTGTTGAAAGGCTTCTTTAAAACGAATATAGTTTTCAGGGAAAAATATACTTGACCCATTTTCTGGAAAAGGGCTATCCTCGTGCGCCCTTTGTGTTTTGCAGACTCCAAACATCAAATTTGCCATGTCAGCTTACAGATCTTATGTTAAATGTACTTTAAATGGCTGGCAATGTTACGAATGATTGATTTTTTATAAAACTCTAAATAAAATCTTAACCTTCAAAAATTTAATATATACCTACAGTGTGTCTGCGGATAAAGTTTGGAAGACAAAAAACTTTTTTTTTAGTAGGTATAGAAGAAAAAGTCCTTCTTTATAAAAACGTCTGCTTATGCTAAAACTACAATTTCGAATATCAGATTTGCGATTACTATACAGAATTCGTCAGAAACAACATTTTTAGTTTTTTGGATTTTTTTTTTCAATTCTAATTTTCAATTCCTTGATTTATTAAATCAATGTTGCTTGTTCTGAAACTACATTTTCAAATATCAGATTTGCGATAACTATAATACAGGGTTAGACAAAATATTTTAAATTTTTTATAATTTATGATTGAATAAATTAAAGAAATATGTATTAATAAAAATCTTTCAAAGGCAGACAAAGAAAAATAGTCTTTTTACAACAAAATCGTAATTCGGCCAAATATAAAATCACATTCTAAGTAAGATGGCAACAATAGCTGATTGTTTATACGTAAATTTACTTTAAACAAAATATTAAAAAAATGCTGACGAACCCTGTATAGTAACTGGTGTTTGTTGGCCACCGTACTTTGGTTTATTAGTTCTATGTTTTCACGTCAGATGGCTATATCTTTTGCATTAAGTTGATTCTTACTGATGGCGTTACTGGGTTTTCATCGCGGTTCTTATTTCTTAATAATGCCTTGAAAGAACAGTCTCGCTGTATTTGGAGTTGCTTACAGGTTATGGCTTTTTGATGAGTTCTAACAAGAACGAAACAGCCTGTCATTGTCTACCTGTGCCCCAGGGAACCCATTACCTTTGGCGTCCCTCAATACAATGTTGCCAGGTCTGGTGATTTTTCACCAGATTTGGTGATTTTGAATCCTATCTGGTGATCTGGTGAAAACTTTTTAAAAAAGTCTAATTTCTGGTGATTTTTCGACACTGATGATAAGCTTATATTTAAAAAAAAAACAAGAAAAAAATGGCTCGATTGTGTTTTATTCTTCTTTGTTAAAAATTCGGTGATATCGATGCAAAAACTTATTGGGTTCAAAAGCGGAAAGCGTTTGTCTTTGTCTGGAAACTCTCTACTTCTCTGTGCCGAATATTTTTTAGAAGCGGGGGATTCACAGACTTTGTATCTATTTTAGCAGTTACTGTTTTATTTAGCAGTTTTAGTATTGTTTTTAATAACAATAAGTTAATATATCTTAAGATGGAAAGTTCTTGTGTATAAACACCTAATTTGAAATTCAGAAAAATTAATATAAGTACCCATTTGGTTAAAAAAGGTAAGTTTTTACACATTTTTGCCGTTATTGTCTTTGGTGAGACTTTTGTCTATTTTAAAAGCATGCAGTAGGTATTTAAAATTATTTCAAAGCAAAGAGAAAAAATGTAGATACTTCAGACCAGATTTTTTTTAGCATAAAATACCAAAATATGGACAAAAAAAAGAATAATTTCATCAAATAGTGAAAATTGTTTTAACTTTTCCGTTACAGCGGATATTATCAAAAAACATAATAATAGTATGTACTCCTAATAAAGCATTCAATTAGTCGGTTATTTTACCTGCCTATTGTTAGAATTTGTGTTATTAAACCGACAATTTTGTTTTAGTCTGTAATAAAATGTGTTTCGATAAGCAATATATTTGATTTTACATTAATTATAATATGTGTTGTATGTGATAATGCGAGAAATTAAGAATCTGGTGATTTCTTTCAAAATCTGGCAACTTTTAAAGCAAGGGTCTGGTGATTTTTAATTTTTTGACCTGGCAACATTGCCTCAATACTTTAATGCAAAAGATAGATGCACCACTTTGTCCGCCTGTCGCTAAAAAACTTTTTTCTAGTAAATCTTATATTCGAAATTGTAGTTTCAGCACAAGCAGACGTTTTTATAAAGAATGACTTTTTCTTCTATACCTACTAATAAAAAAGTTTTTCCTCTTCCAAACTCTATACGTGGACACACTGTAGGGTGTGTTAAATTCGATTCATTAGAATTTTTTATGTCGGTAACTATAACAGACAGAGAGTTGTAAGAAAAAAGTCTGCGTCATTTCTTATATTTACACAAAATCACTTTGAATATATCTATCTTTCTCACAGTCGGCCTTTTAGAGAATAACAGAAAAAAAGCAATGTATTAATTAATAAAAATGAACAATTTATTTTCTCAACCATAGCTAGTTTGATTAAATTGTTTTGTTGAAAGGCACAGAAGAAAAAATGGTTTGTAAAATTCATTTTAAACAGTTAAAAACGACTCTTGTGAATTATTATGAACTTTTAACGTTCGCTATGGTAAAGTTTTTCAAAATAATCGCCAATTTACAAACTAGCAACACTGTTAACGTGAAAAGAGAAGTGGCAATTCTGTAGAAATAACATAATCTTAAAACATTTGTTAAAAAAATGTTTTCTAGAAATTTTATAATTTCGTCTGTTTTATCTGATTTTATGTACTCATCTTTAATCTTCATGTTCCACCATTTAAGGAAGTTTTACCGGTTATTTTTCTACATCCGTTGCGTATAATAAAAGTGTCCAGGTCGATTGGGGTTGGATCCACGTTTAAAATATATCAGAAAATATCGCGGTGGACAAATATTTGGATGATAAAAAACCAACCAAAGATAGTAAAAAACTTTCATTTTGAAGGTACCTATAAGTATAGGACATTTTATGCATTAAATCTTGTAGTAATTGTCTAGAAATGAGTAAAAAATGCAGATCTATAAAAAAGTGAATATAAGAAAGTGAATCCGTGCCCAAATCTTTAGTTCGGCCAGAAAATAACAATAGTTCGGTAGAAATATATTTTGGTATTATACTTTTAACTTCGTGCACTTTTTAGGAAAAAATTGTGTTTGAATAGACTCTGGGATAAATGTTTTAATTTAAATTAAAAAAGAACAAATTTTATCTGACAGACTTGCATATTTTTAAAGTATATTCTTGACCTCACTTCTGTCAAGTGTCAGAAAATGACTTGAGTAAACATTTTCATATTTATTACTAAAAATTTATTAAAAGTGGTTACAAAAATTGCCTTATCAAAGCCGGGTTGCGTGATTTTTCTTGTTTTTCATCTCAGTGCATAAAACATAATACTTTTTTATAATAATAATAATAATAATAATAATTCATTTATTATTCCAAAAAAAACACATAAACAAATTAAATTACAAATATAAATTTAATGGTTTTGTAACAAAAATTGAATTCTGTCAAGAATATCAAACATTCTGACATTTACTTATTATTTTATAATTTCTTATGTAAAATTCCATTAAATTACTTAACTAGCGTAGTATATTTTACTAGCAAAGTACACAAACAACATCATAAGACAGTAGTTTAATCAGTAGCGGCTTTATTTTTGGTTTGTGCAACCCCCAAAAAACAACAAAAAAGAAATAAAATATAAAAAACGCAGATTATTATTTCTTAAGGTCATTGCCACAAAAATAAAATTCTACTTATACAGTATGCACAAAGCCAATCATTTAATTTTACCAGCAATTGTCACGTCACTTAATTCAACAAACTCCACGACGCGCACTGCTGTAATGGAATACAGCGCTCAGAGTGCACAACAATATATTAAATTATGTGCATGTGTGTTGTCGTATTCAGAAACCCCGTTTTACTACCTATAGCACTACTATATACACCAGCAGGTGGCAAGGGAACTTTACACATTGTTTAGTTTTTAAACAAAAATCAGTGATTTCGCACAAGTTGTGCAACTGTGGTTTATCTCATTTACGAGTTTAGAACGTTGGCAAGTACGGTCGCCTTTGCTACATGTGTTTGTGTATGTTTTGACGGTTTTAGAATTAATAAAAATTAATTATATTTAAAGTTTAATAGCTAAGTCATTCTGTAGTCGATCTTCCGCCGATAAATTTGAAATAAAAAACTTGAGAAACCTACTCTGAATAGAAATATAGTACATTACGTGTATACTGCGAAAAACATAGTGTCGTCGTAATAGTATATTACATACCAAGCGATAAAAGTGATACTTTTCAAACTTTTCAATCATTTAGTGCGGAAATTCTCCAAGTTTTAGAATAATCACTTTCAGACGAGTAATGTACACTATTTTTCCTACGACCACAAAGAATTATTTAAAAAAGCCTTTGATTTGTGAAGAAATATTTCAACACTAATAATGAAAAAAAAAAATATCAACACTAGTGTTGACATTAGCATACTTAGGATTATGTTCCACTTAATATCTGGTTTCATAGTTTGTCAATAGGCTTTTCCGTTATTTGTAGTTAAATTGAATCAAGGAGCATTAAACATAAATTTAAAAAATCCACCCAACAAGGAAGATTTCAATTTAAAATAATTCCATAAATTATTTATTATTTTTATAAAAAAAAAGGTCAAATACTCCTGATGGGATTTGAACCTGTGACCTTGCGATCTGTAGGCTAGAGCTCTATTCTCTACGCTATCGATTGTTGTTTAATATATGACACTTTCTTCGTCGCGATTTGTTGTTTATGGTAATAGATTTTCCAGTATATTATTAATATTTTTTATAATTTCAGATGGCGTATTTTCACACTCTAATTCTAAATCACTCGAGAAATACATGATAAATAAGTTAAACACTTTACAATTGCTACTTTTTGGAGAGAGGAACAGTCGGTACTACATATATTTCATGATATTGCAGCTAGTGAAGAAGGTGGAAAAGCGCCACAGGCGAAAAATTTTCGAGGCTACGCCCAAAGTTCGTTTAAAATTCACCTAACTACTATCAAATTTCGAAAATTAAATTATTACCTCTCCCCCTCTGCATGGTTGGATTAAATTTATTTTTGTAAATTATTTTTTTTTGATATTCCTAGGCTGGCTCTTTATTTAAAAAAAAAACATTTTTTATATTTGTGAAAAATATTGGTGTCAATCCAAAATTTTAACATAAGACGTATGTATGACTCTAACCAGCGTTTTCGGGTTCGGTTTTTCTTGATTAAAAATAAATTTAATATCGCTCACCACGCCAATATTGATGATTTTTTCAGAAATTATGTATTTTAGGAGCGTAGATCTAAGAGCAGTTTTTTGTGCAAATGCTTAGATTTTGAAATAATCCTTCTTAAGTGCCGTTTTGTATTTTCGTAATAAAACATTCTCGTTTCTTTCCGCACAATTTTTGTTATTATAAATTATGCATGAAAAATGGTTCAATTAAAATTTTTACTTTAATTTTTTTTTAAATAAATACTTAATTATTTTTGGTTTTTGTTGTAAAAATATTCTATTTTTGTTGATTTAGAATAGCTTTAAAAAAGGGAAAAGGGAACAGACAAGTTAATATAATAGCAAGAAACTATAAAATATTATTCTTTTTACTTGTTTCCCTATAAAATTGAACCATAAATCAATAATTAAAACGATATGAGTCCGAAACCTTAATCTCTATATTAAACAGGACTTTTAGAAGTTCAAAAACTAAACGTTTCCTACAAGACATTTGTAATCTAAGCCAAGAATACATTATTTAAACATTTTAATTAAGAGTCCAAGCGTGACACGAATAATTAGGTTGCAATTAGACTTTTGGATCCGAGGCTCGGGGGGGGGGGGGGGCTCCCCCCTTCCTAAATACGCCACTGAGTGTTTGCAATAAATGTAAATTTTGTACAAATAACAAATTTATTTTACCGCTTTAGAAAACTTATGCGCTTAGACCAAATACTGGCTATATCTTGGACATATTGCACATAAAAAAAAAACAGGTTTTATGCAAATATTACATATCGTTTTTTGCAAATATTACTTATCGTTAACTGGGACGATAATCCAAAAATGTATAATAAACCTATATCGTTGTGTAGTTGGGTGGAACCTTCACATTTCTAAGGCACGAGCCTCCACTGATTCTAATTATTTTCAAAATCTTACGTTTTTATAGTGATACTAACAGCTTGTCTATTCGTGTTTTCACAGCGTTAACTTTTAAAATGTTATAGTTAAAATCATTGAAGTCTGAAATTTATGTATATATCCTCTCATTACATTTCCTTTGTGTTTAAACTGTTTCAAAAATAAAATTAAGTGTGGTGCTTTAATTTAAAGTAGATGGAAACTATGTATCCGGCATAGTATTCTCGTAATCCTAATCCGCATTCTTAATAGCTTGTATTAACGAGTATCAAGGAATAATAAATGCTGTTTTTTCTAGATATTGATATACAGTATGTCCGCGGATAGGGTTTAGAAGAGGGTAAATGGACCAAAAAGTGAAAAATAAGAAAAAATTATTTACAAACGTTTGAAGAATTAGTCCATTCTCGCAGTGGTTAATGATTATTGGTAGGAATAAAAGTATGTCTAAACCACCCAGTGGCGTATTTAGGGGGGAAGGGGGTGCCCCCCTCCCCATCCCTCGAGACGAGGAGCTCGGGTCTAAGATCTAATTGCAACCTAATTTTTCGTCTTACTCTTGTACTTTTAATTTAAATCTTTAAATAATGTATTCTTGGCATAGATTATAAAGGTCTTGTAGAAAGCGTTTAGTTTTCAATCTAAATGTCCTGTTTTATATAGAGATTAAGGGCGCATATCGTTTTAGTTATTGATTTATGATGCAATTTTAAAGGAAAACTAGTAAAAACAATAATATTTTATAGTATTTTTCTATTATATACTTGTCTGTTCCGTTTTCTCTTTATTAGAGCTATTTTAATAAACAAAAATATAACCCAATGCAATAAAATATTTTTACAATAAAAACAAAAAACAATTAGGTATTTATTTTTAAAGACAAAAATTAAAGTAAAAATTTTAATTGAAACATTTTTTATGGAAGAAGTGAGATAATTTATAATAAAAAAATAGTGCGGGAAGAAACGAGAATTTATTTTTTTATATTATGAATATACAAAACGGCACTTAAGAAGGAGTATTTCAAAACCTAAGCATTTGCACCAAAAACTGCTCTTAGATCTACGCTCCTAAAATACATGATTTCTGAAAAAATCATCAATTTTGGCGTGGTGAGCGATACTTACTTCATTTTTAATTATGAAAAACCGAGCCCAAAAAACGCTGGTTAGAGTAATTTTGGATTCACACCAATATTCATATTTTTCACAAATAGAAAAAATGTTTGTTTTTTTTTATATAAAGAGCCGGCTAGGAATTAAAAAAAAAATTGAAGAAAACATTAACAAAAACAAATTTAATACAACCATGCAGAGGGTGAGAGGTAATAATTTAATTTTCGAAATTTGAAAGTAGTTGATGTGAATTTTAAACGAACTTTGGGCTTGGCCCCGAAAATTTATTCGCCCGCGGCGCTTTCCGCCTTCTTCACTTAGTACAATAACATGAAATACATGTAGTCCCTACTGTCTACTAACGCCCACTGTTCCCCCCGAGCATATTTTCTGACTACGCCACTGAAACTACCACACTCTTAAAAATAACATGGTATGGATTACTAAAATTTGGTTGTGACAACTATTTATTTTCGTGAAATCGGACTCAACCCAAAAATTAGTTTGTACAACCAAAAAAAATTGTCGTTATTGAACTGTTGAACTAATTAATAACATTAACCAACCCAACCTACAAATTTTAGTTGTCACAACTAAATTTATATGGTACTCCCGCATTTAAAATTAGTTTTCACAACTACTGTGTAAATATGGAAAATTGAAAATTTTTTTCTATCTACAAATATTGCCAAAGCAATCATTTATTTGAGCCAAACTTGAAATTTTCATACAGTAACAATTACGTATGTAGTCACAACATTGTGTTTATTATCTTTTTTCTGTACTTTCTAATTGTAAGAAAAAAGTTGAATCATAACTCTATTAGGTAAATAAAAACTAATTGGAATAAATTATCAGGGATATTATGGTTTCTTTTAAAAAAATTATTTACAATGTTCTTGTTCTCTCATGTTCTTTATAATACTATGCAATACAAAACAGAAACACTAGATTTTTAACTTATTTTACTCAACCTTTTGGGTTGTTCAATTGCTTATAACTGAATTGTCCTTATTTAAATTTTCTTATTTGCAACTGCGATTATTAAAAAACAAAAAATATCGCCTGGACTTTCTATTTAAAATATACAGCTATATGAAATTTGTTGTACTTGGTCAGATTAAAAAGTCATCAATATGACGTTCTTTTATAGAAATGGAACATAGAACAAAAACAAAACAAAAAAAAAATTAAGTTACCTATTTTTCATCGGGTCACCTTGCCATGCTTTATAAAAATCTCATCTAAACTTTCTTATGTACAACTGCAATGATAAATAATAATTTGTTTACTTACTTATGATTTAACTTCCTTCTGCCAATAAGAACGTACACAAGAAAGACAATAAACACAAATAAATTACACCAAATATTGTCACATCCATTTTCCACACGGGCACGGCCATGAAAATGGCCAATTAAACACACGAAAAAATGGACACGGAACCGCAAAAGCACCCTAACATAAACATAACTTACTGACAGTCCTGGCTAGAATGATGTCACATGTCACTCACCGGGCAAGGGCGTCAAGTCTCTGTTGATGCCGTTAGTTATAAATATGAAGAATAATATTACTTGAAAAGAAAAGTTAGTTCTGGTAACTAAGAATGTATCTTAATCAAAATTAACAAAATGATAGGGACTACAAATTCATAATGTGTTATTACAACAAGCTTAATTGATAAATACAAGTTTGTAGGAACTTTGATGTAACATTTAAATAAGATATATACAGAGTAAAATTCAGCTAAACAAAATATTTTATTTCTGCCAACTAATATGAAAACAAGATATTTTCTTTTTTCTGATGGCATAATTTTTGGTAAATATAACCAAGAAAAAAATCTTTTTTGTTTTTCTAACTAAAAATAGTTATTTTTGGTAACGTAAACACGAGAACAAATAAAAATTAGTACCAAATACCAAGTCATTTTTAAGAGTGCACATATCTTTAAAAATTGAAATAGTTTTTTGCCATTTAACCACTTTGAACCAAACCTTTACCCAAACAAGAGTGAATTAAAAGGCTTCCTTTACGCTTTCTGTTAAACTCCAGGAAATACTTCTAAGTTTATGCTATCAAGTACTTTTTTCATGTACAAACCTCTCCGATTTGTATACCAACTTCTAAGTTTATGCTATCAAGTACTGTTTTCATGTACAAACCTCTCCGATTTGTATACCAACTCATTGTTTACCAAATGTTTTAACTTTTCTACGTCACACTATTTACTAATCGCTGATGATGACCTTCTCTAAGGTCGAAATATGTCCTCTCTTCTTTAATCCCTTACTTTAATGTAGAGAATTATTAAAAATTATTCCTACCATATATTTATAATGGTTTTTTTCTTGGTAAAAGCATGATTCAAACTATGAAAAATTTAATTTAGTAAAAACCATCATGACAGCCCCTCCCCCCTTTCAGAGAACTATAGCTCGCCTGTAACAAGTCTTCCTTTACCCATTTAATTTAAAAAAAAACATAATTATTTTAATTTCCTGTTTCTATTTTTGTTTTATGTTTGGTTAATTTATTGGTTTTAATCAACATAAAACCGCAGACATACAGACAAATTCAAATAGAACCAGGGAAGTATGGTAACCAAATGTATTTTTAACTACCTACATACGAGGGGCACTTTTTAGATTTATGCAGTGTTATTTGTGCAGGTCATTTCTGAGTTTGATGTTTAAGAATCGAAAAGGATAGAATTCCAAAATGCGTTTTGATGGATTCGGAATTAATGAGGTTGGGTAACATTTTTCGCTAGCTATCTTACGTTACGAAAAAATCGATTGTTTTCATATATAAAAGCGACCCTGGATCAGTGTAACAAAACGTCTCTCTTATCCTCATCTGTCCAACAACTGAATGGAGTTTCCAACAAATTACAAACAAACTATGTCATTAATTGGGTTCATTTTTAAAACATACAACTAAATAGGTATGTATACTACTGAATTAACTGAAAAATAAGAACAAAACTTTTTAATCACACAGTAAATCACGTAAAAACGATATCTATAACCGTAAGTTTCGCGAAGCCTCAAAATAAATACCGCGAACCAATTCTAAAACAATGGTGCATACGACTGATCTATTTTTAAATTGTTCTTCATCATAATGCAAATTGTTACATGCTGTTTGCGTAACTGACGGATGTCACGTAATCATAGCAACGGTGAATATCAAAGCCATGTTGGACGTTGGGTCTTCACTTGCTTTGAGCTAACGGACACGGACGCTGGGGCGCACCAAAATGCACGAGTATTTATAATTATTGTCCATCGGAATTAACCGTGGCCCTATTATGCTACATTCGGATTAAATTAATATTATTAATTGGAACATAATCAGTGACGTAACTAGCCCTCTGACCTGGGGGTGGCCTGTTATTGTGACTTGCAGTGGCGGCTCGCGTAGATGCCGACCACGCCCAAATTTTAACAAATTTGGTCAATAATCAACAGTAATATCACAAGACCTCGTTTTTTTATCGGTTAGATTTTTCAACTGTCACGAAAACTTTTTGGAAATTTTTCGAGTTGAATTTGGACATGTTTATTCTGATTAGATCCCCAGAGCGAAGCTCGAGGGATTTAATTTTTGAATAAACAAACCTAAAGTTCAACGAGTATTGCCAAAAAAGTTTGAATGAAAAACGGCAAATTTAACCAATAAAAAAATGATGGTTGAGTGATATTTGATGATATTGAGTGATTAAGATTCATACATCGTTGAATAAACATGCCCAAAGTTCAACGAGTAAAATTGCCAAATAAGTTTGAGGCTGACAACCAAAATACATTTATTATGCTATATTATTTGCGAGGCGAGTAGCGAGCTTACAAAATCAGCCTTTTTTCTGGGGGGGGGGGGGCTAGCGTCACCTGGGGGGAGGGCCGGCCCTCTAGGCCCCCTTGTAGTTACGCGCCTGAACATAATTATTTGTTAAGGGCTTAAATGGTAGCTGTATTGGTACAATAATATTTAATATTGTCGAAAACATTCCTCCTGGTTTTATTTTTTTTTTTGGTGAAGAGACCTTTCACCTACTTCATCTGACTAGTCGCCACTGCCCTGAATGAATATAAAATGTGTATAAAACTTCTAGATATTCTGTTCCCCTAAAGTGAAACAAAAGCTATTATACGTGTATTCCTCACACCAATTAAGTGGATATCAAATCGAATGTATCCAGCATTTTCCCCAAGCTATATTTTTCGATGCCGATGCGAGCTGGTAAATAAAATGGAGGTCAAAACATCAACACGTTATTAAATTTGTTTTCTGTCTAACTCGAAAAGAAATTTCCAAATCGTTTTGTCGGAAAATTAAATTAACTTATTTCGCTTCAATTTGTAAACGTACTATATGATTAGGTAATACATCGTGTGCAAAAACTATGTATACCTACTAGTACATACACGTAATTTCTAAACACTCTTATTCAGTTTATTCGAGGAAAAGTCATCTTATTTAAAAATTGAACCGCTCATAATTTTCTTTCTTCATTATTATTACGTTAAAAACTTCTAATATTTTATTGTAATTACTTGTATTTCTTGTTGTGTGGCTGTTGTGTTTAAACCGCGCTGATTGGAGCTGGAATATCGAACGTGACGTCATACATGCTGCATTGTTATACCGGTGTTAGACTCATTTTTTATTAGCCAGCCATCAAAATCCCGCTTATAAGAAGAAACAGATAAAAAGTCATTGAGTTCAATTCAATGTCAGTCAATTTCTCCTAACAGAAGTGTATCATGCAATGCGTGACGGAAAAATAAATTAATTAGGTGAGTCAAATTTATAGGTGAGCCATTGACCAAATGACCTTATGGACAAGCCGCGCCTGGTTAAGTCCATCCGTGGACACACTGCGTTTTTAACTTAACACGCACTGAATGTTTTCTCATCAGTATGATCCCAGTTTGTGTCTTATTTAAGACGCTATTTTTGTGCTGTGTATAGAAGGCATTAATATAAACAACATTTTCAAATACATTATTTCAAAAAACTTAAAAATATATAAGTGCGGGCCTGGTCATCAAATCGTAGCCTGCTATACTTTATGTTGTTTTTGTCTTATTAGTCATGCAATTTACGGGTAGGTCGTCAGTTATTTGGCAATCCGCTGCGGTGTGTTTTTCTGAAGCAAGTTTAAATGGAGACATGTGAAAATGGTAAAATTTGAAAACAATAAACTAGTAGATATGGTGCTAAATTACGGTGAGTGTCGTCAAAGTCCGGCTGCTGCTTCGAGATTATAAGTAGAACGCTTTCCCTACACCTAGAAGTTTTCTTAATGTTATTCAACGGGCACGTGAGGCAGAACCGTATTTGATTCATAGTGTAATAAATGAATGTAAGTTCCTTATTTTTGAGTTTTTTGAAAATGTTGTTTATTTTAATGCCTTCTATACACAGCTAAAAAACAAGTATCGACTTAGGAATCACCCTGTATATGCACAAAAAAATGTGAAATGATCTAAGACTTTTCACTTTTCTCCTTCAAATCTTCAGAAGTACGTCCAGCAACTGCGGGAGCGGGAGTGTGGTTTTGGAAACAAAATAGGCCGGTATCGGGGTCTTTATACTTTTTGAAGAGCAGTAAATGTAGTGTTTTCTGCTTTAAGAATTTGGGTTTTTCGAAAAGAAAAAGAGGACACACTTTGGGGGCTGGAAAAGGGAGAAACAACTTGTCAGGCTACGTATCAATTATTATCAGCATGAGGCGGAAATTTTCGAAAAACATTTATTTTGTGTCAAAAAATCAACTACCATTTTGGCTTGCGTCTTGGCTAAACAATTGGTTTGTATTTTTACTCAACGAGTAGCAGCTGGCAGCGACCTACGTCATCTACCTGATAAACGTCAAAATTTTCCCCACTTCTTTTAAATAAATTGGCCTGTTATGGAGTTATAGTTTCTCACTTTTCGTTAAATTCTAGACGGCCATGTATTCCACGATACACTAACACCGGTATGCTAATTCCCACATTGTGACGTCACGTACGAAGAGCTTTTAACTTTTAAGGCCGGTTTATATTAGGTGCAGGTGCAAGTACGTTTTATTTTTGATTAACAAAAGAATCCAATTATAAACGATATAGTGCCTTAATTCATCTTAGTTACTTCTTTTAGAAGATAATTATGAAAATAGTTTTTACTACCATTCATTAAATTAAATTGGTCACTTCTTTCGCAAGCAATAGTCCATTGTTTTGCCATATCCTTATTTTTTGGAAACCCAACATATTTTATATCTGTGCCTTTTGTGTTTTGGTTGCAACTGTTACAAATCGCTACACAATTTTACAATGAGTATAAAACTGCAGAGAAAGAACACATCGGCACTGCTACTTGCTTTTCTAGTTATGTTCTGTCAAAATGCCAAATACGTAACCGAGCACTATCCTCGTTGGGGGTACCGAACCAAGTCGATAAACATCTCTTAGTTAATAATAATTAACTACTTGATCCCGAACTAAAATAAAAAACAACAGCCACCGAATAGAAAAAACGTTTGCGTGTGGGAATGAACATGCGCGTCTAAATTTGCGCGGTTAAAACCTTCCGTGTAAAGGCCGCTAATAAAAATTTGACAGCTTTTTACAATGAACAATGGCATTGTGAGGTTAGAACTGTCACATGAGTCATACGGTTACTAAGCAATGTCCTCATATATGACGACACGCGTAGAGATGTTTAAATTTCAGTTTGCTTACCGGCATACCGTTGTAGGTGTATCGTAGTTTTATTCGAAAAACTAGTTCAGGCCAACTTTCTAATGAGTAGTAATGATATCGCTTGTTTAAACGGTCTTCAGTCAGCTCGAATAACAATTATACGAACAAACCCGAAATCCTTTTAGCCAAACTTTTAGCTTGAAAATACAACGTATCAAGTTATTTTATATATTTTCATCCACACATTCCTTTTTAGTTCAAGCAAAGGTTTAGGCATTTCTTGTTTATATAAAAGTTGTTAACCTACATCTAAAATCCAATATGGCGAATTTAAGTTGGCGTCGATAAAGTTTTTATCATTTTAACCAAAATATGTGTAAAGGAATTTTCGCGATTGTAGCAGAGCTGTGAAAGTTACTTCAGGAAAGTAACTAGTTACTTTTTCGATACTTTTGCACAAATGTATCTAGATACTTATAAGGAATAGTTAATTTTACCTAAAAGTAACTTAGTTCCTAGTTACTTAATTAAAGTAACTAGTTATAGTAACTAAGATACTTTTAAAGTAACTAGTTACATTGATTGTAACTACGATACTCTAAAAGTAACTAAGATGCTTTTGAACTAGATAACATAAATTTACCAGGTAGTGATAACATGTAAATGAAAAGTGTATAACAAATACGAATTTATTATACTTACAAACTTAAAACATTTCTAATAAAAGTAGAAAGAAAAGATAAGTAACAAACAACCTATTAAATAATTATAAGTAATAAAACTAAATAAATATAAATGAAGTAACAAATCCAAATATACTAGGAACTTTTATAAAGAACCAAAAAAATTCAGAACGTTTTTAAAATGCCCCGTTGGCTTTCAAAATTCTCATCTAAGAGGGCATGTCTGTGAGGAGCATTAATGAAAGTAGCATATGAAAACAAACGCTCTGCGAGAGCTGAAGAAGACAACGGGTTGTTATTTGTTATATTTGAGAAAACCTTGTTAATGTCAGGATATTTTTGTCGCGACTTGCCGCTCGTCCCTTCATGAAAATCTGATTAACGGCCGCCGATCGTCCCTTGGTCATCATCTGATGGACGGCACGTGTGCATTATTGGTATCCTAGAGGAACTTTAAAAGTACCTAACTTAGTTACTTTAAAAGTAACTTAGTTACTTTAAAAGGAACTTAGTTACTTTAAAAGCATCTAAGTCACTTTTAAAGTATCTAGTTACTTTTTATGTGTAGAGTTACTTCTAAAAAGTAACTAGATACAAGTTACTTTGCAAAAGTACCGAAGTTACAGTTCCTTTTGGCATGATTCAAAAAAAAACTAAGTTACTAAGTATCTAGTTACTTTAAGTAACTAGATACTATAAAGTATCTAGTTACTTAAGTTACTCACAGCTCTGGATTGTAGATTATACGAATTTAAAATTTTTTAAAAATCACTGAACCCTATAGCGGACAAAATATTTTCATGGTATAGGGAGATTTTCAGTGAAAATAGGGGTATTTATCTATTATATGAACACCACGACAAAATTAATTGATTGATAAGCTTAAAGCAATAAGTCAAAATATGCTTTAAATCAGAAAGAAACATCTCGTTTTTATTTCGGGACGAAGTTCTTAAATGAAGAGATATGTTATTTTAAGTAAGGTCCTGGTTTACATACTAACGTCTAAAAATTAAACTGTTACGTGATTTGGGAGGCGGCTTAAGATATTTACTATAACACCAGTGGCGTGCCTTCATGAGGGCTACGGTAAACGGGGGCGCTTGCGGCCGCCCCGCCTATGCAGAATATACTGGCGCAGTTTCTATAATATTCGTTTAAAAAAAACCGTAATTGTTTTTAAAAAACTGTAATAATGAAAGTTGTTTAGAATTAATTACAGACTATTGGAGAGTAAACATAGTAGAAAAAAAGGTTTTTTTAGCGGCAGGCGGAAGTAGTGCGTCTATCTTTTGCATTGAGTACACAGGGACGCCAACCGCGCACAGTGGGTATACTGCAGCGCGAACTTATTTGAATCTATAAATCCGTAGAAAAAATTGGGGGATGCGATAAATGTTGCCTATACTGGTGTGTTGGCCTAACGTATTTGGTTTATTGTTGCTTTGTCACGACTATCTTTTGGATTAAGTTGATTCCTATAGATGGCGTTACTGGGTTTTCATCGCGTTTTTATTTCTTAAAAATGCCTTGAAAGCATAGTCTCGCTGTACTGGGGGTCGCTTACAGGTTATGGCTTTCTGATGAGTTCTAATAAGAACGAAACAGCCTGTCATTGTCTACCTGTGCCCCAGGGAACCCATTACCTTTGGCGTCCCTGTGTACTCAATGCAAAAGATAGACGCACTACTTTGTCCGCCTGTCGCTAAAAAAACCTTCTTTTCTATTTAATTATACGGACACTAAACTTCTACTACTTTATTAGTAAACATAGTATGACAAACCAAGAAATTGGAAAGTCTTCTTTTGTTAATTTCTAAAAACTTTTATATACAACATTTTTTCTTAGACGATTAATAAACTCGTGAAAAGGAATCTTGTTTTCAATCCTCTTAACTTCAAGTGTAACTGATGAAAATATTTTTAACATTTATTACTTAAGTGAAGCAAAAGAAATGACATCAAAACAACATCGGAAATACATACGACGTTTTTTTTATTGAAAAAAGTTTGGAATATAATTATTCAAACATTAAATTTAATTTGATTTGGAAGTAAAAAGCCAACGAATCATAAATTAATGTAATAATAAAAAGACGTTTATCAAATTTTTTAAGGGTGACACAAGATATTGCCAATTTTTTTAGTAGTTTTAGCAGTAAAAATTTAAAAACGTAAGAAATTATTAGGTGTGTAAATTGCCATTTTTTGACCAATTCAAATATTCTAAACCACTCCCGGTTTAACCGGAAGTAAAGTCAACTTTTAAATTTTAAATAGAAATTATTTTTATTCAATGTTTAAATTCTATAAAAAATCTCTTTTCAATGACATATCACACTTTATCATTTATTTTTAAAATGGCAGCCTAGATCAATTGTCCTTTGTTTTCTAAAATGTCCATAACTTTGGTAAAACAGGATAAGTAGTAAAGAGTAGGCCATGGAAACGTTAAAATGGTTAATTTTAACATACTTTATAATAGAAGTTTGACGTGCTTGAGAAAAATGTATCCGTTAAGGTTATTTTATTTACAATCTATTTTTTTTTACAGAAAGCGGAATTTCTGGTTTTTTGCAAATGGTAACCCATCTTTGTTTTATTTTAATAATATTCTTCATTTATTTTCTTTCTAACGGAGTATCACAAGTTAATAATTATTTGTCCACGACTATTGTATAATATGTTCATTATGTATGTGTTTGCTCAATAATAATACCCATTATTCACTAGTGAATAATGAAATCGACAGGTAATGCTATTTGAAATAAAAAAATATAATTGGTCGTTTTCCCTGTAAGGTCCATCCATAATACGATTTTGTGGGTATGATGAAAAATTCAAGCATGCCATGAAATGTCAAGTCGAAGCGCTTTGTAATTTTATTTTGAAACGTCAAAATATAGTTCAACTTATCAACTTTTAAGTTAAGAATTGTATTAAAAGAACTTACAAAATGATTAGAGATAGTGAAGATGAGATATCGCATACCCCACCAGATATACAGGAAGCAGCAAAAATAGCAAGTTTAAGTTTATTACCAAAAAAATCGAATTTACCCCCAACTTTACAATATCAGACGATTATTACCTAATTTGCAAGAAGTATATCAGCCTTCGTTCATCTTTCGTCACATCTAATATTTTTTTTCAATTATCAAAATGGCAAATGTACCTCACAAAGGATAGGAATTAATAAATGTACGCAAATAGGGAGACAACTAGCAACATTTCTGCAATTACCCACTCCAGAGAAATATTCTGGTCACAGTTTTCGCAGATCTTCAGTCACTATACTTGTAGACTCAAGGGAGGGGGGGATATAACTGCATCGAAAAGACACGGTGGATATAAATCCACGGCGGTAGCAGAAGGATATATTGATGACTCAATGAAAAATAAAATGGAAACAGCTAAAAAAATATCAGAAGCGATCCAGAAAAATCCTTTTGGTCAGCCGTATATACGCAATGAGGCAGTATCTACATCAACATCTTCATCTACATCTACTACAACGAATAACCAAGATGTTAATGTAGAATTAAATTCGATTCCAACAATTAACTTGGCACATTTTGTGAATACAAATATTACTATTAATATTTCTAAATAAATAATGTGTGTGTTTAGTAATTCTGGCTACAATTATTATTGGATAGTTGTGGACAAAGTATAGTATTCTACTCGCATATAATGGCTTTTATTCACTTGGATAAAATTATGAAACTCGCCTACGGCTCGTGTCATAAACTTTATCCGCGTGAATAATAGCCACCATTATATGCTTGTTGTATATTATACTATTATTTGATAATAGTAAAAATTAACAAGAAATATCATAAATGTAATTTCTAGACCCATTTAAGCCATAACAAGTTTTGTTAAAACCAGTCTAGTATGCCGTGGAATACAAAAGCATTTCTGCATTAATAATGTCACGTGGGGAAGAATTAAAGGCGACAAGTCTCCATAACACCTACTTTATTATATAATATGGAACGGCAGTTAAAAGGGTTACATAAAATTAAACTTTACTTACAACAACATTATTGGCTAGGGACGAGCTCTCTAGGGCAAAGGGCTGATAATTGGAACAGGACTCTGCGCTGCTACTGACCCAATGTTACTTATCTGGACCGAGTCGTATCTACCCAAAATGATCGTGACTTGAATGGTATCTTGACCGGAATGGTCGAGACCCGAATGGTCCCGACCCGATGGTGGTGACCTGAATGGTCTTGACCGAGTGGCCTTGACCAAGTGGTGTCGACCGAGTGGTATCTTTTGCATAGTACCGGCCTGCTATTTATACCAATCAGTATCAATAAACTAACCCAGTTATTGATTGGCAACAAAATGCAAGCTCGGCAATATGCTAAGATAGCATCCTTGTAGTTTGCTTTTTTTTTTTTATGATAAAACACCTGCACTGTAGAAAAAATCCTTTAAGGCGCTCTGGGAGCGGTGCGAGTGCGAAAAAAGCGATTAACGTTGGTCTTGAAACATTGAAGATTGTATTCATTGGGAAACACAACCTCAGGAAGATCATTCCACAAAGATGACGTTCTCCAGATGAAAGAATTCTTGAACAATGAAGTTCGAGGAGTACTAAGCTGAACAACATATGGATGAGCGGCAGTGGTTCGCCGTGTATTTCTGTTTTGCATTGCTCTAGGTGGAATCAAGTGGGCAATGTCAGTCGAACACCTGCCATGGAAATATCTGTAAAAGAGAGCCAAATCACCAACCTGTCTTCGATGCTCCAGGCTATCGAGGGTCTTGGTCAGCTCGGGGTCGCCGATCAGACGAACGCCTCTCCTTTGAATGGAATCCAGTAGCCGAAGGGTGTGCTTGGGTGCAGAGCTCCAGACATGAGAGCAATATTCTAATGATGGTCGAATCTGGGCTTTGTAGAGTGTCAAAAGTTGATGAGGTGTGTACAACCTTTTGGTGCGGAAAAGTAC
Source organism: Polydrusus cervinus (assembly GCA_935413205.1). Taxonomy (NCBI): domain Eukaryota; kingdom Metazoa; phylum Arthropoda; class Insecta; order Coleoptera; family Curculionidae; genus Polydrusus; species Polydrusus cervinus. The sequence continues at coordinate 34,437,455 of OW284510.1, read as the reverse complement.
ACCAAGTTTCTGTGCAGCTGTCTTGGCAATTGCGGCAACGTGATCATGCCAAGACATATTACCTCCCAGATTGACCCCCAGCAAATTAATAGACGGTGCCAGGGGAATTGCGTGTCCTGCCATGACTATATCCGGTTCTGCAATGTTAACCTTTTTGGAGAAGACTGCTGCCTGGGTTTTCTTAGCATTAAATTCGACTTGGTTACTGTCACCCCAAGCCAAAATTTCTTCCAGGTCATTGTTGAGGCGCAATACTTCATGCTGCCTGCGAAGATGTGCGTCGGCAGCGGATGTTTGGGGACTCAAGGTAAAAGATGAGACAAGTGTGCTGTCATCAGCAAAGCTATAAATTGGATTTTGGGTTTTTACTCTTAAGCTTGTTTTAATAACAAATAATTGGGTCAGTAGGTATATTTAATATTAACTTTAAATAATAAGAAAAAAGGGAATTTAAGAAAAAAGGATATGCCATATGTCTATATATGACAATAAGACCAAATGTCAAATGGTATTTATAAATAAAATTACGAAGTTTAAAATGAATGAATTGTTAAATCAATAAATCTCCAAAACTACTAAACTGTAGTACATGCATTTTACATCGTCATAAAGGGAATTGAAAGACCTTTAAAATAAGGTATCACTCGACCTTCCTTAAGATTTAAGGGGTGGTGCCACCCACGCCCAGGGGGCTGCACGTGCTAACGTGATTTTTTGCCAATTTTGTGTCCCCCTTAAAAACAAAATAGACGGGTCTGAGCGTTTTTCCAAAAAGGAATTGAGCTGCCAATAAATTTCTCTGTTTCGTTTTCGATGAGCCACCCTGTATATAGCAGGTAGAGATATAGCAGATAAGCTGGTGACCTTGGAGAAAAATTTTGAAATATTGGTCGGTCACTCTTAAGTATTACCTATAAATAATAAGTGAGAAAACCTATTTTATGGGCAAAAAATTAATTTTAACATGAGAGAAAAATTATATAGTTATTATTAGCTCATCTTTTAAATTTTAGTTTGTGTTTATATTATCTTTTTCATGTTTGAATAATATTTTCCAAAAATAAAAATGAATGTGCTCTGGTTATTTTGAGTTGATTTAAATCTATACATATACAAAAATTTTACATTAGATAACTTATTTTTATTGAAATTAATTTATTTGGAAATACTTAAGTGTTTGATTCATTCGTTGGTTAAACTAATCAATTTACTACATGTTAATCTTTTGACTATTTTGTTTACAAATATTAATCAAAGAATTTTCGTATAGAACCTACTGATTTCTCAAAATGTATTTATGAACTAAGTGGTAGACGATGCACTTGTTATAGTTTCACTAGTAAGATAGTTATAAGTATTTGGTAGATAGTTGAAGTGAAGGCATGGATTTGCAAGTCTATAAAAACATTGTTTATTTTATTTTAATACCTGTTTGTTGGGTATTTCTAGTTCAGGTTAACCTAGAGATAACTATACTAAGTTAACCATGACAAAAATAAAATTTCTAATCAATGGGCTCTTTTACTAAATTTTGATTTTGGTTGTAGTGTATAAAGGAACAAATAAATAAATATTCTGTGTTTGTACTTTTTGATATTTTTAAGCAATCACTGAGAAAATAAATAAATAAAAAAAACTATAAGTCGTGAAAACAGTAGCTTGACAATGTTGCCAATGTTCTCTAAAATTTATATATCATAATACAATGACAGAGTCCAATAGAAATAATTGTCCAAAACGGACTTATGTGGAAAAATAAAAAAATAGTCATATTATTTCCAAAATGTTATCTATATTTTGTCTAAAAATAAAGTTCAAGGAACTAAATATATCCTCTACCGAGCATAAAAGGTTTCACATGTGGCAACATCGAAATTATTGAGAAGACCAAGCTAATGAAATGACGGTTGAAAAAGGTCTAACCTAAGTTGTTTGTCAATCTTTCTGCTCTATGAGCATTTAAATAAAAAGAACAGTTATTTTAAACAAAAATACATTAAAATTAAACGATAATTCGGATGTAGGTAAGTGAGATGTAAACAAAAAAACCGACATGACAAGTAGAAGATCGGTGCTTACTGTAAATTTTTATCAGATCGACTTCATCGAGTAATCAAGCCAGTTTTGCGTTTTTAAAATTTGTGGAAATTGTGCATGTTTTTAATGAGCTGTCAAAAATTCATGGTATCATCTATAGAAATAGTTTTATTATATGCAGGTCGCTATTTTGGAGCTTAATAATTTGGTCAAAGAAAATTCTAAATATTCTGAATACCATCGGAGATATCCGAAAAAACCCGAAATTTTTAGTTTTGGTTTTGAATTTTTTGCGCCTTTATTTTTAACTTGGGAAAAAAACAAAAAACACTTTCTCATAGCCGTTCTTTATGTTCTACAAGATAGCGTTATTAGTTTTCAAATTCGACATTTTATTCTTTAGATACCAACATCAAGTCAATTTTTTTAAAGACGGACCTGAAATTTTAGGGACTTCTACGCTTCGGAAATTAAATACAATTTAAAGATTTTTTAAATTTTAACGTTTTGTCATCAAATGTCACATCACTATTATTTCAAATTATTCTTTTTTTGCTATTACTGCCCTGGCAATTATTTTTAGAATAACCCAAATATTAAAATTACATTACAGGAAGTTATGGTGTTTAAGCTTTTTTATTAAAATAATAGTTACCGTAACATTACTCTAGGAAGTAAGTAGGTAGGTAGGCATGGGAGGTAATTCTATTTTTTATTAGTATATATATTTATTTTATTAATATAACATTTTGAGTCCTATGGTTTTTACCTTAGACCTAGACCGAAATACTGTAATACAGAAAAGAATTAATGCTCCCGAGTAAAGAAAAGGTAACTCGAGTGTTAGTCTAGTTATGTTACTGTAATGTGCTTAAGTTTGTTTTAAAAACAATTTCAATTTTTTTTTACTGTTTATACTGTCTGATAATGCCAGTTTCTGGCGAAACATGTAACAAAAATAAACAGACAGTAAAATATTTGAGGCCGAGACTTTTGGTCTTTTCTCTTACAAAATAACAAATATCAGGCCTTTTGGGTAAAAATGGACGGATTTTTCAAATCATAATTTTTTTTTTGGTTTGGCTTTAAATGTTTAGGACCATAATGGCATAAAAAGATAACTTAAAAATGTGTTATTAGATGACAAGACGTTTAAATTGCAAAAACTTTTAATTGTATTAAATCTATAAAGCTTAGAAGTCCCTAAAACAATATTTAAAATTCCAGGTCCGCATTTAAGAAAATTGACTTGAGGTTGCTATTTAAGGAACGAAACGTTGAATTTAAAAACTAATAACGCGATCTTATATAACATAAAGACGGCTATGAAAAAGTGTTTTTTATTTTTTTCCTAAGTCAAAAATGAAGGCGCAAAAAATTAAAAACAAAAACTATAAATTTCAGTTTTTTTCGGATATCTCCGAAAGCATTCGGAATATTTACCATTTTCTTTTACCAAATTATTGAGCCCCAAAATGCGCAACTTTTTCTCAAATTAACCATCAAATATAATATCCTCTTGAATGCACACGAATTTGTAGCACCATGTATATACTCGTATTATAGCACCGACTTAACAATTTAAACGCCAAAACTATCAAATATAAGAGTAGTGAAAAAGCCCATACCCAAACCCTATAATCATATTATATTTATTAATTGCAAATCTTACACGATCAATCGAACACGACAGAGTCATGAATAATATCAATCCGTCATTCAGTCTTTTGATAATGAGAATTTACCTCAGTTCGACCATCAATCCTTGAAAATTCTCTTATCAACTGACCGATCGTCTAGAGCTAAAAATGTTTATTTTAAGGACATATTAGATTGGCTACGTCTTTACTGGTATAATGGTCTATTCCCACTATGGTGACAGGCATCAGAGCTTCAAATTCTATGTTTCTTTTCTAATGGGTTTTTAGGATGACGTACATGCCTTCTCGTCTCATGTTTTTAAACTTGTAGCTTTCACGCCGTGTTTTCAATTATTTCTAGAAAATCTTTGTGAAACTCTACGAAGATTTTTATTATTGGGATATGGTTTCAATGATAGAGATAGAGTTCAGGATATTAGTGCTGAAAAAGTATAGCTGCAAAAAGTGCCCTGCGACTGAAAGAGTCGAAATTCTGGAAGAAAACCAACTACGGGCACAGCAGTATACTAAAGATCCACCCGGGGAATAATCTACGACACCCGACTGATTACTCTGTCCCAATAACATGCTTCGATAGAAGGTATTCTATACTCATTCCGAGTAGGGAAGAGTGAGAAGGCAATCAGAATATAACGAAAACAGATCACGCAATCTTCACAGACGGTTCAAAAATGGACGTTGGTGTGGGAGCCGGGGTCTTTTCCGAAAGTTTACAAATACAGAAATCGTATAGACTCCCCAACTAATGTAGTATTTTTCAAGCGGAAGTACTGGCAGTAGAGAAGGCGGTCAATATCCTGCAAGAACACCTTGGCTTGGGAGTAGCCTCGTCAATCACCATCTTCAGTGATAGTCAGGCGGCGATTAAGGCAATCTGTTCCAGCAGCGTTAAATCAAAGCTCGTAAAGCGATGCCGCAACAATCTATGCACACTTGGCAACCAACATCGTGTTATTCTGTGCTGGGTTCCTGGACACTCCAAAATAGATGGCAACGAGGCTGCCGACGCGCTCGCAAGAGAGGGCGCAGGCATGTCAGCTGATCTAGCAGACAATACAGTGAACAAACCACTGGGATTGGTCAAAGAGGAGATTGACTACACGGCCAAGCAGCTTGCACAGAACAGATGGACAGGGTTGACAACCTGTAGTACATCCAGGTAACTGTGGCCCACATTCGATAAAAAGAGAACCGCAGAGCTATTGAGACACAGTCGAAAAGACGTGAGAAATATTACTGCGGTTGTTACCAGACATTGCCTCTTCGGTAGACATGCCGAACGTATGCAAATACCCACTAACGACTTCTGCAGAAGTTGCAGAGATGAGGAAGAGGAAGAAAGTATTCAACATTTTCTGTGTGAATGCCCTGGCCTCGCAAGAAGGAGGTTCACTACTCTGGGTGAATCATCTTTCGATAGCCTGGAGGAACTAAGCAACTTACAACTTGGACGGCTGAGCAGATTTCTGAACAGTAGTGGCTGGTTTGAATGAGTTGTTAAAATCCTTCCGCGGTTACGTCGCACTAACCATCAGAGATCTGATGAAGGTGGGTTCTACGGAACACGTGTGGTATCACAACGAACCTAATCAGGACTACGTGAGACTGTTTGGTCAAAACCAAGGGTCTGCCACTCTTACCTAACCTAATCTAACCTAGTGCTGAATATGATAAATTCGATTATAGTGAAAGAGCCCATTATGTGATTTTATTTGGAGTTCAAAAATTATTATCTGGCGTGGCAAATTATGAGCAATTTAAATAATGTGCCAACCGGCAACACTGCAAGTCTCCGTCACACCCGATTACTATCTTTTAATTTGCCTTTCGTGCAAGTTGTGTAGCACGCATTTATCTTTTTCTGGAGGCGTTAATAGTTACTATTCCGGCTAGCAGCGCATCTGCGGAACGATCCTTTTCTGGATTAAAAATAATTCATACTCATTTACGAAACACACGTAGAGAGACACGCTTATTAACAATAATCTCTCTGGAGAGAGACCTTGTGCAGGATTTAAAACGCAAAACCAATTTTTATGAAGATGCTTTTAAAGAATTTTTACGTAAAGACCGCCGTGTTGAACTAATTTACAAATAATGTCGTTTTATTCTTCTTCTGCCAGTGTTCTTTCCACAAACTCAAAAACAAGACATTTTGTGTTTGAGTTTTGAAATTTAGATGCTTAAATGCTACGGAAGGTAACTTTTTGCCTTAAATGCAATTCTTGCCTACCCTGGTTAAAACAGCATTGCACGCCACTGACACAAACCCTAAAAGTGTTATATTACGTGTGGTAATTCGTATATTTAATTTTAAACGAGTTGGTATAAATTACATTTATTTCTTTGTTAAAAATTTAACAAAAATTGTTAACTAGAATTTACAATTCTAATTTATCCTTGCTTATTTACAATTGTCCTTCCGGAGTCCATAAATGTTTGAGAGTCGCGCGAATATAAAGTGGCATTTTAGGAGAACGGTTCTCATTTAATATTTTATTTATGAGAAAATTACTGAAAATTACAGAGCGCGGTAGTCTAAAAACTTTTTAATGAAGGGTTTTGTATAACGGTCCGTTTTAGTGCGGCATAGCAGATTATAATAGTTAAACTATGGCCTACAATGCAAAACTATTTTTTTCTACTCCCACATGGATATTTGCTGTTTCCTTTACATTAAAGTAATTGGGTAAGTGAGCTATTTCGGTTGACTGAACAGGTATAATTTCATATCCATCCTAGTTAGGATATGAAACTGACCAGTCACATCAGCCGTCAATTACAAAGAACCCAAATTTACAAGTAATAAATTTTATCTACTTTCATTTAGTAATATGAATTTTACAGTTCTGTAAATCGTTTTGTAAGGGCATCTATTACAGCACTAGTGCTGTAATAGATGCCCTGTAGTGCTGTAATGGAAAAAACAGTTTTTTTAAATTTTGCTGTTAAATAAAACCACACTTTTTAGAAGAATGATTTATTATTAACAATTATAAAATTAATTACCAATTATTAATTAAAATATAACACTTAAGGTTTATTATAAACATTAATAATACACTTTATACAGTTAGAAATTTGTATACCAGAAGTGGATGTGATGGAGCCCTTCACGTTCGAATTTCCAATCATTAAATCCGTGTCTGACCTAGGGTTGCCAACTCTCCCGGAATTCCGGGATTCTCCAGGAAAAATACAGTTGACTTAAAGAATCTCCCGGCTCCTGGAATGCAGTTAAATTCTCCCGGAAATTTAACAAAAATTGCCTTCACAGCATATTTATTTATATTTTATGCTCGGTTTTATATGCTTGTAAATAATACAATATTAATGAATAAAAATCGTGAATTTGTACAAATACCTATATTAACTGTGGCAACATTGGCGGTCGGCAGCTAGCGCATCATTTCATCATCTCTTGTCACTCTATTAGTTCATTTTCATTAGTTGGCTGCGTAATAGCGTAATTTAAGTGGCGGCTAGAACCAACGTGTTTTGTTTATACTTGCGTCGTGCTGTAAGTACGCAGGTATTGTTGTTGCTGTTATATTCTACAAATAAAGCATAATGTCGGATTCGGGAAACTCGCACGAAAGCTTAACTCAGACACCGCCGAAAAAGAAAAAAGTTAAATATCATACAAGCTTTAATGAAAGCTGGTTGAACAATCCTCTGTTTAGTGCTTGGCTTAAAAAACGAGATGATTTTACCGCTGAATGTAAGTTGTGCAAAACCGATATTTCAGTAAAATACGAAGGTAAAAGAGCTCTAGTTGTGCATTCGGAAGGTAAAAAACATAAGGTATTTCTCAAAAACAAGTCTTCAATGACATCAGTGGCTAGTTTTTTTGTGAAAAAACATTCAAGAGACGAAGATCTAATAACTGCTGCAGAAATTACATTTGTATATCATGGAGTTAAACATCATCACAGCTACTCAAGTCAAGATTGTAACAATAAGTTGTTCCCGACGTTGTTTCCTGATTCTGAAGTTGCAAAAAAAATTGCGTGCGGTCGAACTAAGGCTACAATTGTGAAAATGTCATAGCTCCTCTATCGCAAGAAATCCTTCTATCAAAACTGCAGGAGTCTACTTATTTCTCTCTTGGAACCGATTCGTCCAACAAGGGGAATTTTAAAATGTTTCCAGTGACGGTGCAATGGTTTTCACTTAAAGATGGTTTGAAACAAGGTTTACTTGACTTTTATCAAGACCCTGCTGAAACTAGTGAAGCTATTAAAACACAGCTCTGTAAAGTTTTACAGGAAAACGGCTTATCCTGGTCATCGGTATCTGCACTATCCGCAGATAATGCTTCCGTCAATTATGGGATTCATAATTCAGTTTTTCAAAAACTTAAAATTGAAAACCCAAATATTTTGAAGGCGAATTGTAAGTGCCATATTTTACACAATTGTAACAAATATGCATTAAAAGCTTTACAGTTTGATGTGGAATCGTTGGTATTGAAAGTTTACAGCGAATTTTCCGCATTTCCAAACGAACTGCAAAGCTCAAAGAATTATTCGATTTCGCTCATTTAGAGTACAAGTCTATTCTTCGCCATGTGCCTACTCGATGGCTTTCTTTGCTTCTAGCTTTAGATAGACTTCTTTTGAATTGGCCGGTTTCAAGAGAATACTTCCTTAATGAAGGCGAAGACGACTGTGCAGAAATAATTTGGAAAGCCTTTAAAGATGAGAACTGTCTTGCATTATGTTACTGCTATTTTATTCACAATATAATGCAAATCTTTGACATTTCTATTAAGAAACTGGAAAGTGACTGTATTACATGTGCGGAACTACACACAGTTATGATCGAATTGCGATCTAAAATTACCAACCGAAAAAATGACAAGTTTTACGGACAATCGGCGATTCAGTGTTTGAGAAAGTTGACGGTTAGTGATCAAAACACTTTCAAAGAAGATGCAGACAAATATTTGGAGCATTGTTTAAGCTATTTAAATAAGTGGTACGAATTTGACACTTCTATATATAAGAAAATAAGCATTTTGACAATGGACAACGAAATTGATTTTAATGAACTCCAAGATCTGAGTGCTTCTCTAAACGTGCCAATAAATGAGGATAAATTGTACGACGATTACTGTTTGCTGCGAGAAGTGCGTGAACTTGTGGCAAGTAAAACAAAGAGGGTAGACTTGCGTTGGGTTAATTTTTTTGGAAAATGTAAAGAAGAATCGGGCAAAAAAATAAAAAAACTTGTTACATTCGCTCTATCGATCCCTATCGCAAATGCTGCCGCTGAACGTGTTTTCAGCGTAGTAAACGAACTGTGGTCAAAAAATCGTAATCGTCTTAATGAAGCACATGTTAAATTGGAAATACAGGTGTGCACGAATTTTAATTACACCTGTAAGGAATTCTATAACTTTATCCTTACAAACCAAAAGGCATTACAAGCAACCCGTAGTGTAAAAAAATATCATTTCAAATAAAGAAATTGATTTTTACTAATTTGTTTTATCTTTCTCCCGGATTTCCGATCCACTGAGTTGGCAACCCTAGTCTGACCCCATGATCTTCTTTGCTATTTGTTTCTTATTTTCTAAAGAATTCTCAACGTAGCCTTTTGCCGTAGAAGAGGATTTCCAGCCCCCATGACGCTTTAACATCTGCATATCTGCAACACCATCAACTAGAATGGTGGCTAAGGACCTCCTAAAACAATGTCCACTGTATCCTTCGGGATTATTCAATCCAAGTTTTGTTGCAATTTTTTGGTATACTTCCAAAACTATTAATTCCGACAGGCTGGGAGGTGCATTTTCCTTTTCCATAGAATACAAAAACCGCCTGTGAGTTGCATTAAGAGGACGAAATCCAACATTAACTTAGCTAATTCTTCGCGTCGAGAAGCCCAAAATATGCCGATTATCATAACAATCTTCATAAGTAAATATGTTTCATCGTCTGCAGTACTAAGAAACTTACATACGTCTTCCTTTGTGAAAACTTTGGACTTTTTGGCCTTGTAACCCTCTGAACTTCTGTTCAAAAATGCGATTAGAAAATCTGCTTATATCTTGATTTTTCTTGACTGAAATTATAGTTCTCAACATTGAGTAGTGAGTCCATAGTGTAGATGGTTTCTGGGAGCGTTGCTTTACGGAAAAATAACCCAAGACACCTCCTTTATTTTGTTAGCTTTGCACCAATCTTCAAACTTCTGATACTCCAACTCATACCGCGCCTTGGATTTTGTCGGAACTAAACTTGAGATCGCTTCGTTTGCCGCTGCTTCTATATATCAGAGGGTAAACTTCCATCAGAATCGCTCATTTTAAAAAACGCTTTTTATATTTTTGAATTTGTTTGACAAAGTTTCGACAGTAACCATGCGAAACAGTAACTATGCGAAAGGTAACATAAAAAACTTGATTAGTAAACTTAATAGCAGGTGCATTTTTATTTTTAAAAATGCCTTTTGCCAAATATTTTTATTCATAGATGAAAGTAGATAAAATTTTGTACAATATTTTTGTTGTAAATTCATATTACATACACTCGATGTTTTATTTAACTCCTCGTTTAACAACTTTAACATCTCGTACTGTAATATGAATCTTTACAACACATATCGTAAATAACTATCACGAGTCATTATATTATACTTAATTAAAGTGAGGTCGCGGCAGTGGCTCAGAGGTGAGTTACTGGAATTCGACCGTGGCGACCTGGATTCGATCCCCGGAGTGGGCCTACGCACAATAAAAAAAGTATGTCCGAAATTTAATAGGTTTAAGAAACCGAGGATTACTAACCCTTAGAGGGTGTCGCATGACTAAGGATCATGGTTCGGAACCCACGTTAAGCTGTAGGTCCCCTCGGGAATAACCCTGGCAGCGAATGAGGAGGAAAAAGCCTAATTCGAAAGAAGGGCAAGAAATAACCATTAAAGTGCTTCGATTTTCATTAAAGTGCGTTAAGGAATACTATGATAAAAAAAAAATTTATATATAAAAATTTACCAAATTTTAAAGTTCTATTTATTTTTATAATTTTTTTTTATTGACAAAAATACAAATAAAAAAAAATAGTATAAAGTACATGTTTTATAAAGCAATTAGAGTCCCGTTATAAAACTCTCCTTGTTTTCTAACATGAACCCGTGCTATAAAATGATGTTTTATAAAACGTGTAATTTAGTACTATAATACTAAGAAAATAATATTTTATACAACAAGAGTGGATATGATGTCGATATCGCATGAAAAAGGAAATTGAGCACGACACCGTAGGCGCAATGTGTGCAGAAGAAAAAGGCCGGGTTTCTTTCTGAAATGTATTATTGATTGCCTGCTTGCGTAAGAATTAATAACTCCGAAAGTGCAGCAAAATAGCTATAGAATTCGTTTTAAACAGTTAAAAACGGCTTTTGTGCGTTAACTTTCACTAATATGGTAAAGTTTTTCAAAATAATCGCTAATTTCCATACTAACAACACTTTAAACGTGAAAAGAGAAGTGGCAATACTGTAGAAAAACCTTTAATAAAATGTTAAATTAATTTTTTTCTAGTAATCTTCTAATTTCGTCTGTTTTATGTAGCTATCTTCATTTTCCACCATTTAAGGAGGATTTACCAGTTTTTTTCTGTATCTGTTATGTAAGTTCATTTTGTACTGATATTATACCTTTTAGGCATTAGGTATTTTAGTAATTATCTAGAAATGAGTGGAAAACTCGAGATTTTTGGAAGTAAGAAAGTGGCTCTGTGCCCATATATTTAGTTCAGTTAGAAAATAACAATAGTTCGATAAAAACATATTTTGTTATTAGGTATACCTTTAATTTTCGCACCATTTCGTGCACTCTTTAGGAAAAACTTATGTGTATGCATAGACTCTGGGATAAATGTTTTGATTTAAATTAAAAAGAACAAATTTAATGTTATCTGACAGATTTGGATATTTTTGAAGTATATTCTTAACCTCACTTCTGTTAAGTGTGAGAAAACAACTCGTAAAATCGTAAATAAATCTTTGTAATTGCCCACTGTGATTGATCAGTTTCATATCCTAACTAGGATGTATATGAATATGAAATAATATCCATTCAGTTATAGTCTATTTCAGAAAGGTGTAGAGTAATAATATGGGAACATCCGTCCAGTTCGGCTCAATTTCGGTGTCGGTCATAGGCGTAAGTAAATTTTGTGCATTAAATTATTTATGAATTATGAACCAAAGAAAAAAAGAAGATAATTTGATAAAGAAGGAACTATTAGCAATAGCAAATTTACACAAATATCGTTTTATGAAATATGCCGTGAAAGATATAGTTGAAAAACATGCTGCGCACACCGCCATATCTTTGCGAACTAAATCCTATAAAACTTATATGGGCAAGTGAAAGGATTTGTGGCAAGACACAACACGACATTTAAAATGAAGACGTTAAGCTACTGTTTGATCAAGCCATTAAGGAGGTGACACCAGAGAACTGGCGAAAAACAGTTCATCATGCCATTAAAGAAGAGGAGAAAAAGTGGGATCTTGACCAGCTGATCGATCGGACCGTCGACTCGTTAGTTATAACGTCAAGAGAAGATGACAGTTTCTCAGATGACAAAGAATATTATGATTTTTTTAAATTTAATTCCTGTAGAATGTATTTTTTGTATTTTGCATTTCTTTTATAATGTTTAATAAAAAATAAGTATACCTAATACTATAATACTATATATATAACGAAATCGTAACTACTCTACGCGTTTCGGCCAAAAGGGCCATCATCAGGACATGCTGTAAGGAACAAGGTATATGTTATACAATATGAAAACAATTAAACAAACTAAAAACTTGCAGGCAATAAGGCAAGCAATCGATGTACATAATGCACGCCTTTGTCTCGCCATTTTTAGTATTTGTGAATGGATAGCAATAGACAAAACTCATAAATTGACCCAAACCAGGGTGGTACAACCTGCATTTGATAAAGATAAAGAATTTTGCAATGAAATCAATGCCAAATTATAAAAGTGGCTTAAATATTCGTTGGATCACTCTGTAGTCCCTGTGCATACCTAATGAGCTTTTATTACTTTACACCTTCCTGAAATAGACTATAATCGGAATAGCCCACTTTTCCAATCACGTTAGTGTGAGGGAAACAAGCAAAAAATCAAAGCAAATTTTCACGTGAGAGTAGAAAAAATTATTTTGAATATGTTTTACAAAACAATAAACTGTGCTAACTATTTTTAATAATTGGCGCCACGGTCCTTTTCGCACTTAAAAAACGGCGTGGATAAGACAAAACTCGTTAGTTGCGAGTAATCTAAAAAATTTAAATATATTTAACAAGAATACTTGACCCAATAAAGGGCAACGCTCCTGGAGCCTCGGTAACCCTGTGACATTTTGAAAATAGGTCAGGGCAATTCTACAGCATTCTCTTCATATAATATGCGTTCGCGTATAGCGAGAAAAAAATGATGTCGAAGTAATTGCAACTTTATGCCATTAAACTGACAATCCCGTTATTCAGAAAGAGACTCGAAAGGAGCTTTTGAAAATATGATTCTTACCTAATTGAATTGAAATCTCTATTATCATTTTTGTATAGGATATTACTTGTATAGAGACATCTTATCAAAAAGTAATTCATTTATACAATATGCTTAGCAGTATTACTTTTTAAACATAAAAAGGAATTTCATTCACCGTCAACTTTTTATATTTGTTGCTGGTTTATTAAGGTTAGCCACCGCGGCCATATTTTGGAAACTACTGGGTACAGAAACTATGGAAAAAATAGTATATTACATAACAAATGATGAAAGCGATACTTTTCATACGAAGAGATATTTAGCACGAGGAGTCAGTAGAGTGCGGAAATTCCCCGAGTTTTAGAATAATCACTTTCACACGAGTAATGTACACTATTTTTCCTACGACCACAAGGGATGATTAAAAAAGCATTTGATTTGTCAAAAAAAATATTTCAACACTAGTGTTGAAATTAGCATACTTGGGCTTATATTCCACTTAATATATGGTTTTATAGTTTTTCAATAGGCTTTTCCTTTAGTTGTAGTTTAACGTTTTCATTTTTTGATATACAGTGTGTCTACTTTAAGTTGGCTACATACAAGGGTCTGCATGGTCAAAACCTAAAATGCAACCATCAGATGTTAATTTTTTTTAGTCGTATACGAGGTTCCATGTCGTATATTAATATAAGCTTGCTTGGAGTGATGGAGAAGCCTGTTTATTAAATGTTTTAAAGAAATATGGATTAGGTTTAGGAATAATAATAATCCCATTTTCTCAAAACGTGCTTAAAATGGAACTCAACATTTAACAGGCCGTAAGTGGTTGATTGGTTCATAATAAAATAATTTCAGATATTGGCCCTGTGAGACTTTAAAGAAAAATTGTTTCTAAGCGGAGACAGATTTTTTTGACACTGAATCATCAATGGTAAGTAAATGATATACGGTTCAAAAATTCTCTGATCGATGTAAATGAAATTTTAAGTTGAACAATTCGGCTAAAAAGACGGGTATAACAACATCAAATAAAGAAGTTTATTATGCAATCATTTCCACAGATCAATAATTATCAATAATGGGTTATGCACATAATATGTAAACTCCATCAAACCCTATCTGTTGTTAAGGCCTTTTTTACATTAGGTGCAAGTTGCAAGTGCAAGTAAAATTTCAAAGGGAAAAATTACATCAGCTGATTAAAATGTCGTCATAAAGAGCTAGGTATAGTGCGGGTTCTTAAACAAACATTGACTAAAAACCCGTGTAACAAAACGTCTCTCTTATCATCATCTGGCCAACGACCGAATGGAGTTTCCAACAAATTATAAACTGTCATTAATTGGGTTCATTTTTAAAACACACAACTTAGTAGGTACGTACACTACTGAATTAACTGAAAAATAAAAACAAAACTTTTTAATCTCACAATAAATCATGTAAAAACGATACTATAAGTATATAAGATAATATAAGCTTCGCGAAGCCTCAAAATAAATACCGCGAACCAATCCGAAAACAATAGTGCATACGACTGACCTATTTTTAAATTGCCCTTCATCATAATGCAAATTCTTACATACTGTTTGCGTGACTGACGTCACGTAACCATAGCGACGGTTAATATCAAAGCCATGTTGGGCGTTGGGTCTTCTCTTGCTATCAGCTAACGGACACGGCCGGCTGGGACGCGCCAAAATGCAGAAGTGTAGGACGGATTGTCCAGAAAAAGAAACACGGGTTCTTCAAAACGTACTTTAATATAGCAAAATTTTATATTATCCAAAATCAAACGCGTCGTTTTACTTTCCTTCTCAAATCTCTACTAATTTTTACTTCTATTCATATTTTTTAACACCACTCTAAAAATCCTTCTTAGAGTCAATAGGTCTAGTCTAAACAAATCACGCCCGTATTAAATTACACTTATACAACTTAATGGTTGAAATCCAGTGGTGTCCTACAGTTCGTCCATCCTGACGATGGGGACGTCCTCGGACCCGCAAAGTCTCCATCTAGAACCTCGCCGTCCAGTTACTCAATATGGTCCGCTGTTGACGACGCAGCGAGATTTGTCCCGAGTTCCTCACTTGCAAGTTTTCTGTTAGGCCAGAGAGAAAAAAAAAACAAATGAAACGAGCATGTTATATACTCAAGCTCTCAGTACAGCCTCCCGCATGTATTGTGTACTTACATACGAGCTATGTACAGCAACTCTCAGTACAGATCTCCCGCATGTATGATTTGTTTACATACGAGCTATGTACATGCAGTAACTTTCAGTCTCTCGCGCGTGTACGAGCTATGTACATCTAACAACTTTAGGTACAGTCTCCCGCATGTATGATGTACTTACATACATACGAGCTATGCACATACAGTAACTTTCAGTACAGTCTCTCGAATGTATACGAGCTATGTACATACAGCAACTTCCAGTACAGTCTCTCGAATGTATACGAGCTATGTACATACAATAACTTCCAGTACAGTCTCCCGCATGTATGGTTTGTTTACATACGAGCTATGCACAACAATAACTCTCAGCAGCGTATGCATGGCATTTACATACGAGCTATCTTCCACTCTAGGCACATTATATGCCAATACTCAATAACATTTGTAAGTACACTACATACTTACTCGTTATTCACACACTGTGGAAACCTCTCAATACTAATTCTTACTTATAAATCATGAGAGCATACCTCAACACTTAAATTCCCATTGTCAGTTCCATCCGTGAAACGGTCAAAGTTCGCAAAAACCAGTTAAAATACCCTTCCCGTGTTGTTTATGTAAAGAGTGTCCCATTTTAATATGTTTAATAAGAGTGTCCCTTCTTAAAATTGGTTAGTACTGCCCTGTAACCAGTTAGCGTTTCAACCGTGTCACAAACAAAACCCGCAAAAGGATATTGAATACAAATATTGCACAATTTGTAGCCTTGCAGTGCTGCATTACTTACAACGGTTGTCTTTAAAATAAAGATTCACAAAATGTTTTTTTATGTAATATTGTTTTTCCCTTTAATAGTCACGCTGTATTAAAATTGTTTTGTGTACCGATCTTCTTACGGCAGTCTTTTGCAAAATGTCCAATATTTTTACAAGCGTTGCACGTAATATTTGAGTTACGTTTAACAATTTTCTGGCCAGGAAACAGTTTCTTAGGGCAATTGAAACTACGATGACCTGTTTCGTTACAGTTGTAACATCGCATTGGCAACTTTTCTCTATAATTTTGTTTATAACGATCCGACAAATTTAAATCGCAGCCCCTTAAATAAGTTAATAAGTCACCCGTAGTTTGGTAATTATTTGCGAGAGCCATTTGTTTTATGTCTTTATTTTTGATTCCGTGGACAATTATATTCGTTTTTTCATTTTCTGGAATTTCCCAATTAAGACGTTGGAGTTTACCAAGCTTTTCTGAAAAGTAATGTACCAGATTTTTACTTTCGTCAGTCGAATAAAGAGCGGCATCTTGAAATAATAATCCGGTTGTGGACATATCCACATCAAAAGTACATCGAAGCGAATTTTTTAATTGTGTCCAACTTTTGTGTGCAAATTCGTTGCCTAAATACCAGTCGCGTGCGCGGCCCACTAATTTGGTAATAACAAAGCGAGTGGTTGTGACATCGTCCCACCGAGAAAAATATGCCTTTTCTTCAATTAAGCGAATCCACTTATTTAGTGTAATGTCATTTTTGCCTGGATCAAAATCGGGAATGTTTTCCCAGGAAAAGTTCGTGTAGTTCATACTGACCTCTTGATTCTGTTGAATTAAAGTAATTTGCTTTTGTAAGTTTACCAGCTGCTGCTCAATTGTTAGAGGTGGAGTGCTTGAACGATCACTGGTTCCTATCTGTGAGCTTGACGGTCCAGCCCCAAAATCTCCAAAAGGTGTGATATCCTTGTTGGCCATTTTTGCACACAATAAAAACTCACCAAGATAAACACTTAACAAGTAAACCAAAAAGATATGGCGTAATATACGCGATTCTACCACTTCTGACACTTTGTAGGACGGATTGTCCAGAAAAAGAAACACGGGTTCTTCAAAACGTACTTTAATATAGCAAAATTTTATATTATCCAAAATCAAACGCGTCGTTTTACTTTCCTTCTCAAATCTCTACTAATTTTTACTTCTATTCATATTTTTTAACACCACTCTAAAAATCCTTCTTAGAGTCAATAGGTCTAGTCTAAACAAATCACGCCCGTATTAAATTACACTTATACAACTTAATGGTTAAAATCCAGTGGTGTCCTACAGAAGTGTTTATAATTATTGTCCATCGGAGTTAACCGTGGCCCGATTAAGCATAGTTACATTCGGATTAAATTAATATTATTAATTCGAACATAATTATTTTTTAAGAGCTAAAATGGTAGCTGTATTGGTATATTAATATTTTGTGAAGAGCCCCTTCACCTACTCCATCTGACGAGCCGTCACTGAGGGACATGCTTTCAGGCAATTTGCTGTGAAATTTCACATAATGTAAAAAGGCCTTTACATTATGTGCAAGTTGCAAGTGCAAGTAAAATTTAAAAAAGAAAAATTGCATTAGCTGATTAAAAAGTCAATTTTACTTAACATCGAGCCAAATACAAAAAGGTCGTCAAAGTTTTTTTTCTATAAAATCCTAATTTCCTTATCATTGTTGTACAAAGAACAAAATAAGATTACACATTCCTGAAGAGTCTATTATAAATTTACTCTGATTTCAGCCAGCTATAAATTAAATAGGTAACTTGAGTTGGAAAGGTCATAAATTGCAACTTACGAATTTATACGACTCTGTATTTCAGAACAGCTGGTAGAGTTCAGAGCTGGAATTTCATAAATTAGACGCTAAATTCTTTATTGTACCTATAGTCGATAGCCACCTGGGACTTCATATAATAATAAAAGATCTACAGGGTCCTGCAATGGTTCGTCAGGCTTCCATAGTTCCTATACGAATTAAGGTAGAGATTTCATTCATATGCAGATTTATTTGGTATCATCATCATTTTTCTCCGATTGACAGCAAATATTAATTTTGCAGACACATATCAATCAGCAAAGCATTACTTTTCCTGCCTAGGCAGCAAAATAAGGACTTTCCTGTCTGGGAATAAAACATTTGACATTTTTTGACAAACAATTTTTGGGTCCGGTCGACTTAAGAGACAGTAGATTTTTGGAAATTTCTTTTTTCTATTATAATGTAGACATATAAAATAGTAAATATCACCAAAAAAAATTGCGGGATATCGAGTATTTTTGATAAAAAAAATGTTTTACCTACGACTAAAATTAAGCTTTTTATAATTGCAATCGTAAAAACTAGCTGGTGTCATATTTGTTAAATGATAGATGACAGCAACGTTGTCAGATTGTTTAGGAAATATGTAAAACAAAAAAAAATGCCCATGTTGAGCAAGTTCTAACCCGCCCCAATACACCGTTTGTAGCTGAACTGAGGATTCGGTAATCTGCTCTAATAGGTGTATTTGTTATACAATGGGCAATTTTAATTTTAAAGCAAAAAAATTCCCTGTTAAACACGCGCAAATATATGAAAAATTTTTTTTACCGAAATGCAACCAATTTTTACCCGTTTTTATTGTGGCGAAATGAATAAAATTGTTATTCTTTCATATCTGGCAACAAGGCATAGAATGTCGGCAATTATAAAGTTATAGCAAACCAAACGAATTTACACCGAGGCACAGTCGAAAGGCTTGCAGAGTATTAAACGTGATCAACTTATTGTAAATTTAATGCATGCAAGCCACTGGTGGATATATCCAGTGGCGTGCCGTCTGAGGGGCTAGATGGGTTAAACTCAAAACTCTAAAACCCCAGCAAGACATCGAAGTTAACCTAGAGCTTTGAATCATTGAGCAATATGCATGAGTGAAACTTTTAATTCATTATATTGTCACGCCCAGATTTTAGGGTGTGACGAGGGACGTAAAGGTAGCTACGGGACCTTAACAACTATCAGTAAAACAAAGTTATTTTGAAAACAAGTCTATTATGAAAATCGAAATAATATTTACCTAAAGGGTTTACAAAGAAAATTAAAATTAATAAACAACTCGGATTTAAACCGTTAACAAGAAATTTAAAATAAAATTGTACTTACATTAATCGGCTCATCGCTAGTGTTTTGATGTCTTGAGGACCAGCAAGTTGTTTCACAATTTTAACGTGAATGCATCACGGACCCGAGCATTAGTGGCGTCCGGTATTTTTTCTACCAATAATGTGCCGTTCTGTTAAGTCAGCGATTTTTCCCACTTTAGGGAGACAACGTACTTAGGTCGTATACCTGATTTCTGCCGACTTGAGACACCACAATAATTGTTAGATCGGGATGTACGTATAACATTTCATAATTACAACATTATTAGTTTTGTTTAATAAACTTGAGACAGGTTTCGTGTTGCGTTGAATGGCATGTGTTGAACGTGAACAATTTATAAAAATGAAAAATATTGATTTATGAAATATTATTGTTTCCTTTCGTGACAATATTTATATAGTATTTGCAAATCCGCCCCTGACTTATGACTTATATACCTAATATTAAAATCCGGTCTCTGGGTATGACTAAAGCTGCAACGTTGGAATTGAAATAGCAAAATTTCGGACCGGACGGGCAAGGACAAGCTAAGAATCCCCCAAATCGCTGCGAACCAGCGGCGGCGCAGGACTTTTGGGATAGGTGGGCACAAGCGGGCCCAATGATTTTAGAGTGGGCACTATCCTAATCAAAAGTGGCTTCTAAAAAAAAAGGTCCTTGTTCTCTTGAACTTGCACATACTACCACTCTTTTCTCCTAACAGCGTTCCTAGCTGAGTCCCAATTATAAAACCGAACCCCTCAAATTTGGGGGGGCACCAGGGTGGGCACTTATGTTTCTAGGGTGGGCCAGTGCCCACCCTTCCCCCCCCCCCCCCTGAAGCCGCCGCTGCTGCTGTCTGCCATTGCGGTGTTAGTTTGGTTTAATTAAATCGAGATGCAACTTACCTACGGAACAGTGTCGCGCGGCGGGCAACATTTAATATAGAACATTCCTTTTCAAAATAGGGGTTTGCACGGTATCATAAGATATGTTAACAACAATTTTGGACAATATTACATGTCAATGAGCATAACTTTTTGTTTTGCCTTTTTAATTTATATATTATTATGGTTCGAATACAAAAGTTTCAGCTTTAGACATAAAAACACACATTTTTTCCTGAATTTCTTTGTCAAACCAGTGGAGTAGATTATTGCGAAAGAAATTTGAGATTGTATCAGTCATTGATCGACCTTTTAAGGTCCATAGAACATATCTATACTAGATGGTCATTTAGTGCCGATAATCAATAACTTCTATTGTAAGAGTTGTTGCGATAATGCGGCACAGGACAATAGCTGCATTGTTATGTTAATTCAAAAGTTTTAGGATAGTAAATGGTCTACAACCTAATCTGTATAAAAACCTTTTTATATCTTTTCATTTATAAATTATGCATGTTTGGTAATTATCGTTAGATTAAAGCCCTTCCTTTGTACTACTTGTAGGTAACAAAGCATTTTAAATGCATTACAGCAATACTTCACCAGAATGCTAATAAAGACTATTAAAACTAAGTTACAAAACAAAGGCAAAAGTAATCTGTTTTAAAAGAGCTTGGAAATAGGTTAAAAGCTGAATTTTGTGTGAGGCTTAGTGAATTTTACACAGAATTATAACGTTCAAGTACAATGAGCTTAATTTAGAATATTTTTTATTTTGTCCGTAAAATGGATTAAGTTTCGCATGACAACCTACTTATTATTTTAAAATATGAAAAAGTACCTTAAAATTTCGTTATCGGGCCAGCCTGGGCTGGGATATTCTATGAAGTTAGTCACTGCCGTTACGTCTTTTATTTGAACTAATTTCTTCAGAAATATTGCAAATTAACGTAAAAATAAAAGTAACATATTTAAAAGCTACGATATGGTTTATTTTTATTCCTTATTATTTTATTCTAAGCATATGTCATCTAATTATTTTTTTCTAAATTTTTAAACATTT
Source organism: Polydrusus cervinus (assembly GCA_935413205.1). Lineage (NCBI taxonomy): Eukaryota > Metazoa > Arthropoda > Insecta > Coleoptera > Curculionidae > Polydrusus > Polydrusus cervinus. The sequence goes on along the minus strand of OW284510.1, from coordinate 34,416,156 downwards.
TTTTTTGTTTCTTGTTCATCCATTGTTTTGGGGTTGAGTGGGAATAGCATTGGTACACTTCGCCTCTACTTTATGGATAGGATGAGTTCAAAAATGTTTTTTCTATTTTAAAAAAATCATCTTGAGCTACACAGCTACACTAGATCTTCTAGACTTAAACTGGTTGAATAAAATATTATTATTTCTTGAGAATCATCCTTATATATTACCAACTCATTAATCAAACTTCTTACAAAATATGTTTTGTTTGGACAAACAAAAGAGAAATTCGCCAAAACCGCACTACTACAGTTTATTTCTTTTAAAAAGCTTCAAGATCGATAAACATTCATAACGCCCTAATGTCAGTAATAAATGGGAATTTTACGGCAACAGCCGGTATAAAGGTGTCACCGAAAGGAAGATAAAGGGCTACATGTCTTATATATCATCCAACGAGAGCATAAAATACTATGTAAGTTGAATATTAAATCAGGTAATATACTACACAAAAACTTATCTCATTTTAAGAAAAAAACGATCAAACCATCAAACAAATGAGGACCGAGCAAAATAGAGATGTAATTTTCTTTATCATAACAATTCAACAAGACTTTAAATGCAAACTTCCTCTATATCATATTCTTGAGTTAAGTTAATAATTAATTGACACATGTTTATTGTATGATAGAAGAGTTTTGAGTTTGAGTTTTTTACATTACAACGTTTCAACGGGTAAGTATCGCCAGTCGTCTTCAGCTGAATACTAAATAAGTAAAGTAACTACACCTCTATTTATACTAGCTAGATGTACTGGAGCATAACTGAGATGGGTGCAGTCGTGCGTTCAGTTTGTGTGCGGTATTTTAAGTTTACATCTACTTACCAAAGGTTTTCAGATATTTCTTATATCTAATGAGGGCCTACTAAAACAATCTGGGTTCTGGTATATGGTAGCAGCTTGCTTAAACTTCCTCTTCTTCCAATGTGGTTCTTTATGAAGGATTTGAGCTTCTGTCCACTTGATGTGATGACCGTTTGTGGCATGGTCAGCTGCACCTGATTTTTCTGTTCGATTAAGCGTATTATTTCTGTGTTCCTTGATCCTAGTTTCAAGTAGCCTTAGAGTCTCACATATGTAAGATCGGCTACATTCCAGTGTCGGCTCGTACAGTAGGGCCATAGTGCCATGGCCATACCTACCCGTACACCAAGCTTTTTATTTCTCATTTATAATTATTATTACTTTGTCTCCCTACGCTTCATTCTTTTTGTAAATGTGAATAATTTTTAATTTAAAACGTTGATATCTATTAACGCCTAACTATACAAAAGCTCCCTAATATGTGAGTGACGCCGCGAAAATTCCCTGTCACCACGCTGTATTTGGCACGATGTTAAACCCGTACAAGAGAGAGACTAACACTAATTAACTATCGCCCTCTCTTACTGACGCGTAGAGAAATCGACCTGGCCTGGCCAGATCCTCATAATATTATGATGTTTTATTTTATCGAGAGTGAAAAGTCCCAACCGGGTTAGGGCACTACTAGGCTATGTAGTTAAGCTTTCGGCTTTGCTACCGCTACTAGCTACTAAACGGCAGCTGTTTTTAAAACGGTTTTGCCTGTCGAGATATTAATTTTAAAATATTTTTCTTTTAAACCGTTTTTACTATTTAACGTAAATTATTCTTGTAGGCGAGTTCTAACCTTGTAGGTTAGGTTTAGATTAATCCGTCAGTGGATTATATTCCTGATTTTGGGTTTAGATGTATCAGTTTTAAAATAAATAAAATGAAAGACTTTGGGTATGTTGTCTGCCGAAAAACATTTTGTAAAGAATATTGGCAACTTCAAGAACAAAAGTGAAGTGAAAAAAGACACGAAAAACTTGTTTATATTTTTTTTATGATAAAATACATTATTTTAAAAAACCAAGAGCACTTTCTAGATAATAATTTTAAGAGGTCAAAAAATAACCAAAGAATTTTTAAAAAATGCAGGTCCGTATTTAAAAAAATTAAGTTGATATGGGCATCTAAAAAACGAACTTCGTGTCTGAAAAATAGGATTATTTTCTTGAAGAGCATAAAAAATTGTCTTTAGCAAGTGCTCTTGGTGGTTTTTCAAAATAATCAATATTTTGTAATAAAAAAAATAAAAACAATTCGTTTTTTTTTCGAATGCTCCGGAAGTCATCAGAATTTTTTTTAGCATATAATAGCATTAAATTATGCAACTTTACCTTCATTTAACCAAATCGCTATCTCTTATAGTTACCGAGATAGAAATGTTAATGTATCGAATTTGTAACACCCTGTATTCTCATTAAAGATTTTTGACTTGATATTTTGGGCCTACCTGTATCGACTATCACGAGCCGCCACTGTTACATTCGCAGGGGATCCGGTAGACCCACCTTTTCCTGTATTTTTGACATGTTGGTTTCGTCTTCGTCAGGTGGTTTCTACCTTCAAACAGACACATGTTTAATGTAATTCAAAAATAACCATAAGAGAACCAAAAAATATACCGTCGAAGTGGGTGACTTGACTACGATTTTGATATAAATGTGGTTATAGGAGACAGCTGATTCAAAAAAAAATCCCAAAAAAATGATAAAACTTGCATACGGGTCTAAGGAACATATTCCCACCTCATTTTGGCTTATATGTCATTTCGTTACTTCAAAAAAAAATATTATATCCAAAATTCCAAGTCACCCGCAATCCGGGTGACTTGAAAAATTGGTATAATTTCTATTTTTTGAGCTTGAAACCCACTCCAGGTGTGACTTGAAAGAAAAAAATGTGTTTTAAAAATAATTTATAGGTACCTACCTTAATTGAAACAAAAAACAGCCAAAATAAACAAAAACAAAGGAAATACATATTTTATTTTTAATTTAAGAAACATAACAAGAAATTTTTAATTAAAATAAAGCTTTCCTAGTAATACTTAAACAAATAATTGTTATTAACAGGTAGTAATTATTATAAATAATAATTAAACAAAAAATTTTAATGCCCCCCTCCTTAATATTTCGAGCGGGTTCATTTTTGTAATGATTTGGTCGAAGGATACATCGCTAATATCCGGTACAACTGGGAAAATGAAGGCATCACTCATCTTGACAGATGGCCTCAGAAACGTGCACTGAATAAATTTATTACACTCCAGAACCTTTCCCAAAAACCTTTCCTTTTTTTTCTTGGCTGTGGTAAACTCTATCAATAGAAAGTCTTCTGGTGCAATGTCCCCTTTGGTGATTTGTTCTCTTTGGATTTCCATTAATTTATTTTCACCAAGATAATTTTTCTGTTCTGTAACAAAACAAGGCAACTCAAAATCTTCATTTTCATCTGAGCCGTCGTTGAGCAACATTTCTTCACTTCCAGACTTGCTTTGTGTTTCCGACTCTGAGAAGTGGCGGTCTTCCAATGACTGATCTGTGACACTTTCTCCAGGAGCAACAGTCAACTTTTTACGTTGCACACGTTTTCTTCTAGGATCCTTGTATCTAGATTCTTTGAATAACGATGTCATTGCCTGTGCCACCAAAGTTGTAGTTTGGCCAACATCTGGGTCTTCAACCGGAATTTTACTTAAAACTTTATCCCGATTAAGCGGACATAATCCTGTAGCCTCAAACCCAGATTTTATATTTTTTTCAGCAGAGATGGAGATTGCCTTCATAGTTTTTTTTAAAATCCAAGGAAAATAATCTTTTTGAAGAACACCTGGATTTGAGTTCTTCCATATTTTTAGTTCCTTCCGCCAGGCTATTTTTATTGGTCTAAAACAGGCTACGTCAAGCGGCTGTGTCAAATGGGTGCTGTTTGCAGGAAGGAACATAAATCTAATATTTTCAGCTTGGCATTTTCTTATTACTGCCACAGACAAATGACTCGCCAAATTGTCTCCTATTATCGCTTTGGGACCTGTTTGACGCCTATAATATGGCACAATAATTTTAAAAAACCAGTCTTCAAATAAACTTTGATCAAACCAGCCTGATTTACTTCGGTTATAAATACAACCTTCAGGGCCACCTTGAGTCCATGTGGACCACAAGTTATCTGATTTGTAGACAACATATTAGGGTAACATAACTCCAGACGCGGTTAAAGCAAACATAACTGAGTGAGCAGATTTAGTGGAATCGCAGACTTTTTCGGCATGTTTCATAGTTCGTCGAATAACAACTTTCGGTCTCCCAGGGTCATCGACAAAGTTAGTTTCATCGTAATTAATCAAATTTTCTGGGGGGACATCCTCAAGAGAATGTGCTAATCTGTCAAAATATTCGTTTAAGATTTGTCGCGATACACCAGCCCTTGCTCTTTTTATGTTCTCGGCTAACCGCACTTTTAAAACATCACTGTGTCTTGTAAGGAAATCCTTACACCAGTCCTTTCCAGGCATATTGTCACGTGGGGAAGAATTAAAGTCGACAAGTCTCCATAACACCTACTTTATTATATAATATAAAACGACAGTTGAACGGTTACATAAAATTAGGTTTTACTTACAACATTATTAACTAGGGACGAGCTGTCTAGGGCAAAAGGCTGATAATTGGAACAGGACTCTGCGCTGCTACTGACCCAATATTACTTATCTGGACCGAGTCGTATCTGCCCAAAATGGTGTCGACCGAGTGGTTTCTAACCAAATGATCGGCTTGAATGGTATTGACCAAACTGGTCGAGACCTGAATGGTCCTAACCCGAATGGTATCTTTTACATTGTACCGGGCTGCTATTTATACCAATCAGTATCAATAAACTAACCCAGTTGTTGATTGGTAACAAAATGCAAGCTCGGCAATATGCTTAGATAGCATTCTTGTAGTGTGCTTGTTTTAATAACAAATAATTGGGTCAGTAGGTATATTTAATATTAACTTTAAATAATAAAATTGAATTTTGGATAAAATAGAATATTCATATATGTCTATATATGACATATTCCCCGGGCCAAAAAAAGCTAGCCTCTAGCTTTAAATCTTAAAACTAAATAGGCTTATACAAATATATATACTTTATAATACAAAAAAAATATACGCTTTATAATACAAAACAAAATATACACTTTATAATACAAAAAAAAATATACACTTTATAATACAAAAAAAAATATACACTGCTGGCTTTCTTTTTAGGAAATAGTCTTATCGCTACGATAGAGTTCCAACACGCTACCAGATTCTTCGAGCGCACACCTAACACAGTTTTGTCTTTCACACTCCCGCACACGGTTTTCGGTAATTCGTCCTTCGATTTCCCATGCAGGTTGTTGAAGGAGAATGCGATGCTGAGTCTACCCACATAACAGTTCATTGTTTCCATGATACAGTTGGTTGTTTCGTGCTAAGAGTTGGTTCCATGCTCAGGGGATTGTTGGCTTAATCATCCCTGTATTTTAATAACACCAGCACCAAGAAGATTGATATCGGTGGCTGGTTTGTGTAGCTATGGATCTCCCTCTTCTTATGAGTTCGGCCACCGAACTCTTGGATTGGACCCAACTTGTACTGGTTGACTGCAGGGTTAAGCATTGGTACCATCAACGTACCGTACCGTGTGAGGCTTGGTGGGAGCATGTTTGGCATAACATGCTGGCTGCCAATCTGTGGGTGTTTTCCTTGCTCTGGGCTGGAAGGTGGAAGCATGTGGACTCCATTGGTTACATGAAATAAAGAGAATGACCAGCAGTATATTCATAGTATATAATATAATAAATAATATTACACAAAAATTTTAATTTAAGACAGATTTTAACCTAATTAAGTTTCAGAAATGAAAGAAATTTTATACCAAACGATTTTCACACCTCCTTTTCGATTATCTAACAGATTTGATACATGACCCAGGTCCCCATAAAATTAGTGCTGATGATGACACTCCAATAGTGTCGAAACATGTCCCCAAAAACAAGTTATTAAATATATAGTGGTGTGCGACAGACTTTCATTTAATTTAACAAGTGTTTAAAAAGTATCTACTGTTCTCCCAGATTAAAAAAATGTGTTTTACTTTGTTTTAACTTTCACCCTGTTATTACAATCTCCTTAGATTTCTTTTGCTTTGCTACACAATTATTAAAGACAATCTATTTTTCGTGACTTGTTAATTCTACTCTTTACTCTTTATAACCTCTTTTATATTTCTTTTTTCACTAACAATGGCAAATCCCTATTTTGCCTCGACGAACATTCAACTCAGTAATAAATTCTTTTTCCACGTCTCTTACATAATACCTCATATTTAGTATACTTAATACCTCTGATACATTTTATAGGCGAACATTCAGCTTTTTTAACATCTAGCCATCTTCCATGTTCCCCTACTTATTCAAAATATAATTCTTATGGTTAGGCAAGCATTCAACTTTTACGCATTCAAGCATTTGAAAGTCATCTTCCATGCTCCCCTACTCATTTATTTTTAAAATATAATTCTTATGTTTGTTTAGGCAAGCATTCAACTTTTAAGCAAGTCATCTTCCATGCTCCCCTACACTGAAATTATTTGAGTAGTAGAATTACTGCTATATAAGTCACGCTTGACTCGTAGGAACCAAATCAAAATCCCAAAACAACTACTCCCCTGGCTCTATGCCTCGTCAGGTATTGGATCATATGGGATTTTGCTTGTCCTCTCGCCCTATATTTGTAATAATTTTATAGTTCAACAAGATAATAGACTAATCGAAATCCTTTATACGTATCGCATATATAAAGCAACTAAAATTAACGTGGGTGAAAGTTTTTTTTTTTGTACATTTTTTAAAAATATTTAAAATTAATCATTATTATAGCGTATTATTTTAAATCGATTTTAACGTTTTAAATGTATAGAAAAAATTTATTTGGTAAATTTCTTTAGAGAACAGGAGATGCTTTATCCGGTATTTGTAATCCGGTAATTTACTTATTATTATACATTTTTAATATCAATACAATAACAAATTATTTATTTAATATTTGATATATTTCTATACCAAGTTACAAATTTATATTAAAATAATTTATATTTTTATAATAAGATGGTGGCCATTTGGTTTTAACCATACCATAAAACATACATACATACACACCATCCCATACATACGTACATACATTTAAATTACTTGCTATTTTCCTGGAAACCTGGATAAAAAATAATAAAGTTATTAGTGTCTAATTGCTTTGCACCACAGTCGCGTGATTTTGCCATTCTGTGGTGTGCTATAGTAGTTGTAGCGGGTACTTTTTTGACTGCCCTTAGTACCATTGCACCCTCAGTGCTAGCGAAATTCCTTAGCGGAATTGTTTGTTGTAATTGCTATATTTTTGAATTTGAAAACATACATTATTTGATTAATATTCTCAATTGGTACAAAATAATATAGTACACTATATTAGTGTAGTGTTTCAAAAAATTAAATTACTAAGAATTGACTCTTTAATATAGATATCAATTTAAGATAAAATCATATGACTTTGTAAGTAATAGATATTAGGATGAGATAGAATGTATTTTATGATAATAAAGATTTTTGAAATTAAGAAAAAAAACGTCCGGTAATTTTTAACTTGTAAATAAAATATACTCAATGTCAAGTTAAATTGCTTTCGTAGTGCAACCTAAAAAAATAAAGGTAAATAAATAATTGTTTAATTATTTGCTGACTAAGCCAGCTGTTTATATTAACATTAACTTGGTTTTGTTATATCGGCAATTTGTCGAAGACGCGATATATTAAATTTCATCGTAGCCAAATAATTCCAAAAATTTATTTTTTAAATAGATTTCACGATTTTCGAAAGGCCTTTTTCCTCTGCATTTGGGGTTACTGGCAGACTTGTTTCCTTGTGAAGTTTAATTTGTACGGTTTCCCCCGTGATTATTAATTTTAATTTTTCGCACATTTTTTGTTCTTTTTTGCGTTTATTTAATTTTATATGAAAATTTAAACAGTTGTTCCTAATATACGGAATTCAAAATATTTGTGTCCTTTTTGAATGGTTATTTTTGGGAAATAGTCAGTATAGTTATTCCCGCCAGTGTGAACGGGCACAAGAATAAAAAACTAACGTGTACTGTTAACAACAATTCTAAAGCCCCGCCAGCGTGAACGGGCACAGGGTAGAATTATTATCATCCGTACTGGTTACAGTAATCCTAGCTCGCCAGCGCTAACTGGCACAAGACGGGATTATTTGTATTTTTGGTCTAGATAACCCTAATCTCGCCAGCGTTAACGGGCACAAGACGGGGTTATATCAGAACTCTCAGGGGTTAAAAAATATTGTTAAAGAAAAAATATACAAATTAACGAAAAAAGAGAATACCTATTACAATAATCCTAACCTCGCCAGCGTTAACGGGCACAAGGCGGAATTATTAATAATTTTCGGTTTATATAATGCTAGCCCGCCAGCGCGAACTGGCACAGGACAGAATTATAGTCAACCTCTCGGACACAAAAAAATACTATTATTATAAAAAATAAAATAATGTCATTATAAAAAAATAAAAAATATGCGCACTATGAAGGTAAAAGCTCAAAAAAAATAATATTAAAACACTTGGTAAGTTAGGAAGAACTTACCAACGAGAACAAACACGGCACCTCCACCAAATGTCACGTGGGGAAGAATTAAAGTCGACAAGTCTCCATAACACCTACTTTATTATATAATATAAAACGACAGTTGAACGGTTACATAAAATTAGGTTTTACTTACAACATTATTAACTAGGGACGAGCTGTCTAGGGCAAAAGGCTGATAATTGGAACAGGACTCTGCGCTGCTACTGACCCAATATTACTTATCTGGACCGAGTCGTATCTGCCCAAAATGGTGTCGACCGAGTGGTTTCTAACCAAATGATCGGCTTGAATGGTATTGACCAAACTGGTCGAGACCTGAATGGTCCTAACCCGAATGGTATCTTTTACATTGTACCGGGCTGCTATTTATACCAATCAGTATCAATAAACTAACCCAGTTGTTGATTGGTAACAAAATGCAAGCTCGGCAATATGCTTAGATAGCATTCTTGTAGTGTGCTTGTTTTAATAACAAATAATTGGGTCAGTAGGTATATTTAATATTAACTTTAAATAATAAAATTGAATTTTGGATAAAATAGAATATTCATATATGTCTATATATGACAAATTTTATTATATTTAACAAATGTTTTCACTGTTTTTCCAGCACGGTCCAAGTAGCTTTTAACTAAACATTTTATGTCTTCTTTTTCATAAGGATAACCCCACTCAGCTGCTGTAGTGATGGCATCAACAATGGCCTGTTCTTCAAGATAATTTAGAATAGGTTGCCCGCCAAATTTCTTAGGATTTTTTTTGTGGTATTTTCTCCATAAAGTGCTTACGGGAATGTTATAAGTTTCACTTGCCTCTGCAAAACAAATTCCTTTCCTAACTGCGGCCAATGCTATACTTAATGTCTCCTTGGTGTAGCGAACGTAACCACGTCCCCCAATTTTGCGCTTATACTTCTGCGGCATAATTGTTTTCTTATTTTTCAAGTCACCCTAAAAATGTATCAAACATAAAAAAAAATTCCTAAAGGTTGGAAAACCCGAATTATAAATTGATATATTAAAACCTTAAAAAGAACTATTTTTTAAAGGTAATTATCACAAATTTTTACCTTAAATTAAATTCCTTCCGCTCCAGCCAATTAAAAGTTTGAGCGCTTCAAAATTCCTTGATATTTACCTAATATTTGCAACGGACGTGTTTAAACCAAAAAGCAAGCTACACAAGCGCCACGCTGCTGGAAAGTAGGCATAGACCAAGGTCAAACGATCGCCCGTGGCTGAAGCTCCAGCTCCGTGTCGCTAAATAATTAGGTGGCTAAATATCCGACCAAGTAGAATTTTATCAAGTCACCCCTCATTTTCAAGTCACCCACTTTGACGGTAATTTAAAAAAATCAGTTATTTTGTCAAAACGTCACGACCTATGAGGATCAAGCATATAAAGGTATGATTCTTATCATTAATAAACGCAAGACAAAACGAGCTCAACTGCAAAGTTCCACTTGATTACCGAATAACACTTGGAAGGTTTCGGGATGGTCATGTTAAACGTAGTAATTTTTCTACGATCCCCGATGATTTTTATCTTAAATAATTAGAAAAAAGTTGTCGTCCTAACAAATGCGCTAAGTGATTATTTTCATTGTTCGAACGACATTGTCCAGACACGCTGTCAAGTCAGGGCCTATTTTTGGTTATAGGGGGCCCTAGGGCCATTACGCCACCGGCACCCCTAATCATGGGCACTTCTAGAGCCAATTTCAGGCGGGGAGGAAGAGGGCAACCAGCCAAAAACGTGGCCTCGGTATGTGGTATCGAAGGTAACATCTAAACAGTGGTGGCTCCTGATAGTCGACACAGGTGGGGCCAAAATTTCAAGTCAAAAATCTTTAATGAGAATACAGGGTGTTACAAATTTGATACATTAACATTGTTATCTCGGTAACTATAAGAGATAGCGATTTGGCTAAATGGAGGTATAGTTGCATAATTTAATGCTATTATGTGTTAAAAAAAATTCCGATGACTTCCAGAGCATTCGAAAAAAGAAACGAAAACTTGAATTTTTGTTTTTATTTTCTTTATGACAAAATATTGATTGTTTTGCTTAAGACAATTTTTTATGCTTTTCAAGAAAATAATCTTATTTTTCAGATACGACGTTCGTTTTTTAGATGCCTATATCCTCTTAACTTTTTTAAATACGGACCTGCATTTTTTTTAAATTTTGGTTAGTTTTTGACCTCTTAAAATTATTATCTAGAAAAGTGCCTTAAGAAAGTGCTCTTGGTTTTTTAAAATAATGTATTTTATCATAAAAAAAATAAAAACAAGTTTTTCCTGTCTTTTTTCGAATATCTCCGCAAGTCATCGAAATTTGATTAATTGTCTTTTTAACAAATTGTTCAGGATTGAAATATGCAACTTTGTCTCTATTTAACCAACTCCCTATCTCTTATATAGTTACCGAGATAGCAATGCTAATGCATCGTATTTGTAAAACCCTGTATTAAAAAATCGAAAAAACTTACCGACTAATTAAATGAAGCATTTAATAAAGTATTCCAGTTGTTCTAACACAAAATGTTCATAAAACACTTAAATTTTCTTATAAGAAAACTTCATACGTCTTTGTTTTTTATTTGAAAATGATCACTTTGCTAGTCATGGCTAACTAGAAAAATAAAAACAAAAACTAAAGTTTTTTTCACGAAAATTTAAATAAAAAACAAAATATTAGAAAAACTAGTAATTTTAGGTATAGGTATGACTTAACAATAATAAAAGATACTTACAATATCTATAAGACGAGCCTAATAAATATAGGATGTTTCATTTGAAAAAACAGAGTTATTATATTTTAAAGTTTTGTATATTTGGAGGTCAACGGAAAACACCCTGTACAAAATTTTAGGTACTGGAAATTGAGTTCTAGAAAAATATACTGTACAGTTCGAGTGGATTGTACATATTGCGCTCGGAAGTTAGAGCACTCCGCCTACGGTGTCGTGCTTAATTTACTTCTTCGTGCGATATGGACATCATATCCACTCTTGTAGTACAAACTACTGTTTATCTGCATCTTATTTTCATATCAGGATTTACGGATTTAAATATAATTCAATACACCCGGTATGGGTAATACGTGGATTTGGAACAAAAAAAGCAGTACGTTCTTAATCAATTCCTTTAGTTTGTGCAAATTTTAATTTAAAAAAGATCGACGACGCTTTTTTTTTCTTACCAATTTTTGTATAAAAAAAATATTTTTTATAAATAAACATAACCACAACAATTTTCAAATATCTTTATTTAAAAAATATAAATTAAATCTTACAGTTCAAAACGACTTATATTAGGTACTGGTATATGAATAACACAAAATAAAAATATATGTAAAATTATTTATAAGAATATTTAATAGAAATAACATAAATCTTAGATTTGTGGTGGGCGAGGCAAGACGGCGAGATACAAACGCGAAAGTCGTTAATCGACAAGGCAAGAATTCCGAAATTGAGTTTTTAAGAAATAAAGCAAGGCAATGTCAATTTTTATAATACTTAATAACTTAGATTAAACGGCAGACTTTTGGACTTGCATTGCATTTATTTGTTTTGAATCGCAACGTTTCAACTGGTAAGTATCTCCAGTCGTCTTCAGGTGAATACTCACCAGCTTAGATTAACTAACAAATTTCTATTCTATTCATTTAAATTTAAATTTATATTGTACTTTTGTTTTTTTGATATTTTTTCTTTTTTCGTTTATTCCCAAAATAAGAAGCATAATAATATACAATTTTTGTAGTTAGCAGAGGCATTGATAAAGAGGAGGAGGTTATAGTGGTAATCACCCTTTTCAAAGTCTACAAATACAAAAAAAAACTAAAACAAACAAAAAATTATAAACTACAAATTAATAAAATGCAGGTCTAACTGATAAAGAGCTACTAGAAGAGGATGCCGGATTACCCTAAGGAAAAAACTTGTTACTCAGACCAGTGGCGTAGCCAGGGGGGGTGGGGGCAGGCGGCCCCCTCCCGAAATCCAAAAAAAAAGAAGATATAAACTATAATTGGGCAACATAAAAAATCTTTGACGGCAACGCTATCAATAACGCGCCAAATAAAATAACAAATCATCCTCCCAGTAACTAAAGCAGCAGAAGGACGTTTTTCCACTTTAAAAAGATTAAAAACATATCTGAGAAATCAATCAGGCGAAGAGCGTACAACAAGTTTGGCTTTAATAAGTATTCATAAAAAAATCCACATTGATATATGAAATAATCAATATATTTTGTCAAAAAAGGCGACAAATTACAGTTTCGTTTTTGGCAAAAAAATATGTTGTGCTTTAAGTTTATGGTTAATTTTTGTTTTTTCAATAAATAAAAATATACCTTATTTTTAATATTTTTTTTGCTCAATTATGCTTATTTCATGAAGAAGTTTTTGTTTAACAAGTATATATTATCTGTTTTATATTACCTATGTTAGTGTATTTGTATAACTCACTACAAGTTTCTTTAAATGTATGTATTTTTTTATTTTTACATTTTTTTGATTCTCCAAAAAAAGGGTTTTTTGGGCGTGGCACCCAAAAAAAAAATGTTCGCCTTCGGCGATTTCCCTACGGCGCTGGCTCGTCGAAATAAAATCCTGGCTACGCCACTGACTAGGACAGCAAAATATATATTTTGCTCCCACAAAAAATACTTGGGGCGGCCCTGCATCTACCTAGAGCTACTATATAGAACTACCATAGTTGAAATTTAGGAATCTATCTAATATATCTAGTCTAGATAACACATTAATTTATGGCCTTTGAATTTCGAACGCTAAAGAACAACAGAACAGTGTAAAATTTTGACGATCAATTTTTGGAGACGAAAAAGGGTTTATTCAGATTTCGATCTACATATTATGCTAGTATTTATGCCAAGTAAAATATTAGCGCGCAATGAAACAGCCTGTTGACAGTGTCTCTTGACGATTCTAGAGTTATACCTCCGACACAAGTATATACCATCGATAAAGAGTCAGTCTATGGTTAAACACATAGTGAATATTTTCTGTATTTATCTGTCTTTTTATAGAGATCGAGAGAGTATCACTAGCTAACTTTTAGTACCTAATCGTAGTTCGAATTTTAAATCTCATGCGGAACTAACAAAATTACAATTCACAATACAAACGATGCCTTTCATTAAAAATCTGGGATTAAAAACTTGCCAAGCAGCAATGTACTTTAAAATTTAATCGTTGTAGCTCTGAGGTTTAAAATTTTAAATTCGGAAACACTAAACGCTGGCGCCGGACATCTTAAACAATCATCTTTCTTGCGAATAACTTCTCTTAACTATTATTCCAAAATATTTAAATAACAAGCAAATATTAAATAAAAATGTCTCTTATTTTGCGTTGATTGTTCTATTCAATCAAAGATTATCACTCAGGAATTCAGGTTTCTTTACTTGTAATCTAATGTAAAGCTTTATATTTATTAGGGAGAATATTCCTTGAGTTAAATAATGTAAAATTATCTATATTTTAGGAAAACATATCTTTGTTTATTTTCAAGAGATATTAAAGAATTTTAAAAAATTAAGGTTGGAAGATACACTCTTAAAAATGACTTGGTATCTGGTACTAATTTTTATTTGTTCTCGTGTTTACGTTACCCAAAATAACTATTTTTAGTTAGGAAAACAAAAAAGGTTTTTATCTTGGTTATATTTACCAAAAAATGATGCCATCAGAACAAAGAAAATATCTTGTTTTCATATTAGTTGGCAGAAATAAAATATTTTGTTTAACTGAATTTTACTTACTTTACTTATATATCTTATTTAAATGTTACATCAAGGTTCCTACAAACTTGTATTTATCAATTAAGCTTGTTGTAATAACACATTATGAATTTGTAGTCCCTATCATTTTGTTAATTTTGATTAAGATATATTCTTAGTTAACAGAACTAACTTTTCTTTTCAAGTAATATTATTCTTCATATTTATAACTAACGGCATCAACAGAGACTTGACGCCCTTGCCCGGTGGGTGACATGTGACATCATTCTAGCCAGGACTGTCAGGAGGTTATGTTTATGTTAGGGTGCTTTTGCGGTTCCGTGTCCATTTTTTCGTGTTTTTAAGGCAATAATTGGCCATTTTCATTGCCGTGCCCGTGTGGAAAATGGATGTGACAATATTTGGTGTAATTTATTTGTGTTTATTGTCTTTCTTGTATACGTTCTTATTGGCAGAAGAAAGTTAAATCATAAGTAAGTAAACATTTTATTTTTTATCATTGCAGTTGTACATTAGAAAGTTTAAATGCGATTTTTATAAAGCATGGCAAGGTGACCCGATGAGAAATAACTTAATAACTTGTTTCATTTTTGTTCCATGATCCATTTCTATAAAAGAACGTCATATTGATGACTTTTTAATCTAACCAAGTACAACAAATTTCATATAGCTGTATATTTTAAATAGAAAGTCCAGGGGATATTTTTTGTTTTTTAATAATCGCAGTTGCAGATAAGAAAATTTGAATAAGGACAATTCAGTTCTATAAGCAATTGAACAACCCAAAAGGTTGAGTAAAATAAGTTAAAAATCTAGTGTTTCTGTTTTGTATTGCATTAGTATGTATTATAAAGAACATGAGAGAACAAGGACATTGGAAAACATTTTTTTTAAAGAAACCATAATATCCCTGATAATTTATTCCAATTAGTTTACGCATACCTAATAGAGTAGTAATACCAAGGCATTTTTTTTATTTAAATGGGGACCTAGGAAGGAATATTTTTCGTTACTAAGTATAAATTACATATGACATTTTTTTTAAAAATGAAACAGGCTTTTTTAAAGTTATTTCTATCAAATCAACTAGCTAATTTTGCCATGCGTTATAAGCAGTTCATTCAAACTTTCTAATGTGCAACTGCAATGACAAAAATATAAAATTTTTACTTATTTATGATTCGACTTCTCTCTTACAATTAGAAAGTACAGAAAAAAGATAAAAAAACACAATGTTGTCACTACATACGTAATTGTTACTCTATGAAAATTTTAAGTTTGGCCCAAATAAATGATTGCTTTGGCAATATTTGTAGATTGCATCATTAACAAAAACAATATTTCCTTAAAAAAATTTTCAATTTTCCATATTTACACATTAGTTGTGACAACTAATTTTAAAAGCGGGAGTACCATATAAATTTAGTTATCCGTATATAAAATTTCGTTGTGACAACTAAAATTTGTGAGTTGGATTGGTTAATGTTATTAATTAGTTCAACAGTTCAATAACGACAATTTTTTTTGGTTGTACAAACTAATTTTTGGGTTGAGTCCGATTTCACGCAAATAAATAGTTGTCAGAACCAAATTTTAGTAATCCATACCATGTTACTTTTAAGAGTGTATTCATAAGGAATAATACCCACAGGGAACGGCAATGGACCTTTTTATATTTAAAAGTTTAAAGATAATTGAGTGTTTTTGTTAAACATCTTAATTATTTTTTACGTAATGGCTTTACAACGGCCTGAGGAATATTTCTAGGCAAGCTTAAGCTCGCTGACTTTAAATCTAGTAGGCACAAGTCAAGATGTGTACTGAAAGATATCTCATCATCAAAAAACTCCACATCAATATTATTAGATTGTATTATTCCCTTTATAGATGTTTTTAAAAATTTATATTCTGCTATCAATTTATCTATTTGTGTGTACTTCAGTTTTTCAAAGCTAATTTTTACATTTTCACATTTGTATTGAACGAATTTTCTATCGACTTCGGATGAAATTTTTTGTATATCATATAATATATGGTTGCAAGTTCTTCTTACCTTCCACATATATCTAATAAATCTTTCAAATATTTCATCGTCTTTTTTGTTGTTTTCAGCATCCTCAATAGTATGCCTTATTTTATAATCACATAACCGATATTCTCCAATAGTAACCACTAAATTATTATTTTTGCCAGTGCAGGTTTCTGTTGCCTTAACTTCCAAAATTCCATCTTCATTGAGCGAAAACACAACTTCAAATTCCACTTCGCCATCTTTGCCCGGCGGCAAATCATTTAAACGGAAAGACCCCAATCGGTTGTTAAAATTACAATTTTTTCTTTCTCCCTCAAAAATTTGAAATACAGTGGATTTTTGATTATTTTCTATAGTTACAGCTTTAATGGGTACTGATTTACATGGTAAAATGGTATTTTTTTTTATGGCTACTTGCATTAAATCTCCATCAAGTCCCAAACCTATAGATAGAGGGGTAATATCTGTAATCTTATATTTTTCCAGTTCCTGAAATTTCTCTTTCAATAAAGCTGCTTGTACTGCAGCTCCCAGAGCAACGGCTTCGTCCGGATTTAAATTAGTTCGTATTTTACTCTCACCAAAATGGGATCCTAACATTCTGCGAACTTTCGGTATTCTCGTGGTGCCACCCACCAGCACTACATCGGTAATGTCCTTCTTATATACTCCTCCTTCTTTGTCATTTATACATATTTCTACTAGTTGTAACGCACGTTTGAATAATTCTTCTGCCATATTTTCCAACTCTTTCCTGGATAAAGATAGTTTAAAGTTCCAATCCTCATTTCCTCCTATGCAGTATAGTGGAAGAGCGTATGTTTGTTCCGTAGACAACTTGGTCTTTAAACGAATACAAAAATCTTTAACCCTTCGTTCAAGTCTGGGATTAATAATTTCACTACCAAATTGCCGAATCATGGCGGCTTTAAAGTATTCTAATAATATTTGATCGAGATCGCGTCCCCCCAGAAAGGTATCCCCTTCGACGCTCTTAACCTCAAAGGTTTTTCCATCAACTTTAATGTGGGATACATCCAAGGTTCCTCCTCCAAAATCAAATACTAATAATGAAGCTTCTTTCTGAAGTCTATCCTCAGCAAAGTGAATTGCAGCAGCTACGGGTTCAGTAATCAGCTTTAATACCTTTAAACCTGCCAATTCAGCAGCTGCGAGAGTAGCCTTTCTTTGAGCGTTACTAAAATGGGCAGGTACTGATATTACTGCTTCAGTAATGGCAGTTCCTAAATATTCACTTGCCGATTCACGAAGATATTTTAATATTTCTGAACAGGCCTGTTCAGGGGTTTTGCAAACTTTTACCCCGTCATAAAGTATTTCAATCTCTGCATTATCGTTTTCTCCTTTTACAATATTAAATCTATATTCTTCAGATTCTTTTAATTGTTGAACATAGACGTCATCGTATTTTCTTCCAATGAGCCGTTTAACGTCTAAAAAACATAATATTTTATTTACAATGCGTCCTTGTAGGGGACATTTACAAGTTACGTGACGCAATTAAGGAGATCCGGTCAGGCGTTATAGTTCTGATACGTGGGAGGAGGCGCGTCAAGATTTTCGTTTTTACAACTGACAAAAATTGAAAAAAATTCTATCGGGAACTAAAAATATTTATTTTCTGATTACGGGCCCAAAACTCTTCACTATAAAGCACCCGTTACGTAATAGAATGGTGTTGGGAAGAGAGGGGGGGGGGGTAATTTAGTCAGACGCTTCGGTCCTGGTACGTGGTGGGAGGGGGGTCAAATGTTAGTAAATTTTGCATTGCGTAATTTGTAAATGTCCCTTATAATAATATGTTATAATAATTAACTTAGGAAAAAGGATAAAACATGCACTAAACATAACTACATTCGTTTTTAATAATTTTGCTAAATATGTTCATCTACAACGCGGCACTATTTTTACAGGCGTTTTGCTTGCTTTCGACACTGATTTTTCCTTTCTCCAAACCGTTTTATGGTTGTGCTACTGGGTCTTATGACTAAAACTTGATCAACGACTTTACCAAATTTTCTCTTTTAGAATTTTTTAAAAATTTCATAAAAACGTTTCAAACTACCTAAATAAAATATTTCAGAAATTTAAAACAATTTCTCTCTACATCGCTACTTTTTTGCGGATAGTGTATATTTTTATTAATTTTAAAACAGCAACATCTACATTTTACTGCTAATACACAAAATCACAGTCAGAAATCAGAATTTTATTTTGATTTGTTCAGCGATTCTTGAGTTTTTGCCAGAGCTAGAATACTATAAAATTCTTCTTGGCCCGAATACTGGCCATGTTTATTAATGGATTTTTTTTAAAAATTTAAATCTGGACTCATATTGAGAGAAAGCTATTTTTATTAAAAAAAATAATTAACAATACAATAAAATCAAGCAATAATAATCTTAATGGTTTTCATTGGCTTATATTTTTTTTCTAGATTTTTTGTTGTAACTGTTATTTAAAAAACAAGAATAAATTCATGTTACTCGCCTCAAAACCCCCCAATTGCAATATAACTGACTGTATATTTACATGTACACACAAGATACACACTGAACACTCCAATATGTAGCCCTTTATCAGCTAAAAGATTATTGTTACAGAACCTGAGATCGATGATGCCATTAGTATGTGCATCTCTTTCTTACGCTTATGCCCTTTTAAAAAGATACATAAAGTAGAGTCAAACACATTGTACTAAGTGATCCAAAAGAGAATCTAGATAATAATATTTCATAATTAATAGAGGCAATGAATATAAACAAAAATTTTCAACTTACCAAAAAGAAAATTGTCGATATGTTGTTTACCCAAGTCATCTGCAGTATCACCAACAGAAACGTTTAAACTATCTGGATGATAAAATACAAATGATGGTGTTAATCGTTGCCCCTCTTTGTTAGGAATAATTTCTGTTTTTCCATTTCTGTACACGGCAGCTTCGCTGAAAGTTGTACCCAAATCTATTCCTATTGCTGGTTTTCCACTCATCTACAAAAAGTTATATTAGAAATAAAACAAATACTTTTATATAAATTAATAAAAAAAAAAACATTTATTCACAAACAACACGTTGACTTCAGTTGAATCCAAGCCACAGCTGGAAAATCTTAAGAAATATCTTATTACTATTATACAGATCTGTCAAAATACTTTTCAATTTAACGCGTAACGAGCAGAAAAGAGAACTTAATATAACAGCGATAAATTAAATAAAGAGACAACAAATTGTAATTCTGGGCTGGCTGCTTATCGACGGCTGTTTATATGCCGTCTGCAAGATGCTAATACAACGGGGAAATAAGGCGAAGTAGGTTTTCTCTTTATTTAATTTATAGTTGGTATATAACGTTCTCTTTTCTCTTTTCCGTATTTTGGCAGACCTGTATACGCGTGAACACTCTTAAAAATTACTTGGTATTTGGTACTAATTTTTATTCGTTCTCGTGTTTACGTTACCAAAAATAACTAGGTATTTTTGGTTAGGAAAACAAAAAATATTTTTTTCTTGGTTATATTTACCAAAAAAATAATGCCATTAGAACAAAGAAAATATCTTGTTTTCATATTAATTGGCACAAATAAAATATTTTGTTTAGCTGAATTTGACTCTATCCTATTTAAATGTTACATCAAGGTTCCTACAAACTTGTATTTATATCAATCAAGCTTGTTGTAATAACGCATTATGAAATTATAGTCCCTACCATTAATAACCTGTTAATTTTGTCTAAGATCATTCTTAGTTACCAGAACTAACTTTTCTTTTTAAGTGATATTATTCTTTATATTTTATACAACTAACATCATCGCTGTTTTGGCCACTTTACTTCATTCCGAGCAGAGACTATTGACGATGACAACATTCAGGACAGGAGTCGTAGTACGGAAGGATGATTTTGACGTGCCGTGTGTCCATTTCTTCGTATTTTCAAGACAGAAATCGGTTATTCTCATCTTGATTGCGTGGTTATTGCACACAGGCTTGGCGGTGACAATATTTGTTGTAATATATTTGTGTTAAAGTTAAATCATAAGTAAGTAAACATTTTATTTTTTATTCTTGCAATTGCACATTAGAAGTTTAAATAAGCTTTTTATAAAGCATGGAGCATGGCAAGGTGACCTGTTAAAAATAACTTTAAAATATTCTATTTTTTTGTCTTGTATTTGTTCCATGTTCCATTTCTATAAAAGAACGTCATATTGACGACTTTTTAATCTGACCAAGTACCACAAATTTCATATAGCTGTTATATTTTAAATAGAAAGTTCACGGGATATTTTTTTTTGTTTTTTAATAATTGCAATTACTTACTATAAGAAAATTTAAATATCAACAATTCAGTTCTAAAGCAATTGAACAATCCGAAAGGTTGATTAAAATAAGTTAAAACCTAGTGTTTTTTTGTTTGTAGTGCGTAAGTATGTATTATAAAAAACATGAGAGAACAAGGACATTGAAAATAATTTTTCTTGTAATTTTATATGTATTTCAATTATTTTACGCATACCTAAGAGAGAAGTAATACAAAGGCATTTTTTTAAATGGGGATGCAAGGAAGTAATATTTTTCGTTACTAAGTATTAATTACAACAATAATATCATTATTTTGTAGCATTGATAGTAATACTGATACGGTACTGATCGTGTATAAGGTCCCCATAATATCTACAAGTATATTTGTAACCAAATTATCCCTGAATGATTATATTTATTTGAGGTTTTAAAATACCCTGTAAACTTTCTGTTTAAAATATAATGGCGACATGAAATTTTTTGTATTTGGTCAGAATAAAAATAGTTCCTATTATATTTTGTTTTTTAGAAAAGGAAACATACAATATTTTATTAGTTATTTCTATCAAATTAACTTGCTAATTTTAACATGTTTAATAAGCAGTTCATTAAAACTTTCTAATGTGCAACTGCAATGATAAAAATATTAAATTTTTACTTTTTTATGATTCAACTTATTTCTTATTATTGCAAAAATAATAACCACAATGTTGTAACTACATAGGTGATTGTTACTCTATGAAAATTTCAAGTTTGGCCCAAATAAATGATAAATGATTGCTTTGGCAATATTTGTATATTGCATCATTTACAAAAACAATATTTATTTGAAAAAATTCTTCAACTTTCCACCTTAAAAGTGTATATTATAATCTAATAGATGTAAAAATTGCTTTAGATTAACTTTTTTAGAACTAAAATTTGTAGGTTGGGTTGTGGTTCATGTCATTAATTAGTTCAACAGTTCAATAACGGCAATTTTTTTTGGCTGTATAGATTAATTTTTGGGTTGAGTCCGATTTTACAAAAATAAGTGGTTGTTAGAACCAAATTTTAGTAGGTAATTCATACCATGTTATTTTTAAGGTTGATAGGCACCTCCTAATGCGCACTCCGCACAACCAACCTCACACCGCCACGAAAAAAATACAACTATCAACTATACAACTATCGAAAACTGCAGGCATGTCCCCCACCCTCGCCCGAAATTGACTCTTGGTTAGTCCTTTTTGGGATTAAACAGCCAATCACAGAAACATGCCATTTAAAAAATAAATATCATATTATATTGTGATTATTGTGGAGTCGAACCAACGCCAGCGCCCACAAATTAATAAATAAATAAATAAATGCTTGGATAACAACACATCTTACTTTAATTTGTTTCTTTGTCGTAACACATACTTTATACACCTTCACACACACAACAATGGTGTTTTACTGTTGATCACGATCCATACACTCACCTCACCACAAACACATTGACAACCAGTGTCAAGTAGTATTATACTATCTCGGGTAATTCACATAAATCCTTTAGAATAACCTGGTGAGCAAAATGGATAATATTTCTTTTTTGTATTTTTGCTGACCTACATGATGATAAGCCTCTCTTATCTTTGGAATGTTTATTTGTGTTATATAAATAGATTGCGAATAAAGAACTTAATTGAAAATTGTAAATATGTAGAATTAAATACAAATTTAAACTTCTGGACAAATATGATGTTTTCTGAACCTATGATCTCTTTTAATGTAAGTGACTATTTTTTTCATCGACTTTGCTTTAAAATCCTTGATTTTTTTGTATTATACATAGGTTGATTTCCTAATTATGTCATCGTTTTCGCTATTTGTGAAAAAAAGTTACCGTTTTCTTTAATTCGTATCACCCTGTGGATCACTATATATATATTTTTTTTATGATAAAACAACTGCACTGTAGGAAAAATCCTTTAAGGCGCTCTGGGAGCGGTGCGTGTGCGAAGAAAGCGATTAACGTTGGTCTTGAAACGTTGAAGATTGTATTCATTGGGAAACCCGACCTCAGGAAGATCATTCCACAAAGATGACGTTCTCCAGATGAAAGAATTCTTGAACAATGAAGTTCGAGGAGTACTAAGCTGAACAACATATGGATGAGCGGCAGTGGTTCGCCGTGTATTTCTGTTTTGCATTGCTCTAGATGGAATCAAGAGGGCAATGTCAGTCGAGCACTTGCCATGGAAATATCTGTAAAAGAGAGCCAAATCACCAACCTGTTTTCGATGCTCCAGGCTATCGAGGGTCTTGGTCAGCTCGGGGTCGCCGATTAGACGAACGGCTCTCCTTTAAATGCAATCCAGTAGCCGAAGGGTGTGCTTGGGTGCAGAGCTCCAGACATGAGAGCAATATTCTAATGATGGTCGAATCTGGACTTTGTAGAGTGTCAAAAGTTGATGAGGTTTGTACAACCTTTTGGTGCGGAAAAGTACACCAAGTTTCTGTGCAGCTACCTTGGCAATTGCGGCAACGTGATCATGCCAAGACATATTACCTCCCAGATTGACCCCCAGCAAATTAATAGACGGTGCCAGGGGAATTGCGTGTCCTGCCATGACTATATCCGGTTCTGCAATGTTAACATTTTTGGAGAAGACTGCTGCCTGGGTTTTCTTAGCATTAAATTCGACTTGGTTACTGTCACCCCAAGCCAAAATTTCTTCCAGGTCATTGTTGAGGCGCAATACTTCATGCTGCCTGCGAAGATGTGCGTCGGCAGCGGATGTTTGGGGAGTCAAGGCAAAAGATGAGACAAGTGTGCTGTCATCAGCAAAGCTATAAATTGGATTTTGGGTTTTCACTAGAATGTCGTTAATATAGAGTATACTAGCAACCGCAATTCCGTAATATACATACATATAACAGTTTAAATAAGACTGTAGCTACATCTTTTCTTTTTCATATTTTCTTTTCTTATTTTTGCTTCACTTTTTTATCTCTCTGTCTCCTAGTGTTTCGTCATATCATGGCTTATCAGTAGTACTAGAATCCGACGAAAGAAAGGAACAACTCAAAACTGCTTAAGCAGTATTTGGTGGGACACATCAGTAAGATGTTGCATAGAGCGACCTCTGTGTCGTTGTTAGACACTCTTGCTCTTGAGCATACTAGCACCTCTAACAAAATTATAGAAATAGGCAAATGTTAAGAGGAAATCAGCTGTTAAGGCATTCGTCACAATAGCATGCCTAGCGGGAATCCTGTAATTGTAGGTAATTGTGTAGTTCCTCTGATAGCAGATATATATTGAAATATACTAAAAATAAAAATATTATTGAAAGATGGAGCTGCAGTCTTATTTCCATATAATAATAATAATAATAATAATAATAATAATAATAATAATAATAATAAATGCCTTTATTTATATACGAAAATAAACAGTACATAACATATGTTATGTATTCAGTACACCTTGTACGTATAATAAAAATAAAAGTAAAATATTACTATCCCATTATCGAAACATGTGTTATAAAAAGATAAGCAAGCAAGTTTGCTGATTAACTAATATAGTTTATTCCTTTTTAGCCCATCCAGTGGCGTTACCAAAGTCTACTGCAGTGGCGTAGCCACAGGGGCAAAGGGGGAGAGGGCGAGAATTGAGATACATAACTCAACTTTCGTACATGAACTAAGTTTCTAAATTGCAACATTTCCATATAAAATTTTGCTCTATTTTGCATTAATTTCTAATTAAGGTTTACTCTACGCTAATGGCATTTGCTTACTGTCTATTAGTCCCAGGTAAAATCTAAAATATGCGTTTATAATATTAAGGCATGCACCAACTGTTAACAAACATGAAAATGTCTAAGAAATCTGTAGATAATAAAAAAGTGTCCCATATTATCGGGCTACAAAAAGTAGACGACTGGAACGTGTAACTTAGATGGTTTATTTACTAAAATACGAAAGATTTTTAACCCGTAACCCGTATCATATGGTCTGGGAGACACTTGTCAACAAATACCGCTCAGCTGCTCCTCAACTTTTTCTTATATCATTCTGCCCTTCCATCTACTTTTAAGTTGGGCAGACAGCAATGTGCTTGAAGATTTTGAGCGATATAGGTAAATATACGCGTAAGTTATTTCGGATTAAAGTACGGAAGTGTCTGTGAGACCCCTCTGTACGGGTTAAGTAACTTTTAAAAAAAGATACGTTTATAATGGATTCTGCTCCGGGGCCGTCCAAACGTGTTCGGCATGGTGACAAACAGTTTAAAGAGACTGTGTCCCAAAATACTTAAACGTAAAACCCAGTACTTATGTGTTATGTGTAAAAACCCAATATGTTTAGAGTGCACCTTTCCTATGTAAAGAGTGTAAAAATGACCTCTAAAATGAAGCGTGTTATTTTTGTAATTCTTAATAAAAATGTATGAATGTTTTTTCATTTTACTGTTGTTCATTTAGTTTCTTTACAGATAAAAATCGTTTGAAATGTTTATTTTACATTTTAAAAGAAAAAACATGTAAATATTAAAGATGTACTACTTTTTACTTTTCAAAAATTAAATAAATATTTTCGTGCAAATATGACTTTATTTCATAAAATTTTTACATAAGTTAATTCCCAATATATGTATATTTATAGCCTGACCATTTTTACACTCTTACAAAAATATATAGATGTATATATGGCTAGGTGTCTCACAGACCCCACTGTACGACTTATGTCCTAAATGGGACTCTGTACACGGGTTACGGGTTAAATAGTTTTATTAAAACGAAGCAAAGTAAAGCAATTTACGATTACATTATGGTATATAACACACAAGTCTTAAGAAATAAAAATAAAGTTATTTAATCAGTAAATTTAGTTGTCTCTAAAGAAGAATTATCCCCTTAAAACTCACATACGATGCTATTTCAAGTAAGTCCAAGAGAAACAATTTCCACTTTACAATCAACTCAGGACCAAAGAGAAATAAACATTACAAAGACCACTTACTCATTGGCTGGAAACTGCTCTCGTTCTAAAATTATGTTTCACATCATTTAGTGAGGCTTGAGCTACTAAACGGGCTGAGGTTACCCTTATACTTGAATACTATTAACAACTCCACTAAGTAAATGGTCCTTTGAGTTTTATAACTCCTGCCAAATAAAAGAAGGGGTTCATTTTTGCTGTGTCAGGAATTATTAGCAATCCTTGATAAAAGATTTTTAAATGTACTATTCAAAATAGAACCGGGAATCCTTTCTTCAACAAATTAAAAATAGTTATTTTCGTAAACATTTCTCTGCAGACTTCTCCTACAAAGCTAGGAATGTTCTTGTCTTTGTTCTATGGACTATCTTTCCACTGCACCTATTTTTATCAAACTCAACACTAATTAAGAGACTTTACACCACAGCCAAATAATATATGAGTAATTCATCCTTAAGGATACCAAGCCATATCCATATTTTTGGACACACTGTATATAACAAGTTTTAAGTGAAACACGGTTTGTAACATGTGTCTAATAAACTATTTTATTTATCAAATAGCTTTAACGTTTATTGTGACTTGTGGCTAGGCAAACATTTGAACCTGTGGTTTTTAAAATCCGGCTTTTTACTATATTGAAAAGCTATACGATTATTGCTACATAAGGCAACGTCATTCAGACTACCATATGAACTTAAATAAATCAAATAGTGTTAGTTAGCAATAAGTATTATCGGTAACCTGTGGTACCACACCGCAGGTTTTTATGCGATGCCCGACTTGAACAATCTACGCCACAGTAAAAAACGCGAAGACGGTCTTGGAAAGGTCCTCGAGCAGCGCTCTCGGGTACCACCGCCTGGCGAGTACCAATCAGCAGGTATTACCGGCGTCGTCGATCAACAGCAGTGTCCCACGTGTGAAATCGTGCGCCGGTAGTGCTATCGATTATGCTTCTCGCGCGACCATGGAACCATGGAGCCCATAGCCGAGGACCAGGAGACGGAGTATGAACTTGGTAAGTGACTTCTGGATGTTGTTTTCCATATTCTCTGTTGTTATGAGTAGAGTTCGTAAACACGCCGGCGCCGGGACTCTAAATAAATTGATTTGTTAAAAATAAGGAATAATGGACATAATTATTAAGAATAAAGTAGAGTGTAAGTAAATAGAAAAAAAATCTTTTTTCTATTTACTTATACGGACGCTAAACTCTCTACTTTATTTTTAAAAACACGGCATTGTATACGGAATGGATCGGCACCGCCAGTGGGCTACACGGCGCGATCTATATTTGAATCTACAAACCTGTAGAAAAATTTTTAGTAAAGCGTAAAGTTTCCTATACTAGTGTTTGTTGGTCACCGTACTTTAGTTTATTAGTTCTATGTTTTCACGTTAGATGGCTATATCTTTTGCATTAAGTTGATTGACTAATGGCGTTACTGGGTTTTCATCGCGTTTTTATTTCTTAAAAATGCCTTGAAAAAACAGTATCGCTGTACTTGGAGTTGCTTACAGGTTATGGCTTTCTAATGAGTTCTAACAAAAACGAAACAGCCTGTCATTGTCTACCTGTGCCCCAGGGAACCCATTACCTTTGGCGTCCCTGTATACTTTAATGCAAAAGATAGATGCATCACTTGTCCGCCTGCCTCTAGAAAACTTTTCTATAATTACTAAGATTCATCAAGTGCTTAATATTAAAAAACTCACCAAGTGAAAATAGTTTACCTTATTTGCTTGCACAAAGCCCCCCCCCCCCCCTCTCTGCTAACTTGGGAATGGCTTGGGATATATTATTAAAATTCGGTCGGTATACTTAAATTATAAGTAAAATGCTACTTTTTTTTTAGAAAAAATTTTAAGATGACGGAGATCTGCCATCTTGGAAAACATTTTTCAATAGAAATGGAGATTGAGTGATACCTCATTTTTGAAAGGTCTTTTTACGCTTACTTTTAACCCTGCTAGTTCAATATTCTAAATATTTAAAAATATTTTAAAAAACGTTTACAAATCATTGTTATTTTGAATAACAACATAGGTCCAGGCGCAGCTCGTCAGTTTTTTTACAGGTGAGGCAGGTGATGGCAGTAACCTAACAAGCAAAATGCAGTTTAGTGCATAGTTTAGCCAAGGAATAATTATTTATTTACCTAATAATAAACACCACAAAAATATAACATACTAAAATTGCATTTTTGTTATGACTTTCATCTTAAATTCGATCAAACAGCTTTACTATATTATTATTTTATCCGAATAAACGCGTGAAAGTGCACGTGACGAAGGTGCCGACTTAATTTGGCGTTTTCCCGTCTCTTTTCAACTCTCGAGAGCTCGTAAGTCTGTTTCGCTCTTAGTTTGCGATGTATTTATGTATGATTAATTCTATATAAACCCATTGAGTCAATCGTGAGCTCAGGTAAAAAATTACCCGGACGGGCCGGCGAGAGGAGTAGTTCAATCTGGCTTGGGGAGTTTTCGTATGACACATTTTCAAAAATTTGAATTTTTTGGGAATAATAATTTTTATTTGTTTTGAAAAATAAATTAATTACGTGGACAAGCAGCGCCTGCACATGAATTTTATTGAGACATGATTTGGTTCTAAGATATGATTTCTTTATCTAATTCTAAAAAGCTCATGCATTTTTTTTATATAACGTAAGTCTTCAGGTGAATACTGAATCAGAATTTATCCGAAGACGACTGGAGATACTAGTTGACTATGGCCAATTAAGAACAAATAAACCATCAGCCTTTTAAATGAAAATTCGACAAAATGTGTTATTTTCGTCAATTTTTTAACTTAAAATAAGTTTAATTGTGTAACATAAAAAATAGTAATTATTTGCAATAGAGCAGGAAAATTGTAAAACTCTGCGGAGTGACTTATCCCCCAAGAAAAACAGCACTTTAAGAAGAAATAAGTCAAAAACTAACTTTTCCGGCAAAAATCGTTTTTAGATTCGTAATCTACGCTCCAAAATTTATTGTTCCTGAAAAAACCATCAATTTTGGCGTGGCGTTTGTATAATATATAGGGTGATTCCTAAGTTCTTTTTTAGCTGTGTATAGAAATTTAAAATAAACAACATTTTCAAGAAACTTAAAAATAGGCAAGATACAGAGTAAAAAATCTAAGTGCGAGCCTGGTCATCAAAACGTAGCCTGCTATACTTTATGTTGTCTGTCTTATTGGTCATGCAATTTATGGGTCGATGGTCAGTTATCCGCTGCTGTGTGTTTTTCTAAAGCAAGTTAATTTTAAACTAGTGAAACGTAAAAATGATAAAATTTGAAAACAATGAACTCGTATATATGGTGCTAATTTACAGCGAGTGTCATCAAAGTGCGCCTGATGCTTCGAGATTATGTTTAAGTTAGGCAGAACCGTATTTGATCCGTAGGTAGTGTAATAAATGAATGTAGGTACATACCTACCTTATTTTTGAGTTTTTTGAAAAAAGGTATTTAAAAATGTTGTATATTTTAATGCCTTCTATAGGCAGCTAAAAAAGAAGTATCAACTTAGGAATCACCCTGAATAATTATACCTTTTTTTGAATTATATAGCATTTAAAATTTACAATTTTTAGCATTGTGACAGGCTGTAACACCTTAACGATGTATCTTAGAAAAAAAATTACTTTGACGTTGCGATTATAAATGTTCTACTTAAAAAATTAACCTTTGATTAACTCTCGGATGTTCAGTTAAACCGGACGGTAGAATTTTTTGTTTGTGTAAAAAAATAAAATGCAATGGAACTGTGCAAGGCGAATGCACTCTTAACAGTGGCGTATTTAGCTCAGCTCAGAATCTCGGGGTCTAATTGCAACAGCGACAGTAAACATTTATGAACCTAACCACGACATCGGTTGGTCATTCCTCACTATTCTACTTGGCCTAGGAGCAACGATGCAATTAAATAGGCATAGAAGAAACTATCGAAAATTCATTTTTATTGATGAAGCCGCACAAAAACGAAAAAGCAAAAAGATTTTCATCAAAATATCTACACCTGCTAACTTGGCGTCATCATGTGTGAGTCATATAAGGAGCGAATCCATCGACAAAAAAATATTAAATATATGGGTCATTCTCTAAATCTGGATAGATACATTTTTACAGAAGCGCCGAAAAAAATATAATTTAACGTTTTTTCTGGCTTTTCGATCAGTAAAACAGATCTTTTAGAATAACCCATTTTTTTTTAATTTGTCAGGTTAGGTAGATACCGGCTAAGCTGTTTGATGTCAGCAACCTTTATAAATGAATTTTCGATGGTCCCTTCTATACTAACAGGACTGCATTCAGCTTGCATTTGAATAAACACGTTTTCCGATTAGGTTTTAGCGTATTTGTTTTAATTTTATGCCAGTTGGAGATATATACAAATATGTTTTGCTTAATTGATTTTATAGATATTAAATATAGTAACATTAAGTACATTACAAAACACCTGGATATTTTTATTTTAGAAACAGGTTAAACAAGCTAGCAGAAATATAGCAAGAAAAAATATTTTTATTAATTTGAAAAAGTTTATAAGAAATTACAATAAAGTCGTTTTTACTTTTATCTGATTGCGCGCCTTAAAAGTTGTTGCTATAAATTCGGTCAATTCAGTGGATAAATTAGTAGGTATTACAAAGATTTTTAACAATAATTAACTAACCAGCAACTTTGACTGTGGCATTAATGACATTGGCAGGCAATATTTTCTCAAAATCATATTTGTCTGAGTAGTAAATCAAAAATTAAGCTAACCGGGCTACCTTGGTTGTAAGAAAACTATTTCTGCCCATGCCATTTATGTCACAGTCAAAGTTGCTGGTTAGTTAATTATTGTCAAAAGTCTTTATGCAACCCGACATTATTATATTATGTAGGTATAAACATATTAATATGGTTTTATTTTTAACTTAAAAACCCGAACCCTAAAGAACTTGGTTAGAAAATATGAGGGGTATGTCTAATTTGCGGACCAATATTTAAACCGTGCCACACGCTAGACGAATTGAGCCAGCTCATCCAAAATTGGTATGGATAATCCAAGTCAACATACCTACTTGATAGTATCACCAAATCTGGCCTAGTATCATACTAGGTAATACTTTACTCTAGTACTTTTTTAAAAAAATCGTGCCACACGCTAGACGAATTGAGCCAGCTCATCCAAAATTGGTATGGATAATCCGAGTCAACATACCGACTTGACAGTATCATCAAATCCGGCCTAGTATCATACTAGGTAGTACTTTACTCTAGTACTTTCTTAAAAAAATCGTGCCACACGCTAGACGAATTGAGCCAGCTCATCCAAAATTGGTATGGATAATCCAAGTCAACATACCTACTTGATAGTATCATCAAATCCGGCCTAGTATCATACTAGTTAGTACTTTACTCTAGTACTTTTTTGAAAAAAATCGTGCCACACGATAGACGAATTGAGCCAGCTCATCCAAAATTGGTATAGATAATCCGAGTCAATATACCTACTTGATAGTATCATCAAATCCGGCCTAGTAACATGCTAGGTAGTACTTTATTCTAGTACTTTCTTTAAAAAATCGTGCCACACGCTAGACGAATTGAGCCAGCTTATCCAAAATTGGTATGGATAATCCGAAGCAACATACCTACTTGATAATATCATCAAATCCGGTCTAGTATCATACTAGGTAGTACTTTACTCTAGTACTTTTTTAAAAAAATCGTGCCACACGCTAGACGAATTGAGCCAGCTCATCCAAAATTGGTATGGATAATCCAAGTCAACATACCGACTTGACAGTATCATCAAATCCGGCCTAGTATCATACTAGGTAGTACTTTACTCTAGTACTTTTTAAAAAAAATCGTGCCACACGCTAGACGAATTGAGCCAGCTCATCCAAAATTGGTATGGATAATCCAAGTCAACATACCTACTTGATAGTATCACCAAATCTGGCCTAGTATCATACTAGGTAATACTTTACTCTAGTACTTTTTAAAAAAAATCGTGCCACACGCTAGACGAATTGAGCCAGCTTATCCAAAATTGGTATGGATAGTCCAAGTCAACATACCTACTTGATAGTATCATCAAATCCGGCCTAGTATCATACTAGTTAGTACTTTACTCTAGTACTTTTTTTAAAAAAATCGTGCCACACGCTAGACGAATTGAGCCAGCTCATCCAAAATTGGTATGGATAATCCAAGTCAACATACCTACTTCATAGTATCATCAAATCCGGCCTAGTATCATACTAGGTAATACTTTACTCTAGTACTTTTTTGAAAAAAATCGTGCCACACGATAGACGAATTGAGCCAGCTCATCCAAAATTGGTATGGATAATCCGAGTCAATATACCTACTTGATAGTATCATCAAATCCGGCCTAGTAACATGCTAGGTAGTACTTTATTCTAGTACTTTCTTTAAAAAATCGTGCCACACGCTAGACGAATTGAGCCAGCTCATCCAAAATTGGTATGGATAATCCAAGTCAACATACCTACTTGATAGTATCACCAAATCTGGCCTAGTATCATACTAGGTAATACTTTACTCTAGTACTTTTTTAAAAAAATCGTGCCACACGCTAGACGAATTGAGCCAGCTCATCCAAAATTGGTATGGATAATCCGAGTCAACATACCGACTTGACAGTATCATCAAATCCGGCCTAGTATCATACTAGGTAGTACTTTACTCTAGTACTTTCTTAAAAAAATCGTGCCACACGCTAGACGAATTGAGCCAGCTCATCCAAAATTGGTATGGATAATCCAAGTCAACATACCTACTTGATAGTATCATCAAATCCGGCCTAGTATCATACTAGTTAGTACTTTACTCTAGTACTTTTTTGAAAAAAATCGTGCCACACGATAGACGAATTGAGCCAGCTCATCCAAAATTGGTATGGATAATCCGAGTCAATATACCTACTTGATAGTATCATCAAATCCGGCCTAGTAACATGCTAGGTAGTACTTTATTCCAGTACTTTCTTTAAAAAATCGTGCCACACGCTAGACGAATTGAGCCAGCTCATCCAAAATTGGTATGGATAATCCGAAGCAACATACCTACTTGATAATATCATCAAATCCGGTCTAGTATCATACTAGGTAGTACTTTACTCTAGTACTTTTTAAAAAAAATCGTGCCACACGCTAGACGAATTGAGCCAGCTCATCCAAAATTGGTATGGATAATCCAAGTCAACATACCGACTTGACAGTATCATCAAATCCGGCCTAGTATCATACTAGGTAGTACTTTACTCTAGTACTTTTTAAAAAAAATCGTGCCACACGCTAGACGAATTGAGCCAGCTCATCCAAAATTGGTATGGATAATCCAAGTCAACATACCTACTTGATAGTATCATCAAATCCGGCCTAGTATCATACTAGGTAATACTTTACTCTAGTACTTTCTTTAAAAAATCGTGCCACACGCTAGACGAATTGAGCCAGCTCATCCAAAATTGGTATGGATAATCCGAGTCAATATACCTACTTGATAGTATCACCAAATCTGGCCTAGTATCATACAAGGTAATACTTTACTCTAGTACTTTTTAATAAAAATCGTGCCACACGCTAGACGAATTGAGCCAGCTCATCCAATATTGCTATGGATAATCCAAGTCAACATACCGACTTGACAGTATCATCAAATCCGGCCTAGTATCATACTAGGTAGTACTTTACTCTAGTACTTTCTTAAAAAAATCGTGCCACACGCTAGACGAATTGAGCCAGCTCATCCAAAATTGGTATGGATAATCCGAGTCAATATACCTACTTGATAGTATCACCAAATCTGGCCTAGTATCATACAAGGTAATACTTTACTCTAGTACTTTTTAATAAAAATCGTGCCACACGCTAGACGAATTGAGCCAGCTCATCCAAAATTGCTATGGATAATCCAAGTCAACATACCGACTTGACAGTATCATCAAATCCGGCCTAGTATCATACTAGGTAGTACTTTACTCTAGTACTTTCTTAAAAAAATCGTGCCACACGCTAGACGAATTGAGCCAGCTCATCCAAAATTGGTATGGATAATCCTAGTCAACATACCTACTTGATAGTATCATCAAATCCGGCGTAGTATCATACTAGTTAGTACTTTATTCTAGTACTTTCTTAAAAAAATCGTGCCACACGCTAGACGAATTGAGCCAGCTCATCCAAAATTGGTATGGATAATCCGAAGCAACATACCTACTTGATAATATCATCAAATCCGGTCTAGTATCATACTAGGTAGTACTTTACTCTAGTACTTTTTAAAAAAAATCGTGCCACACGCTAGACGAATTGAGCCAGCTCATCCAAAATTGGTATGGATAATCCAAGTCAACATACCGACTTGACAGTATCATCAAATCCGGCCTAGTATCATACTAGGTAGTACTTTACTCTAGTACTTTTAAAAAAAAATCGTGCCACACGCTAGACGAATTGAGCCAGCTCATCCAAAATTGCTATGGATAATCCAAGTCAACATACCTACTTGATAGTATCATCAAATCCGGCCTAGTATCATACTAGGTAGTACTTTACTCTAGTACTTTCTTTAAAAAATCGTGCCACACGCTAGGCGAATTGAGCCAGCTCATCCAAAATTGGTATGGATAATCCGAGTCAATATACCTACTTGATAGTATCACCAAATCCGGCCTAGTATCATACTAGGTAGTACTTTACTCTTTAAAAAAAATCGTGCTAGTATCATAGGAGGGGGTACTTTACTTTTATTAATTTTTTATATGGAATACAATGTAATTAACAACACAATTACTTGGTGATAAATTTTATTAAAATAATTTTAGTAGGGATAAATTATTCGTTCTGCATCAATTTGCACACAACCTACTGCGCATGCGCCGGCAGTCCGTATGCGTATGTCATCTGGCATCCGTCATCTGTCAGACGTCACACTCTTGGGCGTTAGCTACTTGGGCAATAATATTTATTGTAGGCTACGTGTTTAGGATGACGTCATATTACGTCTAGAAAACGATGGCGGCAGTCACCCATTAAATAAGATATGTCAAGGTCATCTGCCACTTGTTAAATGTCAAAATTATAATATGTTACACGACGTAACAACTAAACTAAACTACTTATTTATTGACAGTAACGTCACAAAAGATAGATTAAATATAATATTTTCACCTATCGAGCAGTTCCCACGAATGGTGAGTACTTTATAAGCTTATCATGAATAATAAGACAGTATGTGGTAGTATTTGCTGAAACATTTTTTTTGGTTTCAAACTCCAACCTAACATCAATAATCCCCGAATTACATATTTTATTTTGTCGAGAACAATCAATCACAATTAGAGGAGCATTTTCTAAAAACTCGTTGGGAGAAAAAAGGTTAATTTTCTTTTTCGTAAAAACATTCTTGGAACTCTGAGTACATTTGATTCAAAGAAGTAATTTGACCTCTAGAAACATCTAAATTTAAATTATCATACGGATACATTTTAGCATTTAAATAAAGTTTAACATTAAATATATTACAATGATCAAACAAACTACAGTTTTTGGATATCTTATCCTTCCTATCGGTTGAAAATCCTAAAATTACCCATCTGGGGCGTTCTATTTGAATAGCATTCTTTATAGTCCAGGTATGCTGTTTAGCAATTTGTAATGTAGGATATTCAGCTAGCTCCCAACTTCTAAAGCCAACATCTGATTCGGTGTCAGTTTCAATAATATTTAGTAGATCAAATCGTTCTATATCAGATATCGAAATATGAGGCAGCTTCCAAACAATTTTATATATTGTAACCCCCATATTCTCGTCTGCATAAGAGTTGATAATTGCATTTTTATCAGTAGGACTTCTTAATAAGACCAATTCATGCTTCACATTTATTAATATGTTCTGAATATCCTCTGCAAATCCAAGATCGTTCGTAGCGGAACACAAACATTAAATGACCACCAAACACATCGCAAGTAAAATGATCATCAATGCTTCATTTAGCGTTCTTGTGTTTCTTAAGTTCGTTTGCATATACTAAAAATATCTCTTGATTCCAGGATTACGTACTGAATCCAGGATTCTACCCCCAAGCTCAAACCGGATTTCTTCAAACAAGTGACAAAAGAAATTGTTTACAAATTTTGCTGTAGTTGAAACCGTTGTTTGTTCACCGTATTGTCTGCTAGATCAGCTGGCATGCCTGCGCCCTCTCTCGCGAGCACATCGGCAGCCTCGTTGCCATCTATTTTGGAGTGTCCAGGAACCCAGCACAGAGTAACCCGATGTTGGTTGCCAAATGTGCATAGATTGTTGCGGCATCGCTTTACGAGCTTTGATTTGACGCTGCTGGAACAGATTGCCTTAATCGCCGCCTGACTATAACCGAAGATGGTGATTGACGAGGCTACTCTCAGGCCAAGGTGTTCTTGCAGGATATTGACCGCCTTCTCTACTGCCAGTACTTCTGCTTGAAAAATACTACAATAGTTGGGGAGTCTATACGACTTCTGTATTTGTAGACGTTCGGAAAAGACCCCGGCTCCCACCCCAACGTCCATTTTTGAACCGCCTGTGAAGATTGCGTGATCTGTTTTCGTTATATACTGATTGCCTTTCCTCTCTTCCCTACTCAGAATGAGTATAAAATACCTTCTATCGAAGCATGTTATTAAGAGAGAGTAATCAATCAGCTCTCGTAGATTATTCCCCGGGTGTATCTTTAGTATACTGCTGCGTTCCTGGTTGGTTTCATTCCAGAATTTCGGTTCTTTCAGTCGCAGGACACTTTTTGCAGCTATACTTTTTCCATAGATATCCAGGGGGGTATATATAACAGTACCTCCAGCGCCGTTGTCGGGGTTGACTTAAGGGCTCCGGTTATTCCTAAACAAGCTTCTCTTTGTATCTTTGTTATTGACTTGGTGTGCACTGCTTTTTCCAAAGCGGTCCACCAAACCAGGACCCCTGAATATATGTCTTATAATGGCCGTATAGATCCAGTGTACTATGTGGGGTTTTAGCCCCCATCTTTTTCCAATTGTTTTTTTGCTGGCATATAATGCTACCGACGCCTTTTTCACTCGTTCTTGCAAGTTT
The DNA here is from genome assembly GCA_935413205.1 of Polydrusus cervinus. Classification (NCBI taxonomy): domain Eukaryota; kingdom Metazoa; phylum Arthropoda; class Insecta; order Coleoptera; family Curculionidae; genus Polydrusus; species Polydrusus cervinus. The sequence continues at coordinate 34,379,340 of OW284510.1, read as the reverse complement.
ATGCCCCCGTTTAGCTTGGAATCTAGTACCAATCCTAAATACTTTGCTTTTTCCTTAAGCTCTAAAGCATTATTGTCGAGTACTGGGAGTCTGAAGTTATCGATCACCCTTCTGCGTATGAATAGAACTACCTCCGTTTTTTCAGAGTTAATTTTCAGCCCGCATTTCATGGCCTACTGTTGTAGTATTCGTAGCGCCATTCCTGTTAGGTCGCTGATTGTGTTTACAAATTTACCTGACACTAGTATACCTATATCGTCAGCATATGTAATCACTTTTATTCCAGCCTTTTCCAATGCTATGAGAACTTTATTTAGAACTCTCAGCCAGAGTGTTGGTGACAGAACCCCGCCTTGCGGAGTTCCTCTTCCAGCAAATCTGACCATCTCGCTACTTCCCAAACTGGACCAGCTCCAAACTAATAAGCCCCATCACATAATCACTGTCATCATTTCTTAGATCCAATGGAGGGGAGTAATAAGCTTTTAAGACAGAACTATTACCACTTAAGCAAAATGTACTCATCTCGTAGTACTTTAAAGACAACTAATTAATTAACTTAGTTGTTATGATATTCATAAGGTTTGATGTAGAGCCCCAATCCACTCTTGTATTTCTTTAAATACAAACCACTGTCACTTTTACCCGAAGCTATAGTTTCGTTATGCCTTTTGTCTTTTTCTAACTTTTGTTGAGCACTCTTTGCATCGTTAACAGCTTTTGCAATACCAGCAGCACCACCACTTAATGCGCCAAGGCCAGCAAAAAGAGGAATCAAAGGTAGGAATCCTCCTGTTTTTGAGATCGGTATTACTGCTGTAGCTTTTTCAACTCCTGCAAATGATTTTAAAGCCACTTATGCTGCCGAAAAAAGATCTGCCGAAAAAAGATCTTGGAGGTTTTCCTTAATAATAGCCTCTCGTGCTCTGTTTAGAGCAGACATAAAGGGAACCCTCTTACCCCTTTTAGTAAGTCGATATTTTATAACTTTATTCTTAAACTTCTGCATTGTAGTCCAGTCAGTACGGCGGCGGGGGCCAGGGGGGGGGGGGGGGGGGCAGAAACATGAGTGCCCACCCTGGTACCCCCCCAAAATTGATGGATTCGGTTTTGTAATGGAATTTTCGGGGGAAGAGGGACTTGGTTATGAAGGTTTTGATGACTAGTTGTATGGCATTTTGAAGAAAATGATGACCTCTTTTTTTAGACGTTATTTAGGACAAGAGGGAAGTTTTGTTTGTCGCTGCTTACTGGCGTTGTATAGAGAGTGCCGGGAGGCCGGCGACCTTGACTTTTTTTTTAGAAATTACTTTTGATTTGGGTAGTGCCCACTGAAAAATCATCGGGCCCATTTGTGCCCTCCCATCCCAAAAATCCTGGCGCCGCCACTGCAGTACAAAAACCTTAGTAACACTAAAAGTCTTGCCGATTTGGACCCTAATGTTCAAAAAAGAATAAAGGATACTGCTAAAACACTTAGAAAGAAATATCTGCAACTTAAAGCAGAACGAGAGGAAGAAAATGATAATCAACAGATGGAAGATGAGGAGAAGCTTAAGAATTCACGTACCGTTCAAACTGATCCTGATAAACATTCTCAAACCATTAAAGATTTATACAATTCACTAAAAGTAAATCGTTACGAAAATGTTCGTGCATTGCAAAGTACACATCGACCTCTAGCTAAAATGCTAATCACTACAATTAAAAAATCTACGTCAGGCAAGTTTTTCACACCTTCCAAAACCCATGCTTCAGTAAAAAGACCAAAGAGTGAAATCAAACACTCTTCAACATGCGTTAAGAAACCTCGATATCCTTTAACTTTTAATACACCTAATAAGAAAAAAGATCACCACGATGAGCAAAGACAGGAAGAAGAAGAACCGTTAGCACTTGATCATGATAATAATATGGAGATAGAAACTATTGGGGATAAAACACCAGATAATGAATCATTTAATCAAACAATTAACCTTGATGATGACGATATAAACACTACCATGTATGAGTATAATCCTCGCGAAAGCTTTTTTTTACGATGATGACTTTAGACTAGATCCTAATACCCAGCCCATTCAAGCCGAAGCAATTCCGGAAGAATCAATACATAGGACAGTACGATAAACTACCTCGAGAGGGTTAATACAGATAATCAGTATGATCGTACTTATCTGAAGCATGATTATGAGACGGATCATTTATATTTTGGTGATTCCAAACTTGAATTTAAAGGACCAGACATTGTTATCAAGGGGCAAAATTTTAAAGGGACTCCTGGTCTTTGAATTGAATATGCAAATATTTATCCTCAAGATGTATGCACTACCATCAACAATAAACTACACACGGTTATACTGCTTAAGAAACTCAAATTTTCTGATAAAATATCATTTTCAACCAAATCAGATTCTAAGGTGCTGTTGGTAGAATTTTTATTAAGGTATCCAATTGGATAATTAAGAATATAATATATTAGTTAGTGTAAATCTTATTAACTTCCTCCTCCTCCCACTACTACCCTACTGCAGAGGAGAGAAATAGGGTTTAAAAGTGACTGCAAGGGATTTATTAACGTTCATTTTTTTATTAGAAGCGTCTTACAACCATAGCATCGACACTAACATCACAAAATTGGCAGAACAGTTTATATATACAAATATCGAAAATGAATTTAATAAATTAATTAATTTAAATATTTTTAGATTGGGCTAGATACCATAATGATATAATAATGCATTATACACAAGGTGCAAAGTTGTGTAAAGATTACTACGAAGGCGAAGATTTGCCCAAATTATTAGAAGGACTTTTTGATAATAAGTTCTTGAAGCAGACGATATCTTTAAAAAATTTTGTACCTGAGGATCAAACGGATGCGTTGGAACTAATAACATAGGAAAGATTTGCTGTGTTGATCCGTTGAGTCGCTGTTCATTTAGCTGATCCGCTGTTTATTTAGCTGATCTACTGTTCATTAAGCTGATCCACTGTTCATTTAGTTGATCCGCTGTTCATTTAGCTGATCAGCTGTTTACTTAGATGACATGCAGTTGACCTTGGACTCGTATAGGAAATAATCATCATGTGCTAAATCTAATGTAGTATCCAGGAAGGTCAAATATAATTAATATACATATTAATGATTTATTATCAAGATATAAACATTGTCATTGCATCGTAAGAATTAATCGTGTTAAGGACTTAATGGTTTAATACATCTAGCTCCGTTATTACTTGAGATTTAAAAATTTTTCTTTCACTGCTAGATATGACCTATATGCCGCTACCTACAAACAAGGTCGGTATGTTGACTTGGATTATCCATACCAATTTTGGATGAGCTGGCTCAATTCGTCTAGCGTGTGGCACGATTTTTTTTAAAAAGTACTAGAGTAAAGTACTACCTAGTATGTTACTAGGCCAGATTTGATGATACCATCAAGTAGGTATGTTGACTCGGATTATCCATACCAATTTTGGATGAGTTGGCTCAATTCGTCTAGCGTGTGGCACGATTTTTTAAAGAAAATACTAGAGTAAAGTACTACCTAGTATGTTACTAGGCCGGATTTGATGATACTATCAAGTAGGTATGTTGACTCGGATTATCCATATTAATTTTGGATGAGCTGGCTCAATTCGTCTAGCGTGTGGCACGATTTTTTCAAAAAAGTACTAGAGTAAAGTACTACCTAGTATAATACTAGGCCAGATTTAATGATACTATCAAGTAGGTATGTTGACTCGGATTATCCATACCAATTTTGGATGAGCTGGCTCAATTCGTCTAGCGTGTGGCACGATTATTTTAAAAAAGTACTAGAGTAAAGTACTACCTAGTATGATACTAGGCCAAATTTGATGATACTATCAAATAGATATGTTGACTTGGATTATCCATACCAATTTTGGATGAGTTGGCTCAATTCGTCTAGCGTGTGGCACGATTTTTTTAAGAAAGTACTAGAGTAAAGTACTACCTAGTATAATACTAGGCCGGATTTAATGATACTATCAAGTAGGTATGTTGACTCGGATTATCCATACTAATTTTGGATGAGCTGGCTCAATTCGTCTAGCATGTGGCACGATTTTTTAAAGAAAATACTAGAGTAAAGTTCTACCTAGTATGTTACTAGGCCGGATTTGATGATACTATCAAGTAGGTATGTTGACTCGGATTATCCATATTAATTTTGGATGAGCTGGCTCAATTCGTCTAGCGTGTGGCACGATTTTTTCAAAAAAGTACTAGAGTAAAGTACTACCTAGTATAATACTAGGCCGGATTTAATGATACTATCAAGTAGGTATGTTGACTCGGATTATCCATACCAATTTTGGATGAGCTGGCTCAATTCGTCTAGCGTGTGGCACGATTATTTTAAAAAAGTACTAGAGTAAAGTACTACCTAGTATGATACTAGGCCAAATTTGATAATACTATCAAATAGATATGTTGACTTGGATTATCCATACCAATTTTGGATGAGTTGGCTCAATTCGTCTAGCGTGTGGCACGATTTTTTTAAGAAAGTACTAGAATAAAGTACTACCTAGTATGTTACTAGGCCAGATTTGATGATACCATCAAGTAGGTATGTTGACTCGGATTATCCATACCAACTTTGGATGAGCTGGCTCAATTCGTCTGGCGTGTGGCACGATTTTTTTAAGAAAGTACTAGAGTAAAGTACTACCTAGTATGATACTAGGCCGAATTTGATGATACTGTCAAGTCGGTATGTTGACTCGGATTATCCATACCAATTTTGGATGAGCTGGCTCAATTCGTCTAGCGTGTGGCACGATTTTTTAAAAAAAGTACTAGAGTAAAGTACTACCTAGTATGATACTAGGCCGGATTTGATGATACTGTCAAGTCGGTATGTTGACTTGGATTATCCATACCAATTTTGGATGAGTTGGCTCAATTCGTCTAGCGCGTGGCACGATTTTTTTAAGAAAGTACTAGAGTAAAGTACTACCTAGTATGATACTAGGCCGGATTTGATGATACTGTCAAGTAGGTATGTTGACTCGGATTATCCATACTAATTTTGGATGAGCTGGCTCAATTCGTCTAGCGTGTGGCACGATTTTTTTTAAAAAGTACTAGAGTAAAGTACTACCTAGTATAATACTAGGCCGGATTTAATGATACTATCAAGTAGGTATGTTGACTCGGATTATCCATACTAATTTTGGATGAGCTGGCTCAATTCGTCTAGCGTGTGGCACGATTTTTTTTAAAAAGTACTAGAGTAAAGTACTACCTAGTATGATACTAGGCCGGATTTGGTGACACTATCAAGTAGGTATATTGACTCGGATTATCCATACCAATTTTGGATGAGTTGGCTCAATTCGTCTAGCGTGTGGCACGATTTTTTTAAGAAAGTACTAGAATAAAGTACTACCTAGTATGTTACTAGGCCAGATTTGATGATACCATCAAGTAGGTATGTTGACTCGGATTATCCATACCAACTTTGGATGAGCTGGCTCAATTCGTCTGGCGTGTGGCACGATTTTTTTAAGAAAGTACTAGAGTAAAGTACTACCTAGTATGATACTAGGCCGGATTTGATGATACTGTCAAGTCGGTATGTTGACTCGGATTATCCATACCAATTTTGGATGAGCTGGCTCAATTCGTCTAGCGTGTGGCACGATTTTTTAAAAAAAGTACTAGAGTAAAGTACTACCTAGTATGATACTAGGCCGGATTTGATGATACTGTCAAGTCGGTATGTTGACTTGGATTATCCATACCAATTTTGGATGAGTTGGCTCAATTCGTCTAGCGTGTGGCACGATTTTTTTAAGAAAGTACTAGAGTAAAGTACTACCTAGTATGATACTAGGCCGGATTTGGTGACACTATCAAGTAGGTATATTGACTCGGATTATCCATACCAATTTTGGATGAGCTGGCTCAATTCGTCTAGCGTGTGGCACGATTTTTTAAAGAAAATACTAGAGTAAAGTACTACCTAGTATGTTACTAGGCCGGATTTGATGATACTATCAAGTAGGTATGTTGACTCGGATTATCCATATTAATTTTGGATGAGCTGGCTCAATTCGTCTAGCGTGTGGCACGATTTTTTCAAAAAAGTACTAGAGTAAAGTACTACCTAGTATAATACTAGGCCGGATTTAATGATACTATCAAGTAGGTATGTTGACTCGGATTATCCATACCAATTTTGGATGAGCTGGCTCAATTCGTCTAGCGTGTGGCACGATTATTTTAAAAAAGTACTAGAGTAAAGTACTACCTAGTATGATACTAGGCCAAATTTGATGATACTATCAAATAGATATGTTGACTTGGATTATCCATACCAATTTTGGATGAGTTGGCTCAATTCGTCTAGCGTGTGGCACGATTTTTTTAAGAAAGTACTAGAATAAAGTACTACCTAGTATGTTACTAGGCCAGATTTGATGATACCATCAAGTAGGTATGTTGACTCGGATTATCCATACCAATTTTGGATGAGCTGGCTCAATTCGTCTAGCGTGTGGCACGATTTTTTTAAAAAAGTACTAGAGTAAAGTACTACCTAGTATGATACTAGGCCGGATTTGATGATACTGTCAAGTCGGTATGTTGACTTGGATTATCCATACCAATTTTGGATGAGCTGGCTCAATTCGTCTAGCGTGTGGCACGATTTTTTTAAAAAAGTACTAGAGTAAAGTACTACCTAGTATGATACTAGGCCGGATTTGATGATACTGTCAAGTCGGTATGTTGACTTGGATTATCCATACCAATTTTGGATGAGCTGGCTCAATTCGTCTAGCGTGTGGCACGATTTTTTTAAAAAAGTACTAGAGTAAAGTACTACCTAGTATGATACTAGGCCGGATTTGATGATACTGTCAAGTCGGTATGTTGACTTGGATTATCCATACCAATTTTGGATGAGCTGGCTCAATTCGTCTAGCGTGTGGCACGATTTTTTTAAAAAAGTACTAGAGTAAAGTACTACCTAGTATGATACTAGGCCGGATTTGATGATACTGTCAAGTCGGTATGTTGACTTGGATTATCCATACCAATTTTGGATGAGCTGGCTCAATTCGTCTAGCGTGTGGCACGATTTTTTTAAAAAAGTACTAGAGTAAAGTACTACCTAGTATGATACTAGGCCGGATTTGATGATACTGTCAAGTCGGTATGTTGACTTGGATTATCCATACCAATTTTGGATGAGCTGGCTCAATTCGTCTAGCGTGTGGCACGATTTTTTTAAAAAAGTACTAGAGTAAAGTACTACCTAGTATGATACTAGGCCGGATTTGATGATACTGTCAAGTCGGTATGTTGACTTGGATTATCCATACCAATTTTGGATGAGCTGGCTCAATTCGTCTAGCGTGTGGCACGATTTTTTTTAAAAAGTACTAGAGTAAAGTACTACCTAGTATGATACTAGGCCGGATTTGATGATACTGTCAAGTCGGTATGTTGACTTGGATTATCCATACCAATTTTGGATGAGTTGGCTCAATTCGTCTAGCGTGTGGCACGATTTTTTAAAGAAAGTACTAGAATAAAGTACTACCTAGTATGTTACTAGGCCAGATTTGATGATACCATCAAGTAGGTATGTTGACTCGGATTATCCATACCAATTTTGGATGAGCTGGCTCAATTCGTCTAGCGTGTGGCACGATTTTTTCGAAAAAGTACTAGAGTAAAGTACTACCTAGTATAATACTAGGCCGGATTTAATGATACTATCAAGTAGGTATGTTGACTCGGATTATCCATACCAATTTTGGATGAGCTGGCTCAATTCGTCTAGCGTGTGGCACGATTTTTTTTAAAAGGTACTAGAGTAAAGTATTACCTAGTATGATACTAGGCCGGATTTGGCGATACTATCAAGTAGGTATATTGACTCGGATTATTCATACCAATTTTGGATGAGCTGGCTCAATTCGTCTGGCGTGTGGCACGATTTTTTTAAGAAAGTACTAGAGTAAAGTACTACCTAGTATGATACTAGGCCGGATTTGATGATACTGTCAAGTCGGTATGTTGACTTGGATTATCCATACCAATTTTGGATGAGCTGGCTCAATTCGTCTAGCGTGTGGCACGATTTTTTTAAAAAAGTACTAGAGTAAAGTACTACCTAGTATGATACTAGGCCGGATTTGATGATACTGTCAAGTCGGTATGTTGACTTGGATTATCCATACCAATTTTGGATGAGCTGGCTCAATTCGTCTAGCGTGTGGCACGATTTAAATATTGGTCCGCAAATTAGACATACCCAAATATGAGCCCTCCCCCCGAACATATTTTCTGGGCTACACCACTGACTCTTAAGTGCTATTACATATCTTCAAAGCTCCATAAGTGTAATTTTCTAAATCCTCATATCCCAAAAACTATTCAGTTTAGACTTATGGCCTCTTATACAAGATTTGTTTAAAATCTTGAGCAAAATACAATATATAAGTCACTCTGTAATATATTATGATAATGTATGACAATATTTATAATTCAAATATTAACAATAGGTTCTTTTGTTTCAAAATTTCAAACAATTGAAACGACCTACTGAAAAAGGCATTAATATTTAGATTAAACCCGATTTAAAAACACAAAGCGCCATACTTTATTTCGGAAACATTAAATCTCCGTTTAATGATTTTACAAAATGACTTTTTTAATGGTTTCCATAAAACCATAATAACATTGGCGTAAACAGGGATCGGCATAAGTCTGAACCCGCTAAAATATATTACTAAGTATAGCTGTTATTTAATCAATTTTGGTATGTTTAGGTCAGTTGTATATGTCGCAGTATATTCAAAAATCCTATGTTGGGTTGCTGCACAAAAATGTTAACCAGGCAACTTTGACTGTGACACCAATGACATCGGTAGAAATGATTTTCTTACCATCATGGGCGTAGCCAAGGTGGGGCAGGGTGGGGCGCTCGCCCCCCCCCCCTGGATCAAGGAAAAAAATAAAAAACACAAAAAATAAATTAAAATACCTAAAATTAAAAAAATAACATTTCAACATTCGTGCGTGCCACGACACATCATCTTTAGTTCCAGTGAATTGAGCGAGCGCTCAACTACCTACCTACTACCAAAAATCTCAAGTATTTCGTCCTATAAGTGCAACTTATATTAAAAAAATCACAAACATTATAAAAAAACACCGTGAAAATGCCGATGTTGAAAGTCAAAGTGTTGTAGCAGAGGCTAAAACAATCACCGAGCATCTTTGAACAGATTTCAGTATGCCGCAGGTCTAAAATCAGCAGAAACATCGTGCAAATCCTCCAGCAGTCTCCTAACAAGTTTTGGAGAGGATCATTAATCATTCCGTATAAAGATTCATTAATAATGTCTCTAGAACAGCGTTTTTCTGAGGAGAACTTACCCACATACTCATTGCTTACGTTGCACTCTCACGTAATGCTTGATATGACATATGATGATTTAAAAAAAAAACTGAAAGTTTTTGTAGTATACAATTAAAATAATTTCATCGGTGAAGCTGAATTTTGGTACAACCAATGGAAAGAGAAAAATGCGTCAAGGGCCGAACTAAAGGAAAAAGAACTAGCCCTACTAGTTCAAGAAACACAATTGTTTTACCCAGCTATAAAACAGGCGCTTCTAATATCCCTTACACAGCCCTGCACAACGGGCACTATCGAAAGATCTTTTTGCGCAGGGTAAAAACATGGTTAAGGTCAACAAATGAAAGAAAATCGGCTTGTTGGCCTTTGAATGATGAGTGTGCATAAAAAGAAGGTTCTGGAATGAGGTAAAAGAAAAATTTGAAAATGAAATTTTGTCAAAGTTTAGCCAGAATCCCCATAGGCTAGTCCTTAAATAAGGTTTAGGTTAGTTCTCGCGGCACTCAGGTATGGCCCTTAAGGTATGTTAAAGGTCAGTTTTCTAACCAGTAATAAACAGTATAAATTCCCCATTTTTTTGTGTGTATTAACATGATGTGTTAGGATATTTATAAATAAAATTGTTATTTAATCGTTTAGAGAATTTCAGGTGGTTCATTGTCTGTACGGACGACCCTCGCCTTGCCTGCTGCGACTAATTAGTTTTAATGTTTAAATAAAAACTTTTTTTATAAGTACTTTATTAACCAAGTAGAGGATCTTTTAATATCCTAATAAATAATCAGTTTCGTTGTAAAAAAAATATTTTGCCTACCTCCTCTAAAAAAATTACCATATTTTTAGCGTCGCAAAATTTGGCGGCTTTCCGGGGTCACGATTAAAAAACCGAAACACTTAATCACAGTAATTATTACAAGGAGTCACTTTGTTTGGCAAGTTTGACTCAAATTTTAACAATAATTTTTTAATAAATATAAGTATACCTAATACCTCTTTCGGGCCCTCAAAAATGATTTAAAACATCATAAATATCTATAAAAAGGACTTGCGAAACTAATTTAATTTACGAAATTTGGTAGCACTTATAATTGAGTGAATTATTGACAAATTATGGGCGTGGCTCAGAAAAATTTTCGCCTGCGGCGCTTTTCCACCTTAATACTTATGTTTGCCCCACCCTGGAGAAAATTCTGGCTACGCCCATGCTTACCATCACGATGACGCGGTTAGCTTAATTTACTAGCTAGACAATTTGATTAATAAATCATTTCCGTCAATGATGTCACATACCTAGATATTGGCCTGCACATTTTTTAAATTATGGCATAGTCAAATATTCCTGGTTAGTTAATTGTTGTAGAAAATCTTTAAATCTTTTTACAACCCAACCTTAGAAACTTTATTACAAAATACCCTGCGGCAGGCTGCAGTGAAAGCACAACCCTCAAAATATATATCAAAAAAGTAATTATTTAAATAATAAAAATAGTGATAAAAAGACAATATGTGTAATTTTACTTTGTTATAATATCCCTTTTTATTTACTGATTAGTTACTGCAGTTTCGTAGTACAACTAGGATTATCAAACTGCAGTAACTGATCAGTAAATAAAAAGTGATATTATAACAAAGTAAAATTACACATATTGTCTTTTTGTTAATATGCAATATCACAAAGAAACGGACTACTCAATCCAATATTTAAAAATAATGATTATTTCTTAAATGCATTCCTACTGCAATAAAATTCTACTAATACAGTAGGTACCAGTATTTAAAAAAAATAATTTAATTCCATCCACCATCCATCGTTGACACCTAAAATATAAAAATAGCTTCAGTTCTTTTTCCACATTTCTTTGAGCCATCTATACGTTATTTTTCTTGAAACCAAAAATAATTTCTGTCCTAGTTTAACTTACAAATATATTTTTCGACCCTTTAAACTAACTTTTAATAATTTTGAGATACCTACTAGGTTGTTATTCTACGACACAGATATTTATTTCAGCAAGTTTGTTTTTACTCAAAGCTTCTGAACTAAGCTCTGTTATACAGTGTCTACTTAAGTTGGCTACATATGGGAAACTTTTTTATTATTAACTTTACAAACAAAAAGTTATTCTTCATAAAAAGGTCTGCATGGTTCAAAACCTAAAATGCAAGCATCAGATGTTAAATTTTTTTAGTCGGATACGAGGTTTAGCAAAAAATATGAATTTTGCCCAAGAGTAAAGTACCTTTATTTTTGACAATATCGAAAACTGTAATTATGAAAAGTTGTTCGGTATGAAAAACTATGTTCTAATATGCAATTACACTAAAAAATAGTTTTTTATTTTTACAAATTTTGTCTCAAATTACCGATAAAAAATTTAAAAAAACATTTTTCAGTGTAATTGTATTATAACATAGTTTTTAACGCCAAACAACATTTCATAATTACAGTTTTCGATATTGTCAAAAATAAAGTTACTTTACTCTTGGGCAAAATTTATATTTTTTGACAAACCTCGTATACGACTTAAAAAATTTAATATCTGATGTTTGTATTTTTGGGTTTTGGACCATGCAAAACTTTTTATGAAGAATAACTTTTTTCGTAAAGTTAATAATAAAAAAGTTTCCCATATGTAGTCAACTTAAGTAGACACACTGTATACTGTCGGATGACCACATGATATGTAGCTTATTCTGAAGGGTTTTTCAAGGGCCTGAGACATACGTTTTCTAACTACAGCTACCGTTTCTATAAATTGGGCAAGGATATATAGTATATAGGGTATGTTCGCCCCCAATTTTAATATTATCATGATGTAACATTTTTAGTACATTAGACATGTAACAATGAATCACTTACTAAAACCAAAACCAACAATCAAACAAACAAACTAGAAATTAGTATAATAATGATGTATGGGCCAAAGTTACCCCGGATGCTACAGTAACCCCGTTTTACGGTACCTAACGATCATTACCAATCTTTCTCTTGTCATGTCGGTGTTTTTGTTTACATCCCATTTACATTCGAATTATTGTGGAATTTGGATGTATTTTTGTTTAAAATAACTGTTATTTTTATTTACTTGCTTAAAGAGCAAAAAGAGCGACAGGTTAAACTTTCATTTCATTAGCTTGGTCTTCTATCAATAAATTCGGTGTTGCCACATGTGAAACGTTGTATGCTAGTTAAATAATATATTTTGTTTCTAGAAATTTATTAACTTCTTTGAAGACAGAATAGAGATAACATTTTGGAAATAATAAGATTTCTTTATTTTTTCGTTTTGGACAATTATTTCTATTAGATTACTTCTCAGACTTTGTCATTGTATTATGATATACAAATTTTAGAAAACTTTGGCAACATTATCAAGCTGCCGTTGTCATGACGTATATTTTTTTTTATTTTTCTCAGTGAGGGCTTAAAAATATCAAAAAGTACAAACACAGAAAATTTTATTTTTTATTCCTTTATATACTACAACCACCCACCGCCAAAATTTGGTGAAGGAACCCATTCCCCGGTAAACTGCTGCAGGTTGGGGAAGCACATAGGGACTGCAAACCCGGGCGGAATCCCGGGATATCTACCATTTTTAACATACTCTTCCGATCCCGGGCTTATATATAGGGATTGTTTATTTGCTTCGGGATTGAAATCCGGGATTGAAATACACCATCTGCATACCCATAATATGTACGGCTTAGATTTAACCAAGTAGTTCCGAGAGTATTTGGCCGGTTTCAGATTTTGCCCATTTCTGTATACCTTGATTAAATGAGTTTAGTTAAAACTTTAATTAGAAAATATGCTTTAATAAGCAGGAGGGTGCAATAAAATTTAAAGAAAGGGAAGAATTTTTTATGGGCCTAGTAAAAAATCACATCATTTTATTTTCCTAAGTTTGGAGCCATTGACGCAGTGGCGGCTAGTGCCTTGCTAGGGTTCCATCCATTAGAACATAATAACTGAAAAAATATATTATTCACAGAAAATAATAAACAATCGAGTTCTGCTCGTGTTAAGGCGTCAGCAGGTTAAAATCTGTTGTATATACTACATATTGCGCATCCTCACAAACTAATACAAGCTACATAGCAGGATCATTTTTTTAACGCTTGGCTGTATATCATTGCCAATGATATACTGGTACCTAGTAAATATTTGAATTACCCTTCGAATCTTTATTCTGCAATCGGCTAACACCAGATCGTGGATTTATTTTTGAGATAGTGGCTTGTTTTGAACATGCTTAATGATGTTCATCACGTATGCGTGTATCTCGAAATTAAAAAACCAAGGGTGGAAAATGATAGTGATAGTGAAGAATTGTCGAGAACAGGATCTAAAATGGATTAACACTCACAGAGATTGTCGATTTCTTTTATTTAGGCAGCTGAAACGCTAGCATACTTTCAGATTAAATGCACAACCGACATCTGTTGATGATTTCGCCAACTTTTTAATTCATTAAACATGATGTCTTGCTCTCAAAATTTTTTGGAAGCATTAATGTCCTTGCTTCCACACATCGTCAACCACTGTCCTCGCCTTTTCAGCAAATAAACCGTTGCGTCTGTTTTTGTTTCAGATAAAGTGAAAAAGAAGTACGGTAACCTGGGCCACACAATTCTCATGGTGCAGCTGGAACGTGGTACGGGGGGTCTGGGGCTCAGCCTCGCAGGGCACCGTGACCGCAGCTGTATGGCGGTGTTCGTTTGTGGCCTTAACCCCAATGGTGCAGCCTACAAAACTGGATCAATTCAGATTGGTGATGAAATTTTGGAAGTAAGTATAATTTTTAAGGTTTTTTTTCTCGTATCTACTATTCAAGACCTTATACAGGGTGCTACAAATTCATGTGCGTACATGGGGATACACATATATATATAGTTCTATTTATGTAAAATAAGAAAGTTTTTAAAGTTTAAAGTTTTTTACAATGGGCCCTTAATCGTGACCTTCCAGTATATTTTATGTCAAGTTTAATTATTTTTTGAGATTTGTTGATTCTTTAACTATGCAATAACAAAAAAAATTAGTCCAGGAGCTAAGGTAAAAAATATATACGGATAATTTCATCGCTATGCATTTACGAAATAATTAGAAACTATGCAGATATCTCAGAAATTAGTAGACTTAGGTAAAAAACGTGTTCCATAAAATGTAATTATAATTTAATGCAAAAACCAAAAATATAATAAAAAATGCTATATTGTATTTTAAAAATGAAAGTTGAAGCTATAACCGGAAGTGACAGAAACATGTTAATATTTTAGTTTAAGAGAGCATACTTATCGATAAACTTAAACCTACAGATTACTACAAAAATATTATCAGTTTCCTCAAAAGTTCTAATGCAAGCTCGTCGTGAATCACCCAATATACACATTTTACTTTACGCACTAATGCGACAAGAGCTTGCTGTTAGCGTGCTTCAATTTAAGATGCGGCGTTGCCATTTTTGCAAGGTAACCATTTGACGCGCATTATCTTTCTTTCATGAGATGACTGTTAGGGTGTATTGGCTAGAATGGTTGGTTAACTTTATCAATCTATTATTTTTGAATAAAAAAACAAATGAAAGTTTGTTTTATATTCAAGATTTTGTTGGTTAGGTTAGGGAGAGTGTTGGTTTTTTTGTAAAGGCGTACCTAAGAATTATTTCTAAATAAATGTTTTCAAGTTCACCATTACATCAAGAGATCTATTACATATTTATCAATTCTACTCGTTCGGTTTATTTGCAGTTACCTCACCAATCTATTACAGTTTCTTTTTCCCACCATCTGTGTTTTTTTAATTAACTCTGCCACTGTGTTTATAAAATTATTATAATTAAAGTTCGCTATTTTATCAAGAAATCTATTACATTATTTATTAACTACTGGTTTGATTGAAAATACATTTTATTATTTCTTATTGTAATAATAAAAGTAAAATAATAATTTTCTAGCTATATTAAAACAAAATACTTACCTTATTATACTTTACATGCTTTCTTCTGACAATCTTATTCATGTTATTGACTATGTTTATTTGATTCCAAACTCAATGACTATTATGTGATATAAATAAAACAAAATAATATATAATTTTGTTCTAAAATTGTATTTAAGTTTAGAGGTTTCCCTATCTAAGCAATTATTACGAATTACGACTTTGCCAATAACTTGGCAACGCTGCACATGACGTATGGATTGTTTCGCGCGTTCCACAAGCTCTTGTCTAATGCGTATAATGAAATATTTAATAAAATAAGATGACTGCTTTTGCTTTATTATTAGCTATATATGCAGCTATGCTTGTGTAAAATGTATTTATATCAAATAAAGATTTTTCTTTCGCTTTGTCAGATCCATCCATAAACGCGGTTCGCCATATCATGGCTCATTAGTAGAACTAGAACTAGGCTCTGACGAAAAAAATGGATTCCTCAAAAACTGATTAAGCATTATTTGGTGACAATCACATCAGCAAAATGTTGCACGGAGCGACATCTGTGTCGTTGTTAGACGCTCTTGAGCATACCAGCTCCTCTAATCACCTGTAAAAACATTCGTCACAATTACAGGAACCCCGCTATAGGTAGCGCTGACCCGTAGGTATCGTTTTAAAAGTTCCGAAAACGAATATTAAATCAAATAAAGATTTTTCCTTCATTTTGTGTTTGTATGTATTCGTTTTAACAACAATGTGATCAGATTGAATATTAAAAAAAATGTTTAAGGAACACTTAGAACTACAGATTTGATGTCAACTTAATTGTGATTGTAAACAATATAAATACTAAATGTGCAACTGGTACAATAATTATTTAAACTTAATCCTTGGCTTTTATTAAGTGTAGGTTTTACTTGTAAATCTTCATGGTAATTGGTTGCTGCTATACAAACGACATTAGAATTAGATGTGCATGTTGTATCAGTTAGCTTATTTGTATTACTACTATGTTTAAAAAGTCAATAATTTATGATACTTAAATCGAAATATAAATTGAATTTTTAATTTTCATGATAGCGTTTAGCTTTTTGGCTTAGATTACAAAGCATTCTTGCCAGAAACGTTTAGTTCTAAAAGTCCTGTTTTGTATACAGGTTGTTACAAATTCGAAATACCAGCATTGGAATCTCGGAAACCATAGGAGTTAAAGAAACGGTTAAATGGGGGCAAAATTGTGCAATTCGGTGCTGATTGTAATGCCGCTTTAAAAGTTTTCAAATTACGAATACTTCTGATTTTATTCGAAAAAAACCTAAATTTTGCAAAATCGTTTTTATTTTTTCCTAAACTCATTTGACTAGCTATTTAAAAATAAATGACACTTTGTCATTGCCACTTTTTCTCCTCTACAATATGACGTTACTAAACTAAAGATCCGACGTTTCGTCTCCGAGCGGACATCCCCAATTTTACTTTTTTGAATACGGACCTGGATTTTTTTTAAATCGACAAACCCTCCAACCCTCAAAATGTAATAGCGATATTACTTTTTCATAATGATGAATTGTCCTTGCTAATTTTTTTAAATTAATATTTTTTACACTTCTTGTCAGTCCGGTCCTGGCAACAAATCACAATATTAATTGAAAGCGTTATTTTATTTAAAACATTCATACATAAGTAATATAATTTATTTTATAAAAATTTTCTAATAATTCTAAATTTACTAATTTATAAATCCTAATTTTCAAAATGTTCAAAGAGATTGCCGTTTTGCTCAATACAACGATCGATTTTTCTTCCAATTTCAAATCCGTGCAAAAACAACATAAGTCGTCGTATGTGGTTTTTGGCAACGAAAGCCATATTTAAGTATGTATATTTCTCTAACGGTTTATGTGACTTGTGTGATTTTTACGCAGAAAGTGTAGATACCCCTGAAAAGTAATTTCATGACAAAACACCATTTTTGACAAATGTTGACTTATGTGGTTTTTGAAATGAACAATTTAATTACTTAATTATCTTAGCAGGGCCGTAGGTGGAGGGGGGCTGGCCCTGGTAAAGAAGATTTTGAAATAGAAACAAATAAGTGTCAAAAATGTCTGCAAGTTATTTGATAAGGTTAATAAAATAAAATTAATTAAATAATTTCGTCATACTGGTAGAGTCCTGTCCTGCCCCTGTCTGTTCCGTTGTCCCTTTTTTAGAGCTATTTTAAATCAACAAAAATATAACCCATGCAATAAAATATTTTTACAACAAAAACAAAAAACAATTAGGTATTTATTTTTAAAGAAAAAAAGTATAGTAAACATTTTAATTGAAACATTGAAGAAGTGTGATGTTTATAATAAAAAAAAATAGTGCGGGAAGAAACGAGAATGCTTTATTATGAATATACAAAACGGCACTTAAGAAAGAGTATTTCAAAACCTAGGAATTTGCACCAAAAACTGCTCCTAGATTTACGCTCCAAAAATACATGATTTCTGAAAAATCATCAATTTTGGCGTGGAGAGCGATATTTACTTATTTTTAATTATGAAAAATCGAGCCCGAAAATCGCGTGTTAGAGTCATACATACGTCTTATGTTAAAATTTTGGATGGACACTAATATTCATATTGTTTACAAAAAATATAAAAAATGTTTTTTTTTAAAAAAGAGCCAGCTAGTAAGAAAATCAAAAAAAAGTAAAAAAAAACATTTACAAAAACAAATTTTAATAATTTTGATGAAATTTGTTAGTACTTAGTTAGGTGAATTTTAAACGAACTTTGGGCGTGGCCCCGAAAATGTTTCGCCTGCGGCGCTTTTCCGTCTTCTTTCCTAGGTACAATATCATGAAATACATGTCATCAAAAATCATTATATTTCAACGTGAGAATATGGGCCCTGGTAAGGAATCGAATAGCCCTACCAAAAATTTGGTTCTGGCTACGGCCCTGTATCTTAGTCCTGCACCTTTATACTTACTTATTACCAAGCTCTTGTCGACACAATGGGATTGACCCTTTAGTTTTATTGCAGTTAACATGTTAATAAGATGTAATACTGCAGCCTCAGTATCTCTACATTTGCGAAAACCATATTGATAATTGGAAAGTAATGTTTTTGTTTACATTTTTGCAAAAATTGGTAAAACAGATTGTTCTGTATGTAATTATTGGGGTTATAATTAAAGAAGTTATTTTATTTTGTAGCACATACTATAACGAACTTGCATGAAAATTAAATTTGAATAATACTCTTTAGCGTAGGTAAGCCAATATCATCAAAAGATATAAAGGAGATTACAGGAGATTTCCTCTTAACATTTTTACTTATTTCTATAAGTTTGTTAGAGGTGCTGGTATGCTCAAGAGTCTCTAATAACGATACAGATGGCGCTCCGTGCCACATCTTACTGGTGTGTCCCACCACTGTGCTGCCATAAGCAGCTTTGAGTTCTTTTTGTTTTGTCGGATCCTAGCTCTACTAGTGAGTCATGATATGACGAAACGCGTCTAGGGATGGATCTGACGAAATAAAGAGAAATTATTCTTCTGTATTCTTGTTTTCGGTTAATAAACCGATGCGAGTTAGCGCTGCCTAGCGGGACTCCTGTAATTGTGACGAATGTCTTTACAGGAGATTTCCTCTTAACATTTTTACTTATTTCTATAAGTTTGTTAGAGGTGCTAGTATGCTCAAGAGTGTCTAATAACGATACAGATGGCGCTCCGTGCCACATCTTACTGGTGTGTCCCACCACTGTGCTGCCATAAGCAGCTTTGAGTTATCTTTGTTTTGTCGGATCCTAGCTCTACTGATGAGTCATGATATGACGAAACGCGTCTAGGGATGGATCTGACGAAATAAAGAGAAATTCTTCTTCTATATAAAGAAATGTTTTTTTTATTCTTTGGATTAAATAGAAACGATTAAATTTTCGGGTTATGACGTAAAGCATACTGATTTTGTTTTGCATGTTCTCCTTTGAGTCCTTTGTATGTTATGTATGTAATTTATATTTTCGGTTATTTACTTAGTCCCAATTATTAAAGTCTATGATGTCGAGTCCTCTAGTCCTATTAAAGTATGATCTAGGCCTTAAAGCGTTATGTATAGAACTTAATGGCGCTTCCAAAAATAAATTCGTTTTTTGTTGTTTATGTTTGGATTATATAAAATTTTTAAATATTTAGAGGTTTCCTAAGATAGATTCGATGGCGCGTGGGTCTATAAACCAAACTAAACCGCGATTGGGTACTTTATTTTTAGAGTTCACAATAACAAGCAATATGGTATGTATGGGTGATATGCACCGAAAACAATTAAGCAATTCTCACTACTTAGTGAGAAATAAAGCACGCTGCCTATACAAGTCGTAAAGAGAGATAAGTCATAATTTTTTACTTATTATTACACAAACTCCGCGATAAGTCGCGCCACGATAATAAACGCTGATAATGTAATTAATGCTTTATTTACCTATTATTGTTTCCGCGCGTTTGCCTCCGATCGAGAACCTCAGTCAGTAAAACCGCGAGAATAATACACCGCTTTGATAAGTTCTGTTTTACCTGAGATTGTTGCTTCTTAAATAAAATATGAGTTACAATTTATGAATTTCCTTCTTAGCTGTGTTAAAGAAAGGTTAGTATTATATATTTTTTTAAATTCTAGGTCAATGGTGTGGTGCTTCATGGCCGATGTCATCTTAACGCTTCAGCCATCATTAAGAGTCTGTCAGGACCCGTTTTTAAAGTAATTATTTTAAGGTAATGTAAAATTATTATTCAAATTGGCATGATATGCGGGCGAAGAGTCTCAAATTCGGGCATTTGGGGCCTATAAGAATGGGAAATATACTAATACAGGGTGGCCCGTGGCTCATTTGTCTGAAAATGTAATACAGGGTGTTACAAATTCGACATACCAGCATTGGAATCTCGGAAACCATAGGAGTTAGAGAAACGGTTAAATGGGGGCAAAGTTGTGTTATTCGGTGCTGATTATAATGCCGCTTTAAAAGTTTTAAAATTTTGAATACTTCCGATTTTATTCGAAAAAACCCGAAATTTTGCAAATCGTTTTTTTTTGTTCTGAGCTCATTTGACAAGCTTTTTAAAAATTAATGACACTTTGTCATTGCCACTTTTTCTCCTCTGTAAAATGACGTTACTAAACCAAAGATCCGCCGTTTCGTCTCCGAGCGGCCATCACCAACTTTACTTTTTTAAATACGGACCTGGATTTTTTTTAACCGATTTTTAAACCCTCCTACTCTCAAAATGTAATGGCGATATTACTTTCTCATAATGATGAATTGTTCTTGCCTATTTTTTTAAATTCATATTTTTTACACTTCTTGTCAGTCCGGTCCTGGCAACGAATCACAATATTAAATAAAAACTTTATTTTATTTAAAACATTCATACATAAGTAATATAATTTATTTTATAAGAATTTTCTAATACTTATAAAAAAATTTACTAATTATAAATCCTAATTTTCTAAATGTTTAAAGAGATATTGCCGTTTTGCTCAGTACAACGATCGATTTTTCTTCCAATTTTGGTGATAGCCCTTTTAACCGATCTTCTTCTTATCCTACCAAATGCAACCTCTATGCGTTCTTCGAGTTCTTCCATGCTTATCTACGTCATTTTTATAAACAACATTTTTTAAAGCCCCCCATAAAAAGAAATCCAGAGGTGAAATATCTTGCCAGGACCGGACTGACAAGAAGTGTAAAAAATATGAATTTAAAAAAATAAGCAAGAACAATTCATCATTATGAAAAAGTAATATCGCCATTACATTTTAAGGGTAGGAGAGTTTAAAAATCGGTAAAAAAAATCTAGGTCCGTATTTAAAAAAGTAAAGTTGGTGATGGCCGCTCGGAGACAAAACAGCGGATCTTTAGTTTAGTAACGTCATTTTGTAGAGGAGAAAAAGTGGCAATGACAAAGAGTCATTTATTTTTAAATAGCTAGTCAAATGAGCTCAGGAAAAAATAAAAACGATTTTGCAAAATTTCGGGTTTTTTCGAATAAAATCGGAAGTATTTGGAATTTGAAAACTTTTAAAGCGGCATTATAATCAGCACCGAATTGCACAACTTTGCCCCTATTTAACCGTTTCTCTAACTCATATGGTTTCCGAGATTCCAATGCTGGTATGTCGAATTTGTAACACCCTGTATACCGTCTCTATTATTAAAGGTATAAAAAAATATATATTGTTCTAACATTATTTTTAAACATACAGGATGGCCCAGAAAAGTAGGACAATGAAAAGATACATTTTTTAAATGGAACACCCGCCTACATATTTTAGCATTTTTTGTTTCCTTACAAAATTATCCATATGAGGCCATATTTCAATTTGAAATTTTTAGCAACGTTGCCAAACAAATTGCAAAGTTCTTAAAATTTTGGAAAAAATTATATCGAAATATATAAGTACAGTAGACTCCCGATTATCCGAAACCCGATTATGCGAACTCCGCATTATCCGAAACGACTCATGAACCGGATTATCCGAAATGATTTTTGTATGCCTCCGCATTATCCGAAATTTCTAAGAAATTAATCAAATTGAGAGACTTTAAAATTAAAACAAGTACCAATTACCTCTTTCTCGAATTTATAAATATGAATACATACTAATGTATATAGGTACATAAGTATTAGAATTGATGATGTATGTACAAGTACATCTATAAAAGTCACTTTTCCTATAGTTAATGATTTTCCTCAATCTCCGCATTATCCGAAATCGGTCCGGTCTACATTATTTCGGATAATCGGGAGTCTACTGTATATCGAAAATTTCTTGTAAGCTATTAAGTTTAGGGATAGAAAAACTGTCTTAAGTCTTTAAGTATACCTAAAATGTTGTACACGCAGGTGTTTTCTGTTAACATCCAAATATACAAAATTTTAAAATACAATCACTGTGTTTTTTCAATTAAAACACCCTATTTTCATTAGGTTCGTCTGATAGATATTGTAATTATCTTTTATTATTGAAGTCATACATATACCTAAATTTACTAGTTTTACCAATATTTCGATTTTTATTTAAATTTTCGTGAAAAAAACTATAGTTTTTATTTTTCTAGTTAGCTATGACTAGCAAAGTCAAAACAAGTGTAAATGAATATAATTATATAATTATATAATAAATAAATTGATAACTATAGTTATGTATTTAATTAAATAAAACTTCTTTTTTATTACGCAACTTGATATTAAAAATAAGTACACAAACATTTAAATTGTGTAAAAAAACACCATTACACTGAACTCACGAAAGATGGTTTCGCGTAGCTTGTTCTTGGTCCGTGATAGTCAATTAGCTCATTTTCTTCCATTCAAGCAGTTTTTCTTCTATTCTTGTTATGGTCATAGTCACGCTTCCTGTTCTGTCAAACCTCTCCATTAATTTTTCCAAAGCTGGTTGATATTTTCCATGATAAAGTTTTGTTGCCCACAATGTATTTTTGTCATTTATACCAAGAATGTAAATCATTTCATAGTACTTATTTCGGTACTTGAAAAAATAATTTTTTACGTAAATGTTAAAATTAACGGAGCACCTAAATTATTATAAGGAGACCTCGTCAAAAAAATATTAGTAGGTATTATACGTATTTTAATTTGGCATTATATTCAATTACATTTGTTTTGACTTTCCTGGTCATGGCTAACTACAAAAATAAAAACTATATAGTTTTTTCACGAAAATTTAAATAAAAATCGAAATATTGGCAAAACTAGTAAATTTAGGTAATAAAAGATACTTACAATATTTATCCGACGAGCCTAATAAATATAGGGTGTTTCATTTGAAAAACAGAGTTATTGTATTTTAAAATTTTGTATATTTGGAGGTCAACAGAAAACACCCTGTACAAAATTTTGGGTACTTAAAGATTTAACACAGTTTTTCTATTCCTAAACTTAAGAGCTTACAAGAAATTTTCAATTTTCAATTCTCTTTTTGAGAAATACAGGTAATATTTTACTATCATGTTTTTTCCAAAATTTTAAGAATTTTGCATTTTGTTTGGCAACGTTGCAAAAAATTAAAAAACTAAATATGGCGTCATATGGATAATTTTGTTAGAAAACAAAAAATGCTAAAATACGGTGTTCCGTTTAAAAAAATGCATCTTTTTATTATCCTACTTTTCTGGACCATTCTGTATGTTTAAAAATAATTTTAGAACATATATTTTTTATACCTAACAACTTTTATGAAAACTTTTTTTTGATATCTTTAATAGTAGAGACGGTATATTACTTTGTCAGACAAATGGGCCACCCTGTATAATCGAAAATAATGTTTGTAAAAAAATGAAAGCTGACATTTGGACACTCGAGTCCTCACAGGGACCTTGAATTTGAGTAAAAAATGCTGTTTTTTCTTCACGTAGGTACCTACATATATCTTAGACTGCCCCATGGTTATATTATCTACTGATGATAAAATATAAATGGGCTGACTGCTGACAACACAATTTACTTTAAACGATATTTAAACTGTTTTTGTTCTTAATCAGTAAATAAATTGATGTGACCAAAACTTTACTGAAGAAAATTAAACCATATAAAATTCGTAATTTCATAAGTTGTAATAAGGATTTTTTAAAAAACGCCTTGAATATACTCACACCAAAGCAGAGTTGTAGATAGGAAGTCAACACTATGACACCATGACAAAATAAAAATCCTGTATCACCGCTTTAGAAGAGAAAATTAAACTCATAAAAATAAATCTAAAATGAATAAACACGACTCCTTAAATGTTAACGATTCGTTTTACATCCTACTAACAAATGGCTTGGCGCTCATCTTAGTATCTTAGTACTCATCACATCCAGTGGCGGCGCCAGGATTTTTGGGATGGGAGGGCACAAATGGGCTCGGTGATTTTTGAGTGGGCACTACCAAAATAAAAGTGACTTCTACTAAAAAAAAAAAAGGTCGCGGCCTTCCGACGCCTCTAGAACGCTATAGGAAGCGGCAAACAAAATCTTCCTCGTGTTTTCTAAGGGATGTCTAAAAAAAAAGTCATGGTTCTCATCAAAACTATAAACTGTAAGTCCCTTACAGAACGGATTCATCAATTTTGGGGGGGGCACCAGGGTGGGCACTCACGTTTCTAGGGTGGGCCGATGCCCACCCTGCCCCCCCTCCCCTGGCGCCGCCGCTGATCACTTCATTGATCAGACCACCCTAAACTTCAAATATTATTCTAATTTTATCACTTTTCACGACTCCTACCGCAACACGAACACCATAGTTACAAAAGCGTCTAACCTATACCAAACCCAAAATTAACTTCCTGCAGACTAGGGATTGCAATCCCGGGATCCTGAAATCCCGGGATAGCTACCGTTTTTAACATACTTTTCCGATCCCGGGATCTCGGGCTTGCAAAATGGATCCCGAAAATCCCGGGATTGTTTATTTGCTTCGTGAAAACATTTTTGGACGTGGCACACAGGCAGTATAATATTAAGAAATAAGTTAAAAAAAAATATCAAACAACGAAATTCATTTTAACTTATTGAAACCTTCAAAATCGTATTCTTGAAGTAGGGTGTGATCATTCCTATCACTAAATAGTGGGAGAAACGGCTTCTCCAACTATTAGGCGAAAGAATGTGCCTATTACCTGTCATTTTATACTTATATCTACATTTTTAAAGTATTAGAAGGGTAAGGGGAAAAAACCGACGATGTCACAAAACTGACTTAAAGTGTAAACTGAGTTTATATTAATAATCTCTTGTTACAGTCTTAGAAATAAATAAAACTGCACGACAGTATTTTTAACGTAATGTATTACTGTATAATTAACTTCTCACAAAAGAATTTTAACTTAAGGTTAGTTAGTGCAAAAGTTTGGACTACGTCGGTTTTTTCCCAGTAGCGCGCGGACAACGTCGGTTGTTAACCAGTATGGGTATATTAAAAGTCTTATATCTTAAGATGGAAAGTTCTTGTGTATAAACACCTAATTTTAAATTCAGAAAAAAGTATTTCCTCGAGCCGGATTCGAACCGACAACCTCGAACATACGGAGGTGACGCCTAGTGACGTCAAAGGTCTGTGACATAAGGACGTCATTTTACCGTCCGTTATTGTGACGTCATTTTTAAAGTACATTTGACGTTTAAGATGACGAAAAACTGACGTCATTTTTAGTCTTCTGTCTGGGGTACTAAGATTACGGTAAGATGACATCATTATGTCACAGACCAATGACGTAACTCGAACGTCATTAGTGACGTGGTAATGATGTGATAATGACGTTATAATCACGTGATTAGTGCCGACATGTCACGATATAAAATAAAATTATAACGTTAATTTAAAGTATTTTTTTATTATGATTCTTCAGTGAAACTCAATAAGATCTGTTGAAAGAAGTGATGAACGCAACTATATACCTACAAAAATATTAATGGCGTAAAGCACGTAATTTAGGACGATGACATCTATGCGTCGAAGTTGGACACGTATAATATTAGTGTATTACTTTAAAAATGTCGAAAAAATAACGTTAAATTGACCTAAAACTCCTGTCGTCTAAATGACAAACTAAATATCGACGTCTAAATTACGTCATTTTTTGGTAACATGACGTCGAAGACTTAATAATATCCAAAAAATGACGACATTTAGACTTCAGTCTGCTGCTTGGGAGGTCGTATTCCTGAATGAGTGAAGAAAATGGTAAAATATCGTAAAAATCGTGAAATATCGTGAGGGGAACCCTGTGTAGTGCAGCGTTTACACGGGTCGAGTAGCCGTTCAATTTACTGAGGCAAATAACTTGAATAGTATATACAGATATTCAAGCGCTTGATCAAGAACTTAAACGCTTTATTTAAATGTCTCTCAAACTTGAATATCAACTTGATTTCAGCTACATGTTCATAACCTTAGAGCGACTACTTGTCTCGTGTAAACGCGGCTTATAGATCGGCTCTTGTCCTGCCGTTGGACGTTTTCTTTTCTTCTTGTGCCATATATAAAACTAAATCCGCTCGACCGGACATAGCGAAACTTAAATATTTTACCTTGTCTAAGCTTAAATATTTTACCTTGTCTAGACTTAAATATTTAAGTTCCTCTATGCATGTCGGCGGTCTTCACACGTTCGGATCCACAGTGAGTGCCATAAACACAAAGAATAATTATGTGCGTAGGTAGCTATGATCGAATAAAATGGTTGGCAACACTGATTGTCAGCCGGTAGTTCATTTGATTATCGGTGAGAATCGGAAATTGTCGGTTTTCTTTCATGTGGTCTGGTGGTCATGTAAACAGTGCGAACATTTTTCTTTATTTTTATTTTATTATTTTGATGTTTTCGTATACATACACTTTGTGTATTTGTTAAACGAAAAGATCATTAGTAATGTGTATTATATTTTCACAATAATTTTCTCTAAATTCTTATTTTTCGTTCTAATACATTTTTAAAGATCATAGAACTTTAGTCAAGGTTTAATATTTTTTTCATGTTTTTAATTTAACACTAGAAACTGTCTGCTAATTTGTTGTTAATCTCGCAGAACGAGTTTTTGTTGTGCATAAGTTGATATAATTAATAATTATTAACAATAATGTATCTATTAGCTTTGCTATTAGTTAATGTGGATGCAAACGAATGTTGACACTCCTGTTCCCTCAGTATTTTCTGCTATTACGGTACTATAAACTACTATTAATATATTTAAGTCACTTTTGTTTATTATTATTTTTGATCTTTTTAGGCGAAAGGCTGCTATCGATGATATTGCGGTTAAACCAATCACTCAGTTTCCAGTTTCACTGGCAGAGGAGGTAAGCTACAACAATTTATAACACTTTATTTCTTATTATGATGTATATATATCTAACAAACCTGAAGAAAAATGGTTTCAGGCTGAAGTTTTCAAACTTTATTCTATACGCAACTACTCTATATTTGTAATGATTAATCTTATAAAATAACTAGGTAGGTACTGCATTCTTTATCACAACTACATTATCTTTAAGGTTTACTTAGGTTAATAATAATTCTCAGATTAATTATAAAGTCCTCAAAAAGAATCTTCGTTTATTTAAAATTCTAACCTGCAAAGAATATAATATTTACCTATCAATATTACAAAGTATTTACGTACCTAATATTTTTTTTTTTGGAAACTAAGTATTTTTATTCTCAACCTTTAAATGATTATTTTTGATCAAATGTTCACAAAAACAATCATTTTTTTGCTAAAATAGCTAGTTATGTTTTGTGGGTACAAAATAGTGCTAATTTGTTGTTAACCGAGCATTTTTAAGGATTATACTTTACATTTTCATTAACAATTATTATGAAATTTGATAAACTGTGCCCTAATCTAAGCCAACTTATAATCATAATCGGTATGTCCTGACAAATTTACATTAGGTACAAATAGAAATTTTCTATTCTGTCATTGGCTAGTCTCTTAAATTAAACATTCTTGATGTTTTTTTAAACATGTTTAGCCTTATATTCACCAAAGGGTTCTAAACTTAAAACCATCCTAAACTGACAGTTCTGGGTTTAAAATGACACGTGTCAGAATAAGTCAACTAAAATTTGTATTGTAAATATTTTTTTGGGGTTTTCTTCAAATTTATAAAGAAAAACGTCTTTTAGTATGTACCTACTGTTGTCTTTAATAGAATTAAAATAATTGTATTTGCAACAACTCCCGGGCAAACTATTATAAAGACAATGTAATTACAAAAAAATCAAATTTTCACAAAAGCGTCATAGCATATAAAATAATGCCATGGTGAAAACACAACTGTGGGACTATAGGTCTAAATGTTTCGATGGTCTAAATTTTAAACCCCTTTAGTGAATGGTGATTAATTTTTAAATAAAATCATTTTAAATATTATATTATCAATAAAAAAACTATAAGTGGGCCACAAAAAATTTGGGAGAGATAATTTATTCCCAAAAGTTTGTAATGGCAAGATCATTAATAAGAAAACTTGTAGGGACTGGGCTGGTTATTAAGATAAATTATTTTGTTGTTTTTTTTGTCTAAAAGTAAAAACCATTTATCATAAACACAACTACTTATTTTTATTTGACGACGTTTTTTTCAGCTGATGCAGGTTTTAAGTGGGAAAACTTGCTTCAGCAAATGTCGTCAAAGCGCATGCTTTCAGGCAATTTTTCTTGAAATTGCATGTTATGTAAAAATGCCTTTAAAAAAAAAGTTCTAAAACACAGAAACAAAAAAGAAGGTAGGTTAGGTATTAAATAAAGGATACAGTCAATTGACATAAAATTCGGTTTGACAACCTTTGTTATTTCGAAGAACTTTAATAATACATGTTAAAAGTGATTTGAAAGCGAAAAATAGTTAGTTGGAACACATTCTGAAAATATGTCTCATTATTCAGCAAAAGAGGAAATGCTCATTTTGAAGTTGAATTAAATCGTGACAGAATTGAAAATATATACGATTTAATTAACGACATTACTACTAGCCAGTAATTGTACGGACTTTGACTTCTTATAAAATTTAGAAGACGAACATGATAACTCTATTTTTCTACTCCCACAAGGAAATTTGCTGTTTCCTTTACACTTAAGTGGCGAGTAAAATAGGCTATTCCACTTAACTGTGCGGGAAAATGTCATATCCATCCCAGATAGGTAATGAAACTGACCAATCACAGTAGTCAATTACAGAGAAGCCAATGTTGTTCATAAAAGTACTGACCAATCACAGTATATTATTTTTACCTAGGCTCCGCCTTCTTTTTCAAGACATTAAATTATATAATTTAAATGCATATGGCACAATTTGTTATCAATTTATTCAATATAATAAAATCTAGACGCATTTATAATAGATTTATCAATAAACCAACCTGCTGAATGTGCATCATTTATCAGTTGGTTTTCCGATAATTAACTAAACGCTTCCATAGTCCAGACGTTAGAGCGTTGGACTATGGAACCAATGGTCGTGAGTTCGAGCCCGGCAACCTACAAATTTTTTTTTTACATTTTTTAGCATAAAGTCGTAGAAAAAATATACTGTTCAACTCTAATGGATTGTCCATATTGCGCTCGGAATTTTGAGCACTTCGCCTACGGCGTCGTGCTCTATTTACTTCCTCGTGCGCCAACATAATAACCTAATCCTATATGTCAATATTTCAACCACACAAACATGCCAAGAAGGAAAGCATTACATAACCAATAAATTCGACTTATAATTACAACACACAGTGTCAATGGGGGAAACCCATTGCATTCCAGAAATAAATCAGGAAGCGATAGTACTGACTTTGTTAGTTGAGGTTTTGGCCACGAAACTGCGCATATAAGCTTGTGTGTAATGAATAAATATTTTTCAATAATATCTAATTCATGTTAATAACAAAAAAATTAATTCAAACTGGTCACTTTGTCACTACTCAAGAATTAACCTAACCCTAATTCCTTTACACACAGTCAAAGACCTAAAAAGAAGGTATTTTATGCCAAAAACGCTACCCATGACAATTTCATAAACTCTGCATCAAATAAACGAACTTTAGGGCAGATTAGATTTCGGACCTTTGGTAATTCATACTTTTTTGCCCACAAAACGAAATAAACCCTTTTATTAAATCGCGTCCTTAAACGTCTTATCTTTATAATCCACAAAAATTTATTTATTAAAAGTTTTCGATATTTCTGTGAGCATTGTGTTTATTTATAATGATAATAATCTAGATTGTGTAAGATCTTTAAAAATTGATGGCATTAAAACTCATTTTTTACCCTCTTATACTGAGTTTCTCCAAATCGGGATATTGAAAGACCCATCTTCTAACTAAGTTTCTAACATTTAATTTTCAAAATAAGTATACAGCAATTTGGGTCATCTTTAAGAATTATTTTTTTTCCCCAATGAAAGCCCCATTTAATGACTTTTACATGACAATCTACGTTTTACACCTAAGCTATCCAGTGATAACAAACTTATACCTAATTACTTGTTAAATTAAATTTGACTGGTAATATTTTGTGACAACACTGACAACTAAAGACCTGCAACTAGTTTTAAAATATTTATCTTGGCACTCGTTATTAACAGAAAAGTCGATTCTAAAAAATTACTTAGCGCTAAAGTAGTAGAGTTTAGTGTTCGTATAAGTAAATAAAAACAAAGTGTTTTAGCGCAGGCGTACAAAGTAGTGCATCTATATTTTGCATTTAAGTACATAGGGACGCCAAAGGTAATGGGTTCCCTGGGGCACAGGTAGAATATGACAGGCTTTTCGTCCTTATTGGGACTCATCAGAACGCCATAACCTGTAAGCAATTCCCAGTACAGCGAAAATTTGTTTTCAAGACATTTTTAACAATAAAAATGTGATGAAAACCTAGTATCGCCATCTATAGGAATCAGAATCAACTCAATGCAACAGATCGTCGTCGACGTGAAAACAACAATAAACCAAGTACGTTAGGCCAATACACCAGTATAGGAAACGTTGCATCGTATTACGGATTGGTGCAGCACCCAGTGGGTGTACCACGGATTGCAGCGCGAACTATATTTAAATCTACAAACCCGTAGAAAAAGTGTAAGAATGCACAAATTCGTTTCCTATACTGGTGTGTTGGCCTAACGTACTTGGTTTTTGTTGTTTTAGAATAATTATAAATAATAATTTATTTGTTCAAAAACGAAATTTCTTATTACATTTTCCTGATAATGACCATTCTCGCCTTATTTTTTTTTGCCTTTGTTACAAGTAGTAGTTTCCTCAAAACCATCAAAGCAAGGTAAATTTAAGCGTTTGGCAAATTGGAATAACCAGGCGGATGTTCACTGACCGCAATACGTGTACATTTTGCCTCAAATTACGCGCATTACATGGAATTACTTGTTATGCGCCGCAGTGTTCTCGAATGACGTCGCATTACGGTCGCAATACAGAATTACAGCTTTTGTAACTTGTTAGATTCTAGAATACAGATTTTTATAAGAATATTTGCTAATGTGTGTGTTAGTTTATGAATTTTTACTCTATTGCCTATCAGGGTTGCAATAAATTATGATTTGTTTGAAAAAATCAATAAATCTAATTTTTTCGATTAAATGGTGTTTTTTTTTTATCAATTTATACTGATTTTTTCTTTAAATATGGCAATAATGAATTTTAAAATCACTTATTTTGATTATTTTATCTCTATTCGCCCAAAAATATTTGTTGTCTAGATTTACAGTTAGAAAATCTCCTCGTCGACATACAAAATAACTTGTATTGACATGATAATTTACCTCGCATATATAGAACCAATCAGAACGCAAATTTTCATAGCAACCACCTTGGTAACGTGGTCTTACCCGATAAGACCTACGACTAGCTTGGTAAGACCACAGTAGCTTTTTGTCAAACAAACAGTAATTTATTTTAAGAAATCAAGTTTAATAAATAAATATTATAACCCCTACAAAATAAAAGTGACACACAACAGTATTTGAGGTGATTTTAGGGCATAAAATTAACTTAATTTTGACATTTTTAAAGAAATGTTTTATGACAAAATGTATGCAAGAATAAACCCAGTGTGCTTTGCTTTGACGTGAGCTTCAGAAATCTTGGCGTTTTCATGGCAACCGTGATAAAAATTAGCGAATTTGATTTTTGACGTTCCACGCGTCTGATTTAGTCTTGGATTTTTAATTAATTGTTAGTTGTGGCACGTTTATAAACTTAAAAGTAAATCATAATGATGTGTTTGCATATTTTCCTTTATCACAAACGGCTTTTATTTCGGGTTCAGTAAATTATCCAATAAAATACACCTCTAGAAGCGGCGTCTTATCTTCATACCGTTGTTTTTCACTCGAAACTAGATTTTCTAAGAAAATTTCGTGAAAATTATCAGAAAATCGATTTCTTGATCGGTATTACCGATAAGACGCCTCCTCTATCGATATATGGTATATTACTGTTGAAAATTTTCGGCAGCGTGCAGCGTCATTTATGAATATTTTTTACGCTGGACTCATGACGATTAGTTATGTTTTTACACTTACATAATGTATCTAAACACTTCGTTTTAAATAAACTATCTTCCTTTTTTTTTCATTTCCTGAGTTATTTGCTTTGGCGACTTGTTTTTACAGCAATTTATAATTTGATTTAAATCACGATTAAAATTGAAAAAATCAGTTGATTTAAATCACGATTTAAGTCATGATTTGAATCATTTGATTTAAATCGTCGCAACCCTGTTGCCTATATAATATACCGGGTGACACAAGAAAGTGCCTCCAATTTTTTCTGTAATTTTTAATGTAAAAAAAATGGTTTAACATGTTAAACCGGAAGTTGTAACTTTTAGATAGAGAATAAAAACTCAGATAGGGAGGTAAAAACCAATTTTTTCTAAGATGCGCCGTTCCAATACTACAGCCTGTCAAAATCTGAAAATACCAGATGTTAAACGTCAATATCTCCAATTGAATTTAGACATGACATTTTGTACAAAGTATCTGTGGAATTTTATAGAAAATTATAAGAGTTAATAAGTGTATAAATTTTCATTTTTCAGCCAATCCAAACTTTTAAAACCACTTCCTGTTTAACCAGAAATGAAGTCAACTTTTAAATGGAAACTTCCCATTTTTATTCGATGCCTTAATTCTATGGAAAATTCTCTTTTCAATAACCAATCATACTTTATCATTTGTTTTAAAAATGGTCGTCTAGATCAGTTTTACTTTAGTATTCACCTGAAGACGACTGGAGATACTTACCAGTTGAAACGTAGTGATTCTAAACAAATAAAGACAATGCAAGTCCAAAACTCTACTGCCGTTCCAGTTTTACTTTGTTTTTTAAAATGCCCGTAACTTTGATAAAACAAGGTAAGTGGTAAAGAGTAAGCCATGAAAACGTTGATATGGGTCATTTCAACCTGCTTTATAATATAAAATCGACTTGCTTCAGAAAAATATATCCGTTAGGGCTATTTTATTTAAAACCTTTTTTAACAAAAAACAAAACGGAACTTCTCGATTTTTCAAATAGCAACCCATCTTTGTTTTGTTATAATAAAATTCTACATTTAATTTCCTTTTTTACCGTGTATCACAAGTTAATAATTATTTATTAATTAATAGCAGAAATTAACAAAAATATCATAAAAGTAATTTCTAGACCCGTATAAGCCATGAGAAGTCACGTATGCCGTGGAAAACAATTCATTCATTTCAATCTTCGTAATTATTATTTAATACCATTTGACATTTTGGTCTAATAAATGCAGAAATAATATTTTTGTTTTCCACGTCATACTAGACTGGTCTTGACTAAACTTCTTATAGCTTATTCAAGTCTAGAAATTACATTAATGATATTTCTTGTTAATTTCTACTATAACCTAATGAATAATTTTAACTTCTGATACACCGTTAGAAAGAAAATTAAATGAACAATATTATTATAATAAAACAAATATGGGTTACCATTTAAAAAAATGAAGAAATTGGGCTTTGTTTTTTTAGAAACAGGTTGTAAATAAAATAGCCCAAACGGATGCGTTTTTTTCAAGGAAGTAAATTTTATTATATATAATGCAGGTTGAAATGAACCATTTTAACGTTTGCATGGCCTACTCTTTACCTTTTACTTTGTTTTATCAAAGTTATGGACATTTTAGAAAACAAAGGAGAATTGATAATTGATTGATCTAGGCGATCTGACTCACTCATATTCACCTGAAGACGACTGGAGATACTTACCAGTTGAAACGTTGTGATGTAAAACAAATAAAGACAATGCAAGTCCAAAACTCTTCTATCGTTCAAGAAACCAGAAGTGGTTTCGAAGGTTTGAATTGGTCAAAAAATGTAAATTTGCACACTTATAACGTCTCACATTTTTAAATCTTCATTGAAAAAATGTTTTTGGGAAAGTCTCCCACAGTGTTCCAAGCAGAAATCTACGCCATATTACAGTGTGCATATAAAAACAATAGGAGGGCAGCTACTTCAAATAAAAAGGAATCAGCTGAGAACCATTACAGGAATTCTGACAGGACACATAGCTGTCAAGAACCATCTGCACAGAATGCAACTATACAATGGAACCTTGACTGCAGATTATGCGGACAAGTTAGGGAAACTGCACAGCACATAGTTTGCCATTGCGAGTCACTAGATCGGAAGAGGCAACAACTACTCGGGCAACCAAAACTGGAACCAGAGGACATCCTTAAGACCTTACATTGGGTGCAATTGCAAGAAAAATGGCCTGGAAGCATGCGCTTCGACGACGTTTTAATCAGCTGATGCACGTTTTCCCATTTATAACCTGCATCAGCAGCTGTTTAAAACGTCGACAAAGCGCATGCTTTCAGGCAATTTTTTCTTGCAATTGCACCCAATGTAAAAAGGCCTTTATGCTCTCCCCAGTTGACCTGCACAAACTAGTGCAAGAATCTGAGATCGCGGGGTGGGTTTAACAACTAAACAGGGTGAGCACAATGGGCCAAACCTGGCCTTAGTGCATCCGGCGCACGGACGGGTCCTCGGAAAGAGAAAAAAGATGGAGTCAAAAACATACGAATTCTGGTCTGTTTACTTTCCATAACACAATTCAATGAAATCTGGTCTGTTTACTTTCCATAACACAATACACAACGTGACGTGTAGATTAATTACGGCGCTCACTAAAAATCTGGAAAAATTATGAGGTCCCGATATCGACTGATCGATGACAAATTACTGCTGTCGTCGGTCGGAAAACGAGAGAATTGGTTGTGCAGACTAGACTAGTCAGGTAACGAAGGTTGTAAGAGAGTTGCAGGGAGTGTTGGCAATCCTCCCGATTTATTGGTACATCTACCGAATTATTTTGTCGTTTATTCGTTAAAACTGATGACCTAAACTGTCCTAAACATAGACATATAAAGAGGAGACAAAACATTTCATTCATAAACACAATTTGTTTACAATCATTTATGTTTTTTTAGTTTTAAGTAAGTTGAAAAAGGATGGCATAAAAATTATTTACTTTAAATATACAATAAACCACATAAACCACTGGTTAAGCTAAAAAAACTCTCACTTACCGCCGAAATACCAATCCGGGGCTAGAATAGTCAACTTTTTTGCAAACCACGCACT
Organism: Polydrusus cervinus; assembly: GCA_935413205.1. Classification (NCBI taxonomy): domain Eukaryota; kingdom Metazoa; phylum Arthropoda; class Insecta; order Coleoptera; family Curculionidae; genus Polydrusus; species Polydrusus cervinus. The sequence goes on along the minus strand of OW284510.1, from coordinate 34,343,795 downwards.
GGCGAACCATTTGGAATTGGTAATAAAAGAGCTTCAACAACTCTTTTGCCAAAAAAACACTAAAAATCAATCGAAAATTGCAAAACGTAATAGGCCCCGCAGAGAAACACTGTAAAATCGTAATTTCACATAAAATGAATGAACGAGTAAAATACGCGTCACAGTTCGTAATAAAAGGCGTTACAGCGGTGCCAAAGGTTTTTCCCATATACACTTTAGTTTTATGTAACTAGGAAACTAAATAATTTTAAAAGTAGAAATTACGTATTTTGATGGAAAAAAGCACACTAATAATTTAGTGTATTATTATTACTTAAGTACACATAAAAATTTATTCATTATACTATGATTAAGTATACCCTTTATTTTCAAACACAGGAGTTAGATCTATGGCAGAAATTTGTCATCATCGCATTGTGTTAAAAATCGGTCTGATTGCGATAATATGTAAACAATTCTGTCTCTGTTTCTTTTATGTCTATGGTCCTAAACAATAAACATGATGAAATAAAATGTATTGTATTTTCGGCAGGCGGCCAGGGGCCGCGCGACCTTTAAGAGGAGCCATCACTAGATAGAATACAGCCACTCGGGGAAAAGTGACCCTTTTTTTAGTAGTGAAATTTAGTTGGAATGGAAGTTTATTTGCAACTTTGGTGGAAAATACTATATGTGCGTATAAACAAATATAGCGATAATGTTAAATATTTAAAACAAACTTAGCCATCCTGTAGAGTGTCATTTGCTTATCTACCTAGATTGAATAATTACAAACAATCAAATGAAGGTCGATTACCGGGTACAAACTAAACATACTCCTGCTATAATTTTTAAACTTGGAGATATTTTCAATTTCTTTTGGAAAACCCTATTTTACAATGGTCATAGTTTAATTTCCTAATTATAGCCCACTTGATATTTACAGAATAGCGTAGGGGAAAGCAGGGCATTGTGTTACACGGGGTATAATGTTAAATTCTACACTTTTGATTAATCTAGTACATTTTACGTAATTTTTTAATGCTTTGACGTTTCCCTTGTAAAACGCATTGGCCAACATGTGATTAAAAAATTCCTTGCTTCCGAAAACGGCTTTTCCTCACGAACATTTTCTAGATTCATGAGGGATGGATATATAACTTACCGTATATTTACATATGCACGACAAAGATACACACTGAACACTCCAATTTGTTGCCCTTCAATCAGCTAAAGCCCGTCAAGAGATTATTGTAACAAGATCTGACATCAACGCCGTTATTATGTGTATCTTTCTTACGCTTTTGCCTTCGCATATCTCTTCCCGTACTTCATTAATCCGCGTGTCTCTCTGCATGCTTTCAATATCCCAGAGCCGTTCATCGTTCACGTGTTGAATAATAAGTGCAGTATTGTTGTTGTGTCTGATTTTATTCAGTGTGCACGTTTTGAATTTTTGATTTTCGATTTGATTTAGTTAAAATATTTTTGAGTATTAAATTAAAACTGTTTTTGAAAGACCCTTCATAAGGGTATCCTTCTGCCTTTTTAAATTTTAATTTAAAAGTTTATCAATTTTTAATTTAAACATTTATGGCCATATTCTCCGTATATTCAGAAGCTTCGCTTATGACTTAAGCGCGCTTAACTTCCGTTTTTTATATGCGTTAAGCCAGCTTAAAACATAAGCCAAACTTTCGCACCTACGGCGAATATGGCCATTATTAAATTATGTAAAAAATTTAAATCTAAAATTTGTCTTCTTCTTTTTCTGTTCCCCAGTTCAGTTGCAATGTTGAGGGTATGTCTTCTTGTAAAACCTTGACGTAATTTTCACTTCGCTGATGATGAAGGTTCATGCCTTTGAAACATGTACATTGGGATTTTATTGAAATCCATATAATAAACGAGTGGAGCAGACTGTGTGTATTATTCCCCTACTTATTACATAATAACCAAACCTTAAGTTCCATAAAATAAATGTTACTAGAAATAACGTATGTCATCGACGGCGATTAAAAGCTTACGTGCGATATACTATACTAAAATACGGTTTTGTCTCAAGACTAGTTTATAGAAATATCAATCAATATCAATCAACAAGTTTTTAATTACGTTATTGGCCAAAATGGGCTCTTATGTCCTCAATAACCCCAAACACAGAATTTTACATTTGAAAAAAAGTAATTCGCGACAGTTTACCCTAGTTTTTACTTTCTTGGGCCTTTTATTTTTTTAAATTCTTTACAAATGAATCACCTCGGTAATCTACTACATGCAAAAAGAATCAGCCTTTAATTTTGTAAATGTAATTAGTAAATGTATTTTTTGTGTGTGTGTGTGAAAAGTTTTCTGCACAAATTAAGTAACATGATTTTTTTGCGTTCTAGACTAGGGACCCTAAAACGTCGATGAGTGATAATATACAGGGTGATTCCGAAGTTGATACTTCTGTTTTAGCTGTGTATAAAAGACATTAAAAAAAACAACATTTTCAAATAACTTTTTTCAAACGCAAAAATTAGGTACTTTACTAACTACTACATTTATTTATTACATTACGAATCAATACGGTCCTGCCTAACTTGCTCGTTGAATAACATTAAGAAAACTTCTAGGTGTAGGATGAGCCCGCAAGGGCCTATATTCTTCAAGCACTTTGCCACACTCACAGTAAATTAGCACCTCATATCTATTAGTTCATTGTTTTCAAATTTTACCATTTTCACGTGTCACCAATTTAAAATTAACTTGCTTTAGAAAAACACACCACAGCATGACGCCAAATAAATAACACCACCGACCCGTAAACTGCATGACTAATAATTACTAAAGACAAAAACAGCATAAAGTATATCAGGGTATGTTTTGATAACCAGACCCGCATTTAGATTTTTTACTTCTGTATCTCACCTATTTTTAAGTTTTTTGAAAAAAGGTATTTGAATTCGAGATTATACGCAGAACGCTTTTCCTTGCGGACTCATCCTACACCCAGAAGTTAACATTATTCATTGGACATGTTAGGCAGAACCGTATTTGATCCATAGTGTAATAACTGAATATAAGTACCTTATTTTTGAGTTTTTTGAAAAAAGGTATTTGAAAATAGAAAGAATTTTTTTAGCGGCAGGCGGACAAAGTAGTGCAAAGGTAATGGGTTCTCTGGGGCACAGGTGGTAGACAATGACAGTCTGTTTCGTTCTTATTAGAACTCATCAGAAAGCCATAACCTGTAAGCGACCCCCAGTACAGCGAGACTATGCTTTCAAGGCATTTTCAAGAAATAAAAACGCTATGAAAACCCAGTAACGCCATCTATAGGAATCAACTCAATCCAAAAGATAGTCGTGACGAAGCAACAATAAACCAAATACGTCAGGCCAACACACCAGTATAGGCCAAGTATACATACGGGGGATGCGATAAATGTTGCCTATACTGGTGTGTTGGCCTAACGTATTTGGTTTATTGTTGCTTCGTCACGACTATCTTCTGGATTGAGTTGATTCCTATAGATGGCGTTACTGGGTTTTCATCGCGTTTTTATTTCTTAAAAATGCCTTGAAAGCATAGTCTCGCTGTACTGGGGGTCGCTTACAGGTTATGGCTTTCTGATGAGTTCTAATAAGAACGAAACAGCCTGTCATTATCTACCTGTGCCCCAGGGAACCCATTACCTTTAGCGTCCCTGTGTACTCAATGCAAAAGATAGATGCACTACTTTGTCCGCCTGCCGCTAAAAAAACCTTTTCTATTTAATTATACGGACACTAAACTCTACTACTGTATTTGAAAAAGTTGTTTATTTTAATGCCTTCTATACACAGCTAAAAAAGAAGTATCAACTTAGGAATCACCCTGTATATATAAAAAATCGCCATTACAAAACTTTTCTTCTTGCAAGAAAAGTGGAAATAATGGCTTAAACGCTAACAAGTAAGTAGTGGCTAACATAATCTTAAAAAAACTAGGCCTAGAAGCAGATTTGTGTAACACTGTACCCTGCCTTCCCCTAAACTATGTAGATACGGCAAATATTTGGTTTGTTAGTTTCGACGGTTTTTAATGTACGACTATTTGTAGACGAATAGATTTGAATGTGAAAGTACAGTGTCAGTTTTGATGTTAAAATGATAGTTTAATTAATTTGGTGTCTAATACATTATAAAAAATGTTTTAAGTACATTAATTTTATGAGATAATGGTGATAATAAAAAGCTCGCTAGTTTAAAACTAATTTTGTTCGTTGGGCCGTGCGCGTTAGAGTCAAATATTTTTGTGCATTCGAATACCAGCTCTAAGGATATCTTTACAGGCATGTGCGTGATGGTGTGTGTGTGTTAAAATAAGTGAAGCCGATTTGTAACTGTTCAGAGGGGTCCAGTTTTTCTGTTATTTCCGTAATACTGTTATTAATATTTTCAAAACCTGGTTATAAGGTAATTTATTTCTAAAGTAAGCGCCACAAATATAACATCGTGTTTACATTTTTTTCTTCTGTATAAAAAAAATAAAAACTCACTAACAAAAAATTCGCCCTTTTTGTGAACTATTGCAGACCAGTGATGCAAATGTTCGTTACTTTTAAGGACTTGTACCGATTCGTTACTTTGGGTATTAGGACTCGTTACTTTATGTAAATTGTTACTTTTAAAAATAAAAAATTGTGGTATTGTTAAAGCTTTGATTAATTGCCAAATACTCGTATATTGTAGTATAAATATATTAAATCTAGGTATGATTGTCAATTCTTAAATATGTGATTAAAAAACACATAAAAACATACAATATGACAAAAAATAGAAAAGGAGCATCGCGTATTGAATTAAAAAATGAAATTTTTTATTTGTTTTCAATTTAAATAAAATGTAAACAAATAAAGCTTTTGGGCTTCTGATTCTAGGAATCGAGGCTCCATAATTTTCTTAATACCAAACTGTGCAGAGTAAACTTGACTTAACATAATTTGTTTACGCTATAAAATCTAAGAAACAGAATACTCAATTTATAATATTTAAAAAAAAAATAAGTGCTTGTTAAATTAAAAAAGAAATATAAATTAAAAATAAATAAGAATAAACATTGCTTTTGTGTTTCAACGGTAACTTCCAGTCCTGTGTGTTTTCCCAACCCAACAGAATTAAAACTCGGTAGATAATACATAGAAATGGGCTTCGGATCGATAGTTCTTTCTGAATGGCTTCCCGACAACAAATTAAACAAAATATTAATACGCCCGACGTACATGCCAAACGACACGCCGTCGGTTGCCCGACGAGGTAAAAACAAAATCCAGCACGAAAATTAATTATGATACGTTTTGTCTGTCGTTGGTTATTGGCTATCAAGTCCACGAACGAAGCCGTCCATTATAAAATTCTGGGTAGAATAAACTGCTGGACAATTGCTTTCGAGTAAGAAAAATGTCGCCTAAAGTTAACAGTTAATATTTTCTGAACCAGATATGATATCGACCTACGGTTATGAGTGGTTGATAGATTCATCCCTTGGGAAACGATTGTCAATGTTGGATTTTCTTTCCCTGTCAGAAAATTTTATATACAGGGTGTTAAAGAAAACGATGATTTTTGCTCCAATTTTAATGGCGTGTAAGTTTCATAATAATATTGTTAAATTTTATCACTCTACGTCAATTGAATCACTGGTTCATAGCAAAGAAAGTAATTTGTTAAATTTTTGATATCTGCTATATTTTAAGAAATACCGATTTTTTTGGAAAACCTTGCTTTATTTCAACTTATTGGTAGCTAGATCTCACTGTGCGTTGTATCGTGCAAACTTTATGAGCGATTATTATACCTTATGAAAAGCTTGATTTTGTTCAGTAACAATAGTTGTACCTAAATGTTATGATGTGCAGTGGCGTACTTATAAACACCCATATGTCTATGGTTTATGAGTATAGTGTTAGAAAGTTAGAAATTAATAAATATATTTTTTCCAAAAATTAAATTAATAAAATTATCTTTGTTAAAATTTTGTAAACACACTGTATAATATATCTGTAGGGCGATATGAAAAACTGAAAAATAAGAAAAAAGTCACCTAATCTAGGGGCGTCATTCCCTTATTATTAAAAAATAATTACATTATTATTGTGATTTATCTTAACGAATGATTTTACTTAGATCATTTTATGATTGACATCTGGTCGTGTACGATCGCCTCGATAAAACGATAGATTATTGGATCTTTATTATATTTTATACAGCTATCAAATAAAGTAATTATTTCTTATATTATAATATTTTCTACTTAATTATCAGAATAAAAATTATTTTCTTATAAAAAATGTTATTACAGAAATTAATAAATATAATTCTTAAAACAGTAGCAACAATTTCCTGTAATATCTTAAATAAATAGTAAAATAATAGGCTACATAAATTTTTGACTCAATACTTTTTGTTTCCCTATTACGATGTCGTGCTATGCCTTTTTAACGTGATATATAGATAAAAACAGAGCGACCTCGTATCGGCGCTTCCACTTCGAGCGATCAACTACTGTCCATTAGTTGAATTTTGGCATTATGATTAATTTCTAACTGATTAAGCCAATGGGAAGCGGAAAATGGGCTCTAAAGGCCAATAAAATGTTCATTAGAGTGGGTTTTCTTCTAGTCCTCGTTGACTCTTTAAATTCTTCGTACGGAAACATCGCTTCCTTTGTTATATTTTTTGCTAGTGGTTTTTACAGAAGACGGAAAAATAAACAACTTCTTGTTCAGGAAGAGGCGGCATTTTTTGCTGGAGTTTTTATACAGAAATGTAAACATAGCTTTGTTTAGAGTAAGAGCGTTTTCACACGGCACCATATATCACGCGCGACAAATGGTCGCAATATTGCTTTTACACCAAATTATGTGTCTTCTAATGAGCCATTTTCACACACAAGCGATATTAGAGAACACATAATTTGGTGTAAAGCGATATTGCGACCATTTATCGCGCGCGATATATGGTGCCGTGTGAAAACGCTCTTAGGATTCGGAACCGATTCGGGACTATTCACATGCGCAGTTTAAATAATGCCGTTCACGGATCACAAAATTCCTAATTTCTAGTTACAGTTTCGTGTTCGCGGTAAAGTAAAATTCGGTTCTAAATTCATTCATTCTGAACTGATTCCTTCAGTTCTGTGGATTTAGCAAGAACTGTTAGTTCAGACACGCCCCCTTTTCAATTTAACTGTTGTAATTGGAGACTAACGATAATTTTTGTTTGGTTATGTTTGATATTTTTTTTAGTGATTTGTATGTGAATTTTCTTTTGCAGTTTAACTCTAACTAAATTATTAACCATATCTTGCGTTGCCCAATTTAGTTGTTACAGCCAAATTCAAATAAACAAATAATATTGACAGTTAACAATTCGAAATGGTTCGCGGTAAAAACAGATTCCGAACTGGTTAATTATCAAGCATGCGTACTAGGACAGTCCTGAACCATTGAACAAAGCTAATAATGTTATCACTAGCATGAGGTTGCTTGTAGCGACATCTAGTGTCGCTGCTAGACACTATTCAAGCATACCAGCGCCTTCAACAAACTTATAGAAATAGGTAAAAATGTCAAGAGGCACAGTTACGGACAGTGTTGTCGAGCCTACCGATTTTTCGGTAGATATACCGAAAACCAATGTTTTGCTACCGATTTACAGTCACACATTTCACCGATTTTTAAAAATAAACCATAAATCCAAAAAAAAAATCTAAGAATCGGTATTTCAGGTGGAATATAAGTACTGGATGAGAAGTCATTTTTGGTCGGAGCGACGTTTTTTTTTAGAAGTCATTTTTATTCGGAACGAAAAAATTTACATGAAGTTATATGAAGATTTCGTGGTTCAAAGGTTTAAAATACTTGAAACGTTGACTAAACCTAGAATTTTTCACATCTACCGATTTTGAACATTGTTTTCTCCCGATTTTGCATTTTGACTGATTACGGGAATCTTGCTAGGCAGCGCGAACATACTCGAACAAATGTAATAATGTTATACTTGTGGCACTTACTTTAAAGAAATGTTGACGAAGAAATAAAATGTCGAAGGGTTTACTATAGTCTATTTCAGAGAGGTGTAAAGTAATAAAATCTCATTAGGTATGCAAAGGGACTACAGAATGACCCAACGAATATTTAAGCCACTTTCATAATTTGACATTGATTTAATTGCAAAATTCTTTATTTTCATCAAGGGCACGTAGTACCACCCGGGTTTGAGTCAATTTATAGGTTTTGCCTATTGTTCTCCAATCACAAACACTGAAAATGGTGTGCCAAAGGCGTGCGTTATGTACATATGTAGTATTAGGTACACTTATTTTTTAGTAAATATTATAAAAAAATACATTATACAGAAATTAAATTATAAAAAATCATAATATTCTTCGTCATCTGAGGAACTGTTATCTCCTCTTGACGTTATAATTAACGGGTCGACGGTCCGATCGATCAGGTGGTCAAGATCCCACATTTTCTTCTCTTCTTTAATGACATGATGGACCACTTTTCGCCAGTTCTCTGGTGTCACTTCCTTAATGGCTTGATCAAACAGTAGCTTAACGTCTTTCATTTTGAATGTCGTGTTGGGTCTTGCTATAAATCCTTTCACTTGCGCCCATATAAGTTCTATAGGATTTAGTTCGCAATGATATGGCGGTGTGCGCAGCGCAGTTACACTGTGTTTTTCAGCTATATCTTCCACGGCATATTTCATAAAACGATGTTTGTGTAAATTTGCTAATAGATCCTTCTTTTTAAAATTATCTTCTTTTTTTCTTTAGTTAATTATTATAAATAATTTAATGTACAAAATTTACCTACGCCTATGACCGACGCCGAAATTGAGCCGAACTAGACGGAATTTCCCATTGTATTACTCTACACCTTTCTGAAATAAACTATAGCCCTAACTCTTATTAATAATATAACATCTAGAATGACGTTTGTCGTATTATCTATATAAATTTGTAGAAATTCGGTGACAACGGAGGGCAGAAATGGTGCTCATTTCGCATGCCGATATGAACTATTAAAAGAGTATGCCAATTATATTTGTAAGAATGATGTCAAAAATATCCCATTTTCTTCAATTTAAAACTCTCCTGGAAATATTTGTGCTGACTCATCGAAGAAAAACTACAGAGCTAAAGGCAAGTGCATTTTATATAAACGTAGTGAAAATTATCATTGTCGTGACGTTAGGTTCCCGTCATGTTTTTTTATGTACAAATATCGGGAATTTTTCATGCTATATTTATTGCAATTTTCGTGTAAAACTATTTGGAAAAATATGTAGAATTTCTGTTTATATCAGTTGTAATTTGGTAATAGAATTCTCTATAATTGTACAAAATTGTATATATTTTGCGTTGATAGTTTAACAGTAATAAATTAAAAAAATAAAGTTTTACGGTCCTGGAAAAAAAATCAAAAAAACCATCTAAATCCATAACCATGGGATTGGGTGAGATTTATCAAAAGAGGTCTAGAGATATTATGAATCTAATAGTGTTTTAAAGTAGGGTTAGGAACAAAAGCCCTATCTTTCTTCTTACAAAAATATATTAAAATTACCACCTACGCGTAAAAATTAAAATTAAAATTTCGCTGCATTCTAGCAGTTCATATATCTGATCATGATATATGAACTGCTAGAATGCAGCGAAATTTTAAAAATTTTCAATTGTCGTTGTCTCCACTTTTTTCAAAAAGTGTACATGTTTTTTTAATGTGAAATGATGTTTTTTTAATTGACTTGTTGACTAGGGTGCGTCCTACTTGTAATCTTTATGTGGTGACCTTATTACCTTACGCCCTGATGATGGCCTTGTAGGCCGAAACGCGTAGGTGGTAATTTTAATATATTTTTGTAAGAAGGAAGATAGGGCTTTCGTTCCTAACCCTACTTTATAATGTCCCTTCTGGAGAGTAGATACGACTTCGTTATAATAGTGTTTTATTATTTTATACAGGGTGTTCATAAAAAGGTTTCAAAAACGACACATTAAGTTTATTTTTCTCAAGTTAGATATTATTTGACTATTTAATGTAAACTTCTTAAGCAATTGTTTTTTGTACTATAAGCACATAAATGGGAGAAATAATACTGAAGTCAACCTTCACTAGGATATATTTCAAATAAAAATATTTATTTCACCCTTAGGAAATTGTCAGTGACATCTTCATAGAACTTTTGAGGAAATTAATTGGATAAAGAAAAGTGTTAAAGAACTTCCATAGAAGTAGGAGAGAAAAACATACTACCAACTTACACAGATAAACTTGGGATAACGGTTGATAATTTTCAAAAATTCAAAGTGACGAGGTAAGAAACGTTAAGTGGAAATGATACTGATAAATGAAAACGACTTTAATGGTGAAGCATATTATTGAAGAAAAATTGTTAAACGGTGTTAGAAGAAAAATTACATGTGGTTATAGGGCAGATGTACCATAACACTGAAACGTCTCACACCGTCATGAATTATGTGTATATACATATGGTTTTTTTTTTTACGGTTCGCCGACTACGTAGGCCATCTTGAACCGGTCATCGACCACAAATGTGATCTACCGACTGGGGAGTGTGAAACGGCACCTTCATCCTACGAGATATCCGATCTCATCCGGCCTGTCCGGCGTGAATAGGATGGCTAAGTGTCAAATCATTTTACACTCTTCCCTGAGGCAAGAGCACGCCAAGCGGTCACCCGCCCAAGTACTAACCGCGCTCGACACAGCTTAACTTCGGTGATCTGCGGAAACTGGTGCTTAATATGTCGACAGGCCCTTGCCTATATACATATAGTACATCTGCCCTATAACCACATGTAATTTTTCTTCTTACACCGTTTAACAATTTTTCTTCAATAATATGCTTCACCATTAAAGTCGTTTTCATTTATCAGCATCATTTCCACTTAACGTATCCCACCTTGTCACTTTGAATTTTTTTAATTTATCAACGTTATCCCAACTTTATCTGTGTTACTTGGTAGTATGTTTTTCTCTCATACTTCTATGGAAGTTCTTCAACACTTTTTTATCCAATTAATTTCCTCAAAAGCTCTATGAGGATGTCACTGACAATTTCCTAATAACTTTTTTCAATATAAATTACAATCTCCTGAAGATGAACGTTTATACGTTCGAAACATGCTGAAAGTGAAATAAATATTTTTCCTTGAAATATATCCTAGTGAAGGTTGACTTTAGAGTATTATTTCTCCCCATTTAACTTACAACTTCACTTCAAGTATGGACTACTTCTTCAAACTATAAGCATATAAGTTATTTCCAACCGTTTTCGAAAAAATTGCAAATTTCATAAATATTTCAAAAGTTAATTTGCCGAAAATGGCAATTTACATTCTTATTAACTCCTCAAATTTTTAAATCTTTACTGCAAATTATTGTATATTTACTATGCAATATTTATTCCATAATTAAAAAAAAGTCGCTAACAAATATTTCTATTTTTGTATTTTAAAATGAAAGCATGATTGTATACGATACTGTTAAATGACTTCTGGTGAAAAATAAAACGTTCTTATTTTGTTTGTTTACTGGCATTTTTATTAATAATAAACAAATTATTAAACAAGGTTGTGAGACAGTCAAACTTTCGAAAAATGAACGACGAAATCCCTAAGCGCCTATGCTGCAAGTTCAAATTATGCTCACCGTCTTGAGCTTACTAAGTATCATATATTTTGTTTGTTGTTTATAGGTATTATTAGGCTTTATATGATTATTGATTGATAAATAATTTAATTATATCATACCCATTAACTGTGAGTGAGTGTGTGTTATTTTCAAAAGCTTGGCCCAATATAGAAAAGGCTTCACAAGAAAAGTTGCGGCAGATCAAAGAAAGTTTTGGTTTTTTCAAGAAAGAATACGTAATTTGTCAAGGGATTTCAAGCGTTAGATCCCCTAATATCTTTTTGATACCCGAACGTTACTGTTGTGATGAATATTTTGGCTCCCCTTTCGAAACTTTTTGACCAACAAATTTTAAGCACACACAAAAATTGACGTTATTTAAGGTCATCAAGTACGCCTACATGTATAGTAGCTGACGAAAATTTGGAAACATACCCGGTGTACAAATTTTTTCTATAATTTTATTTATTTATTTATTCAGTCAAGTATCAACAGCAATTTAGCCATTAACAGATACAATCAAATTCTGTACAATTATACTATTCTAGGTGGGTAGACACTATTCACCAATCAAGACATGATATGATATACTATCTAACAGTTAATCTCCTGTCCAATAATTTCTTAAATTTATCTAAACTAATAATATCTATGTCAATGTCAGATGCATACTCATTAAACAGGTTACACATCTGATAAATTGGAGAACTCTTGAACAGATTTGTCCTGGGAAAATCTAAATAAAATACTTTATTGGATCTAGTGTTCACACGATTTATAGAAAAAGGAAGCTGACTTAAAAACTCAGTATCATCAATGTTTCCCTTTAAAAGCTTGAAGAGTGTAATTAACCATATTTTTTTCCGTCTTATCTCCAAGGACACCCTGTCAAAGATACTTAACAAATATACATGATCACAGCCTCTAGTGGGGTAAAAACCATATTTCTTTATATACATATATTTTAAAAATTTTCTCTGTACACTCTCGATAAAATTAACCCAGACATTGTAGTAAGGGGACCATATTATACTTCCATACTCTAACTTAGGCAATACCAATGTGTCAAACAATCTAAAACATACATCTATATCAAATTTTTTTGTATTTCTAATTATAAAACCCATTATTCTTTGAGCCTCGTGTAATTTAGCCGTTATATGCCCAGTAAATGACATTTTGGTGTCAAACATCACACCCAAATCCCGTTGATTATCCACCCTAGACAAACTTTGATCACCCACAGCATAATCACCATTAATCATATTATGATTCAAAGAGAAAGACATACAGGAACATTTATTCACATTAAGAGTAAAGCCATTCACATTACACCAATCGACCACACGACACAGGTCATCCTGTAACTTGCCACAATCATCCCCGGTAGCAATCTCAAGGAACAACTTAAAATCGTCAGCAAATAATAAACCCTTAGAGTGCCTTGTAACGCCAACAATGCTATTTATGGCTATTAAAAATAATAATGGACCCAAATTAGAGCCATGTGGCACTCCAGAGGTGCTTTTATACTTTGCCGATTTAGATCCCTTCAGTTCTACATACTGTTCTCGTCCAGACAAATAAGACTGAATTAACATGATTAAAAAAGTGACATTCATATCCTCCAGAGCCTTTATTAGCACACAGTGTCTAACCTTATCAAAAGCCTTTTCCATATTGGTGTATACAACATCAACCTGTCGTTTGTTCTTCAATGAACAGTGAACATACTGAGCGAATGTTGCCAAATTTGTAAATGTGGAGCGCTTTGGTAATAATTTTAAAAGTATTTACATAAATCACAGAATTAGGTATATGACGATGGGGAGGATGGGCGAATGGTCCGCCCTGGTTGCCAAATAAACTAGGAGTGCCATAAAAAAGGATTTTTTAGATAGAAAAAGTTCATTGAAGAAGGTGGTAGTGGCGTTTGTTTTAGAAGTCAATACAAAAGTTATTAGCGGCGGAGGTCAAATTTTCAATATACGAACATATTAATGCTAAAGTTGTAATTGGTTTCCTACAAACGTTCAAATGTATCCTGCTTAATGCTTTTTTACTAAAATTTGGTTATAGCGTATAAAGCAGTGGTTCCCAAACTGGGGGGGGGGGGGGGCGCGAAGCAGCAAGGGGGGGGGCGAAGCAGCATTAGGGGGGGGGGGGGGGCGAGAACTCTGAAAAACTGCAAAATTAATACAAATTTTTAACTTTAAAACTTTAGAATTTAGAATAAGAAGGTCTTTTCAATAAATTTCAACGATATGTTCCTAATTTACAGGACAATGACGATCATAAATTTGCTCAAAATCCTTTTAATTTTGATATCAACATTCTTACAGAACAACTGCAAGAACAAGCAATCGACTTAAAACACGATTCAGTGGCGAAAATTAACTTTGAAAATTTAGCGATTACTACTTTTTGGATAAAATATCTTCCCATTTATCCATCAATCGCTGAAATGGCTTTGAAATTTTATATACCATTCTCGACTTATGAAAAAGGATTTTCTGTTTTAATGGGAATTAAAATAAAACAACGGAATCCGCGTGATGTTGGATGTTGCTAGTGACCTCCGTTGCGCACTTTCAAAGATAGCACCAAAAATTTCCGACCTTGTTAAAGAAATGCAGCACCACACTTCTCATTAGATTAGAGTTCAAATATTACGTTTTTAAATAAATAAACGAAGTAAAAGAAATGTATCTGTATAATGGAGGGGAGGGGAGGCGCGAACATTTCTTGATTCCCAAAAGGGGGCGCCATAGAAAAAAGTTTGGGAACCACTACTGGTATAAAGGAACAAAAAATAAAATTTTCTGTGGTTGTACTTTTTAATATTTGTAAACCATCACTAAGAAAATAAATAAAAAACTATCGGAACAAAAACACGGACTGTATCGAATATACGTCATGAAAACGGCAGCTTGACAATGTTGCAAATGTTCCCTAAAATTTTTATATTATAATACAATGACGAAGTTTGAAAAGTTATCCAATAAAGATAGTTGTCTAAAACGGACTTATACGGTAAAATAAAAAAAAATTATCATATAATTTCAAAAATGTTATCTATATTTAGTCTTAAAATAAGTTAATAAAGTTCTCAGAACAAAATATATTATTTAACTAGCATAAAAGGTTTCACATGTGGAACATCGAAATTATTGACAGAGAACCAAGCTAATGAAATGACAGTTGAAAAAATTCTAACCTAAGTTATTTGTCGATCTTTCTGCTCTATGAGCAAATAAATAAAAAGAACAGTTATTTTAAACAAAATTCCACAATTATTCGGATGTAAGTGGGATGTAAACCAAAACACCGACATGACAAGTGAAAGATCGGTAACGATACTCACTGTAAATTTTTATCGGATCGACCTCATCGAGTAATCGCGCCAGTTTTGCGTTTTTAAAATTAGCGGAAATTGTGCATGTTTTCAATAAGCTGTAAAAAATTCATGGTATGACCTAGCAATAGTTTTATTGATAAACTTCTATTATAGCACCGACTTAACGATTTAAATGCCAACATATATGAGAATAGTGACAGCGCCGATTTTCATCAATGTATTTTTTTATGTTTTCAGGCCTCCGAGGAACATTTCAGCACCAGCTATCCCAATGTCCGGACTGTTGCTATTAAAAAGGTAGGTGTTTATATTACATAGTTAGAACTCTTAAATTCTATACCCGCGCTTTACAGTCTGCAATTTTATTGCAGGTATGACTTAGATAGGACCAATCATAATTTATTTTCAATTTAGGTATTGATATTTCTCAAATTTGTGATTGGTCCATGTTACAATTAAAATTACAGTCTGCAATTTTCTATTGCCTACAATTTTTTATTGCAGGTATGACTTAGGTAGGACCAATCATAATTTATTTTCAATTTAGGCATTAATATTTCTCAAATTTGTGATTGGTCCATGTTGCAATTAAAATTACATGCAATCAAAAATTTCCGACTGTAAAATTAAAGCGACTTTTATCAGTTTTTGACTGCTACTAGTTAGATTTTTTCTTTAAGCTCAGGTTTTTCTTTGTTACTAACTTAGCAGTTAAGTAAGATGTGACTGGTAGCTTAATAATGCCAGTATCCACCAAAATTTGATAAGTAGAAATCGATTTTGGTAGCTCCTGTCACATCTTAATATCATTGACAATTGAACCACACAGTGAATTAATACATCCTCGCAGCAGGCGGCGGTGGCCTACGTCATCTACATGGTAAATGTCAAATTTTCACTTGTTTTTTTTTAATTTATTGTCTCTCACTTACTGTGCCTTAAATTCTAGAAGGCCATGGTCAAAACAAATCTTTGGTGATCGTTGATACCCTTTCCTTATCCCGTTCAAAATATAACCAGCAATTTATTGATCATTATAGAATGCAAAGAAAATACAAAAGTAAAATCGTGTTTCCGATTTCTATGAAATTTAAAAGAACATAACCACTTACAGAGTGTCTCAAATTCGATGCTCATCATGGGTATCTCGGAAACTATAAGAGATACAGCTTCGGTCAAATGGTGGCAAAGTTACGGAATTATGTGTCCAGTAATATCGTAAAAAAATTTGAGCTTTCTTTTTTACTCAAATTAAATTTTCGAAAAAACTAAAATTTCGAGTTTATGTTTTTTTAATTTATCTGATTTATTTTTACCGTTGCAAAAAAACAAATACATTATGGCCATTTTTTTAGTTTTATACTACCGTGTTTTTAGAATTCCGATACATTGTTTCGTTTTTGTGGAATTGTTATCAACTTTAATTTTTTAAGTTTTTTGATTTGTGAAAAAAATACAGTGTTGAAAAAATAATATCAACTGATTGAAATTAGCATACTTAGGATTATGTTCCACTTAATATCTGGTTTCATAGTTTGTCAATAGGCTTTTTCTTTGTTTGTAGTTTAACTTTTTCATATTTTATATATCATAGGAAGAACTAATCCTGGATTGACTTCTAGATTAACCAGAATAAAAAATTTTAGGTTTAATCAAGGAAAGATGCATTAAATATAAATTTAAAAAAATCACCCAAAAAGAAAGATATCAATTCAAAATAATTCTATAAATTATTTAATGTTTTTAGAAAAAAAAGTCAAATACTCCTGATGGGATTTGAATCTGTGACCTTGCGATCTGTGGGCTAGAGCTTTATTCTTACAGATAAAAAAAAAATTTTTTAGTTTATATTTTTAAGCCATTTATCACACTTAATAATTTTTAGACGTTTTGATGTCATCTTTACATCATCAGGAATATGTTAATTACTTTCCCTGCTGTATGCAATGATACCTTAAATAAATTCCAGGGCCGTATTTATTTAAAAGTAAATATTAAATTCCTGATGTCAAGGTAACATCAAAACGTCCAAAAACTATTAATTGTCATACATGGTTGAATTGAGAGCTTAAAAAATAAAATAAAAAATGTAGGTCCATATTTAAAAAGTTGTTAACAGTTCCACAAAAACGAAATATTGTACCGGAATTCGAAAAACACGATAGTAAGAGTTGCTTTCAGAAAGTCCTATTTGTTTTTCTGTAGCGGTTAAAATAAGATAAATTTAAAAACAAATTTTAGTTTTCTTCGAATATTGCAAAAATTAAAAAAGAAAGCTTACATTTTTTTTATTTCATCCTGTCCAGTAAATTTACTTAACCTGTACTCATTTGCGGCCGGTAAATGGAACATTACAATATCAGATACTGTAATGGGCTGCCCCTAGCAACAATGGTATGATTCTAGAAACAATGACTAGTTACTTTCGATCTTTGACAAGTTGTCACTTAAAAGGTAATATGACCTATTTGTTTATTCTTTTTAAAAAGGATTATAAAGACAGAGTGAAATAAAATATCATACGATACACGTCCGTTAGGTGTTATTACAGCACTCGTTTATATTCCAGACTCGGCTCCTACGTCGCCTCGTCCGTAAACCAACTCGTACTGTAATAAGTCACCTACCGGCCTTGTAACGTAATAGTTATTTACGATATAAGTGTTGTGAAGTTTTATATTCCAACACGAGATGTTAAAGTTGTCAAACGAGGCGTCAGTCGAGTTTAATAAAACATCCAGTGTAGTAATATGAATTTACAACAAGAATATTGTACAAAATTTTATCTACTTTCATCTATGAATAAAAATATTTGGCAAAAGGCATTTTTAAAAATAAAAATGCAACTGCTATTAAGTTTACTAATCAAGTTTTTTATGTTACATTTCGCATAGTTACTGTTTCGCATGGTTACTGTCGAAACTTTGTCAAACAAATTCAAAAATATAAAAAGCGTTTTTCAAAATGAGCGATTCTGATGGAAGTTTACCCTCTGATATAGAATCAGCGGCAAACAAGGCGATCTCAAGTTTAGTTCCGATAAAATCCAAGGCGCAGTATGAGTTGGAGTATCAGAAGTTTGAAGATTGGTGCAAAGCTAACAAAATATAGGAGGTGTCTGAGAAAATCCTTTTGGGTTATTTTTCCGTAAAGCAACGCTCCCAGAAACCATCAGCACTATGGACTCACTACTCAATGATTTCATTCAAGAAAAATCAAGATATAAGCAGATTTTCATAACTAATCGTATTTTTGAAAAGAAGTTCAGAGGGTTACAATGCCAAAAAGTCCAAAGTTTTCACAAAGGAAGACGTATGTAAGTTTCTTAGTACTGCAGATGATGAAACATATTTACTTATGAAGGTTGTTATGATAATCGGCATTTTTAGGGCTTGTCGGCGCGAAGAACTAGCTAAATTAATGTTGGATCATATTGAACACTATGATTTGTATATAAAAATTGTGATTCCATTCTCGAAAACCAAAATTATGCAAGAATTTGTTATAACAGAAGGAAATGTGACAGGTGTCAACTGTTTAAGTATTTTTCGAAAGTATGCTAAACTTCGTCCTCTTAATGCAACTCACAGACGGTTTTTTGTATTCTATGGAAAAGGAAAATGCACCTCCCAGCCTGTCGGAATTAATAATTTTGGAACTATACCAAAAAAGATTGCAACAAAACTTGGATTGAATAATCCCGAAGGATACAGTGGACATTGTTTTAGGAGGTCCTCAGCCACCATTCTAGTTGATGGTGGTGCAGATATGCAGATGTTAAAGCGTCATGGGGGCTGGAAATCCTCTTCTACGGCAGAAGGCTACGTTGAGAATTCTTTAGAAAATAAGAAACAAATAGCAAAGAAGATCATGGGGTCAGACACGGATTTAATGATTGGAAATTAGAACGTAAAGGGCTCCATCACATCCACTTCTGGTATACAAATTTCTAACTGTAAAAAGTGTATTATTAATGTTTATAATAAACCTTAAGTGTTATATTTTAATTAATAATTGGTAATTAATTTTATAATTGTTAATAATAAATCATTCTTATAAAAAGTGTGGTTTTATTTAACAGCAAATTTTTAATATAACCGGTTTTTTTCCATTACAGCTCTAGTGCTGTAAAGGCATCTATTACAGCACTAGTACAAAACTATTTACAGAACTGTAAAATTCATATTACTAAATGAAAGTAGATAAAATACTATTACGATATTAGTGGATACATAATTCCGCAACTTTGTCACCGATTGACCGATGCTGTTTCTTTTATAGTTTCCGAGTTAGCCATGATGAGCATCGAATTTAGGACAACCTGTACATATAATCGAAAAAGTATATTCTGCAGCAATTTACTTGTATATTTTCGAATAATTATTAATTAGCTTTACCAGGTATAATGAAACTGCAATAATTTTGTTAAGTCATTCCGTGTAAAAAAATTTCCTGTACAGGAAAACGTATAACTAACGTGAGTTTAAACTGATGGTGAAAATACTGGAATATTTTTTGAAACTTATATTATCGCGTGTTTATGTTTCGATTTGCAATTTTTAATACAAAATAGAACTGCGGCGGTGACTTAGCGGTGAGTCACTGGCATTCGACCGTGGCGTTCCAAGTTCGATCCTCGGTGTGGGCATACGCACAATAAAAAAGTATGTCCGAATTTTAGTAGGTTCAAGAATGCAGGGAAGAGTGTAAAATGTATCATCTCCCAAGACACCCCATTCACGCCGGTAACCAGGCCGAATGAGATCGGACATCTCGTGGGGTGCGGAAGAAAATACACAGTCCCCAATCGATAGGTCATGTAATGGCAATAAACCAAGGGTTGATAGCCCTTGGGGGGTGTCGCCTGACCGAGGATCGTGGTTCGGAACCCACGTTAAGCTATAGGTCCCCTCGGAAATGGCCCTGGCAATGAACGAATTCGAAACAATACAATACAATATAGGGTATAATACAGGTATAGGAACATGTTATACTTATTCGTAAAATATGTAAACTAGATTTTGTTAAAAAATAAATTTCAGGGTGTTCTATTTAAATAAGATGAGAATTTAGCATCAATTTATATTACGAAGTTTACGTTTCTTTGAGACGCCCCGTGTAAAAATATATTCATAAATCGTCAAAATTCCTAAATGGCCATGCTTTAAGAACCGTCTGTAAAAATATTAAATTTCTAGGTGCCTTAATCACAAAAATATTTGATTTTCTGGTTAGTTTTGGCCCCAAAATATTACTAATTAATGAATATCTCAACAACTAGAAGAGATACACATAGAATATTATTCACAAGAAATGTGTGTGTTATTAACACACACAAAAATAAAAGTGAAATAATATACAGGGTGTCTTATTTAAAATTCCGAAGTTACTAGGAGTTTCAAGATGATCTGGCAACACAGCTTCTTTTAAAATATTTTCAAACGCTAGAACACTAGCTGTAATGAATACACTCAAATTTTCATAAAAACCTCTTTTGTCGTTTTCTAAATATTTCTAATAGGCCACTGAGTTGGGCGCACCCTATATAATGTTCTTTTTCACTCAATTTTGATTTTGTTGTAGTGTTTAAAGGAACAAAAAATAGCGTTTTCTGTGTTTGTACTTTTTGATATTTTTCACACACACAGATCACAGAAAATAAATAAAAAAACTATTGGAACAAAAACATGTAGGCACTTTAATCGAATATATGGCTGAGAACGGCAGCAATGTTCTCTAAATTTTTTATATTTTATACCAACAACGACAAAGTCTGAAAATAAATCCAATAGAAATAATGGTCCAAAACGAACTTATGCAGAAAAATAAAAAATCAGCATATTTACAAAATGATCTATATTTTGTCTTAAAATAAATTAATAAAGTTCTAAGTTCAAAATATATTATTCAACAAGTATAAAACTTTCACATGTGGCAACACTGAAACTATTGACAGTAGACTGATCGAATGCAATGACAGTTGAAAAAAGTCTAACCCAAGTTGTTTTCTGTGATTTGTTGGTATTTTTTTAGCTGTAGATCTAAATTTCGGCTATATAGCAGAGCTATATTTATAGCTGTGGTGGCATATCGAACAACATACTCTTCTCAAAGTTTCCGCAAAATATTTTCAGTAGTTTCACCAATAGTTGTAATATTTTCGTGAGTCACCCTGTAGACATGATAAATACTTCTGCGTTAATGTTGTGTGTGTTATAAAAAAGTTAATATGACATAAACAAATAATTAACAATTAATTTAATAATGTCTTCTCGAAATTACGCTGGAAAATTTTTCACTTGCCACATTGCACTGATTGATCTTTTTTGACTTACACGGAAATGCACTTCGCAATAGCTGCACAGCTATATTTACCGCAGAAAATCGTATTGTAAGATTTAAACGTACCGTTTGCAGATTTGTAAGGTACATATTTACTATAGTGTATTTCACGTAAGCTTTTAATGGCCGTCGATGACACACGTTATTTCTAGTAACATTTATTTTACAGAACTTAAGGTTTGGTTGGGACCGGACTAGTGTTCCTGTAATAGTTAATTATAAACAATATTTTATATTTATTTGCTTTTTCATAAAAAAAAACACTTTACAGATAGACACAGTCCAACAGTTTATAACCAGAAAGTCTACGCAGAAAATAATAGCAAAATGATTTCTAAAAATACTAAATACAACAACAATACTGCACTTATTATTCAACACGTGAACGAATGAATGCCGGCTCTGTGCTATTGAAAGAACGTAGAGAAGACACGCGGATTGATGAAGTACGGAAAGAGATATGCGAATGCAAAAGCGTAAGAAAGAAATGCACATACTAACGGCATCGATGTCAGGTTCTGTAACAATAATCTTTTGACGGGTTTTAACTGATTGAAGGGCAACAAATTGGAGTGTTCAGTGTGTAGCTTTGTCATGTACATGTAAATATACGGGAAGTTATACAGTGACCGGCAAAAAGTTGGACCCATATAGGAAACTTTTTTATTATTGAAATTGTAGAAAAACTTTTTATGCTGATAGATTGGTAACCTAAAAATATTTTTTTTTTAATTTAAAAAAATAACAAATGAAAAGGAAAATCTTCTTCTTTACTCATTGTTTTCGGTTAATAAACCGATGTGAGTTAGCGCTGCCTAGCGGGACTCCTGTAATTGTGACGAATGTCTTTACAGGCGATTTCCTCTTAACATTTACTTATTTCTATAAGTTTGTTAGAGGTGCTGGTATGCTCAAGAGTGTCTAACAGCGACACAGATGGCGCTCCGTGCCACTTCTTACTGGTGTGTCCCACCAAGTGCTGCCTTAAGTAGCTTCGAGATCCCTTTTCTTTTCGTCGGATCCTAGCTCTACTGATGAGTCATGATATGACGAAACGCGTCTAGAGATGGATGTGGCGAAATGAAAAGGAAAATCTTCTTCTTTAAAATAACAAATGTTACTTTCATATTTTCATCAATTTGATAAAAATGTGTTAAATGATTAAAAACCAATATTTAAACATTTTATTTAAACATTTTTCTTATCTTGAACAAATGTTATTTGCTAAAATTCAACATTTAGCTTTTTATCATGTAACTGAGTGCGTCCAGGCAGCACCATCTTGCTAGGTGGTGCTGGACCAGGCCCTGTATCTAGCAACCATAATTACCAATTATAGGTATTTCTGGAACAATATACTTACGAAAGGCAGTTCTTTCTAGTTTTTAACAAGTTTTAACGTGTTTCCTTAAGTTTCTCCTACCAAATTAAAAATTAGAAAAAAGAATACTTGGAATCAATTTATTTATTTTTAGAAATTGATTCCAAGTATTCTTTTTCTAATTTTTAATTTGGTAGGAGAAACTTTAGGTGACACGTTAAAACCTGTTTAAAATTAGAAAGAACTACCTTTCGTAAGCATATTGATCCAGAAATACCTATAATTGGGAAATATGGTTGCTAGATACAGGGCCTGGCCTGGACGCACCCAGTTACATGATAAAAAGCTAAATTTTGAATTTTAGCAAATAACATTTGTTCAAGATAATAAAAATGTTTATATATTGTTTTTTAATCATTTAACACATTTCCATCAAATTTATGGAAATATGAAAGTAACATTTGATATTTTTTTAAATTAAAAAAAAATATTTTTTTTTTAATTTTTGTTTTAAACTTTGCACACCAGCATAAAATTAAAATCTAAATGCTTTTTAATTTTTCAGACAAACAAGTAGTCACGTGACTAATGTCAAAACAAATTTTTAGGTTACCAATCATGCAGAGGCTATCAGCATGAAAAGTTTTTTTACAATTTCAATAATAAAAAAGTTTCCCATATGGGTCCAACTTTTTGCCGGTCCCTGTATATCCATCTCTCATGAATCTAGCCAATGTTCGTGAGGAAAAACAGTTTTCGGAATTAAGGAATTTTTAAATCACATGTTGGCCAAGGCGTTTGACAAGAGAAACGTCAAAGCAATAAAAAAGTACGTGAAATTTACTATAGTAAGAGACTTGAAATCGACATCTATGGCATTGTCGATAGAAATCCATGATTTCCATGAACATAGTGCGTTCGGCGATAAATTCGAATCGACATCGCCCTGGACGATAAACAAAGTTCCACCCCTGGGTCTTTTATTTCTTAAATCATCTTCAATAGGTTCACAATCGACTTTTGGCCATTGACAAATTTTATAATAATCGGTAAAATTTTTGTAAAGTAAATACTCGTCGAAAAAGGTTTTTATTACTATACATTTCATTTCTTTTGTCACTTGTATTTCACAAAGTCGGTATAATAGGTTTTTTTCTTGCTTATTCGTATTAGGCAATTTAAATAAGTCTAACGACAATGGGTAAAATTCTAGTAATACTATATTTTAAGGCAACTATGACAACGTAGTCCACAGAGTGAGCAAAGATTCAGAAACTTTATTATGATGGGTTTCCAATTGTGATTGGCTATGACGAAAAAATTACGTCGTTAATTTGTGATCTCTCGGCGACAGGTTACCAAGTAGCCCCAACAAGCGGTAGCCCTACATATTTTTGTTACTCCATGTAATTTAAACATTTTTAAATGATATTTTCTGTAACTATTTTTCAAAAACCTTTGTAAACATATTTAATTTGGGGTTTAAAGAAAAAATAATATTAGTATATAGTAAAAATAAATAACAGAAATCAGTTTTATGCTGAACCAATAAATTTTTTACCTGCATTTATTTGGTATCGTTCTAAAAGCCATGCCATTATTTATAAACATTGTTTTAAAAAATTGGTTAGGTTTATGTTTATGAACAACTGTATTGGTACATATACATGACTTTTCCCATCTGTTACGCATGTCAAAGTCAAAAATGTAAAGCTTTTTTTTTGTTTTGGGTCATGCAGAACCCAATGCCGACAATAGATTTTTAAAAAACAAATCCATAAAAAGTTTCCCATATGGTGCAAACTTTTCCCCGGACACTGTATACGCGTAATTATCTTTTGAAGCCGCACAAGTTTTGACTTACTTTGAATTTTTTTGAATAGGCGGCTTATTGATTTTTTAAAATTATGGATGTAGATCATATTAGGTTTCAGTTATTTATACAACATAATGGTATAAATAGTACAGAATGGTCACATAGTTTATTACCAAAAGAAGTAATACACAGTTATTAAAAAAAAACTTACTAAATATAACAATCCGCTAAAACAATATTTTAAGTAATTATTTTATTATTATTGTTTTAAGTATTTTTTTTCATGTAAGAATTTTATTTTTATATTTATTTGATTTTTTTTTGTCTTTTGAAGCAGACAAGTCATAGTTTGGGTATCATGATAATAGAGGGTAAACATGCAGAAGTTGGACAAGGTATATTTATTTCGGACATTCAAGAAGGGAGTGCTGCAGAAAAGGTACTAATAAATAGGTGTTATGAAATAAATATAATTTTTAGTGGGTTTTGGGTAGAGACCAACATTTAGAATATAAGTTTTAAAGTGCTAGAAAAAAAAATGAAATATATTAAGTAGTTTTATACAGTGACCGGCAAAAAGATGGCCACATTTTAGGTGCTGTTGTTCTGAATGTCAAAAGATCTAGCGTGGATCAAGTATGTTGATATTCGATCAGTTGTAGACCTTTGTACTTCCCATAGCCTTCTCGCATTAAAAGGTGTGAGTAAGACAAAATTACTAGTCCATTCATGTCGGCACTTTGACGGATTCAGGTGTGTGGACGTCTTTGAGGGGGAGCCTGGGGCAAGTTGCGACCTCTCTCTTGCAGATATTTGATGTGTATCTTTACTAGCCGAATATCAGAACCCTGTGAGTTGGCCTCACTTGTTTTTTTATGAACAGTCCCAGAGCCCCCTCAAAATAGTATAGAAGGCAATGACAGTCCTGTAATGTGTCTCGCTCACTCCTCAAATCACAGAAGGCCTTGGTGCTTCCAAAGGTTAGTTGACTTAAAGGGCTTTATTTAAGCCTATTCTGTCTCTATGAAATAATTACAAGATTATATAAAAATCTTGAGATTTTTAAAAATGTACACCCATTTATGTCGGGTTGCCTGATAATGTTTAACGATAATTAACTAACCAGCAACTTTGACATGACATTGGCGGAAATAGTTCTATCACATCTATCAAAACGGCCCGGTTACCTTAATTTTTAATTTAATATCATCAATCAGTTCGTAAGTTTTTTTTACAGGGAGGCAAATTTTAATGGCAATAACCTAACTCGCGAAATGCAGTTTAGTGCATAGTTTAACCAAGGAATAATTATTCACCTACCAATAAACACCGCAAGAACTTAAAATACTAAAATTGCATTTTTGATGTAACTTTTTTTTAATTTCATCAAACAGCTTTACTTTATTATTTTTTTTTTTAAAGTTCTCTTACCTTTATATAGTTGTGTGTTTGTATATCAAATCTATCCTTCTATCCTCTTATTTGGAAATATATTCACTCATTTAAATTATAATACTTCTTATAAAAGCTTTTTCAAATGTTAACGCATCGCTTGTTTTAAACTGTACTATTTCTTGAGTCGTCACAACACACATAAGTACACGTCAAAAACACACAAACGAACTAAATAAGGGTTAAGGGCATACTACGAGCGATTCGGCATCCCTAATGAAACAAAAGTTTTATGCAATCCGCATATTTTGTAATAAGTTTTTCTTTGTCTAATACAGCCTTTTCCAAAGTGGGCGATAACGCCCCCTTGTGGGCGCTGCAGGCCTAAAGGGGGGCGGTAAGAGACCCAGAAAAAGTTAACTTGAGACCTGAGCGCCGTCGTGTACTACCTACTGCACTCAGGTATCAAGCTAACTCTTGTGGGTTATAGTAAAAGTCTCGTTTAGAAAGAATGAATGTTTAATCTCCGCTAATATAGCTCTCAATAATTAATTAATTTAATTGGAAGTTATAGTGGTTTTTAAGTAGGTGAAAAAATGGGGGCGATTTGTCTCTTTTTAATTTACGAGAGCGCGTATGTGTGTTTCGCTCTTACTTTCCAATTCTTTTATGTAATCTTCTAATTTAATGTAAACTCATAAGATCAATCGTGAGCCAAACTAAAATACGGCCGAGCGAAATGCTTCGATTTGTATTGGGGAGTTTTCGCATGACGCGCTTTGGAATCTTTGCCTTTTTTGAAGGATAATAATTTTTAAGTGGTTTTTAGGTGAGTCATTGACCAAATGACCTTATGAACAAGCTGCGTCTGCTTATCAGGCAATTTGATTGTGAGTAAATAATAAGCGAGTTCAGTTTTACCATCAGATTTGTCTAATTACTCCGCGCCCGTTCGTTTAATGTTTCAGAGGACAAAAATAAATGTGAAGGTCGTTCGTTTGTCATATCGACGAGCAAATGGAGGTACATATTTCACGTCGGAGAATTTCGACAGATTTTAAAAATTAAATTTTCGAAAGGCGGGAATATTTAAAATCTAATCGTTGGCGTTGTTTATTGAGAAATAAAGATAACCTTACCTTTCGTGAAATTCCCCGGATTACTTTTTATTGCACTTTACAAATAATATGATATGAATCCGACCAATTTTTTTGTTTAAACTTGTTTACATACAACTTTACAAAATTCTTAGGTTAGAAAATAAAATAAGAAGCCATCAAGATCGTTCGGTAAGTACGGAGTCGTCTGTATCCTCTGTGATCACATGATCTAAAAATGTCATCGCTCTCGTCTCATCTGAGAGGTAAAAACCGAACTTGCTTAATGCCTACTCATGTCAATATGTTACGGTCAAAGTTACTGGTTAGTTAATTATTGTTAAAAATCTTTATTCAGCCCAACATTAGACTTTAAAAATGACATACGTAATGAAAGACAAATTATTTATGAAATTTTCATAACTTGTTTCGGTATTTTGTAGCTTTATCGGAGGTTTGGTGTGGTATTTTTTTTTCTTTTTTCTTGTTAAGAAATTTTCTTGCTAAATAAAAATTTGATAAATAATTTTGTCTTTTATGAAGTGTATTTATAATGGATTTCCATCAAGCAGGAAGCAAGCATTCAAAATTTAAAAGTGGATGTCTAAGGCCATATGAGCCTATTCAAATCAAATAAATTCTATTACTTATTTATACGTATAAATGTACATATGTATACGTTCCTGCTTGATTAATAAGCACGTTGAAGCTAGCATCTAGGCCAGTTCGTAATCTAGACCAATAACTGCTCAATGAGATTCTAACCCTTGTCTGTTTTGATACTTTTTTTTTATTTTTAACAATAATTATGTTTATTAATATTTCGCATTTTGTTGGATCTTAACATTAGTTTTAGTTTTTAGTTAATTTGTTGCAATTTGTAAAATCTTTTTAAATTTTAGTCGAGAGCTTAAGACTTGGAAAATCATTATTTTTGACATGTTTTGCATATTTTATATTAAAACTGTATTTAGGTCTACGTTACCAGACAGCAATCAGAAATGACACTTTTATACAGGGTGATTCCTAAGTTGATACTTCTTTTTTAGCTGTGTATAGAAGGCATTAAAATAAACAACATTTTCAAATACCTTTTTTCAAAAAACTTAAAAATAAGGTACTTACATTCATTTATTACACTATGGATCAAATACGGTTCTGCCTAACTTGCCCGTTGAATAACATTAAGAAAACTTCTGCGTGTGGGATGAGCAAGGAAAAGCGTTCTGCATATAAAACCGCACTTTGACGACACTTACCGTAAATTATCACCATATCTACTAGTTCATTGTTTTCAAATTTTACCATTTTGTGTCACCAAGTTAAAATAAACTTTCTTCAGAAAAACACACCGCGCGAATTACCAAATAACTGACGACCGACCCGTAAAATGCATGACTAACCAGACCAAAACAGGACAAAAACAACATAAAGTAAAGGGCTACGTTTTGATGACCAAGCTCGCACTTAGATTTTTTATTTCTGTATCTCGGCTATTTTTAAGTTTTTTGAAAAAATGTATTTGAAAATGTTGTTTATTTTAATGCCTTCTATACACAGCTAAAAAAAAAGTATCAACTTAGGAATCACCCTGTATACTTTCGTAAAAATAAAGTCCGTGTTCAGGTTATTTAAAAAATGTGTCTCTTTTTAGTTTTAATATGTGTTTACCGAAGCCCTGTAAAATTTTCTAGTAATAATAAATATGTGTTTCGGCTGTGGAAAAATAGTTCTCATGGAAGAATTATTGTGAAAGTGTGGATTAGAGGCCTGCACGGGCCGTGTTTTCGTCTCGGGTTTTAACGCGGCCCGGCCTGACTCTCGGGCTTAATAAACAAGTTTTGCCCATCTTGTCGGGTCTGACAGGCATCACGAACCTATTGGGCCGGCCGGTCTTTCAGGTCAGCCTTGATTTTCTTATGGTTTTTTTTTAAAGAAATATTTGTAAAAAAAAATTTCAAAAAAATCTGATAAAACACCGTACCATAATTTGCTATCCGGGCCCTAATAATTTCTTTCGGGCCTGCCGGACCATCCGGGACTGTCGGACCTGCCGGGCTGTTTGATTTTGGTTGACGGGCGGGGCCTGGTCGCATCCGTTCATTAAGATTTAGGCGTGAAGTTAAATTTTCTAAAATTCAAATTATAAAATGTGTCATGATGCTTTAATATGAATCCAAAAAGAAATTATTAATAATTTATAAAGTCCGTCTCACGAGTGTGAAAAGAATGCGGACAAGAAATATACGTTGCCGTAATATGAACTACAAATCTCTAAATTATTAATTTTGACAATGCGTTTACCTTATTTTGTTGATATACTCATCTCTTTTTACATGCATATTCAATATATTTTTTTATTTTGACTTAACAATATAGAAATAGAATTGGTATATTCACGATGTGATAATTGGGATAGACACAATATCAAGACATAACTAAAAAATGTTTAGCGGCGCCTGCGTGGAGAAAGAAATTTTTAAAATTGAAAAAGTTTTACGCCTCTGGTGGAAATTGTACCCAGAGCCTCTCGATTAGCAGTCGAACGCTGTACCAATTGCGCTGCGGAGACTCTGAAGTTTTCTTACCAATTTCAGTCATATAACTGATTCAGTTTTTATGATAGTTGTTTACAGTTTGGAATCTCCAGCGATTTAAAACTGGGGAGGGTTTTATTAAAGAGAAGGCACTTTCTCATGATCATATTCAATACTAGTATTTTAAGATGAGGCCGACGTATGGCGGCGACGTTGCGCCATAGCGGCGTATTTTTCCGTCACTTCTATAGAAATATGTAAAACAGTTCACACTGAGAAGCGTTGCGCAGGCGCAACACTTTGTTGTCCGCGCCACGTTTTTTTCTAGTCTCGAGTGACCCAGGAAGGCGACGCCTATGTGTATTTTCCTACGACCACCTATGAAAATGAGAAAAAAAGCACGGTTTATTTGGCTAGAAAGCGTTGTATATCACACTATTGTTGAAATATCAAAGCACAGTATTTAATTTAAACATATAGTGCCAATTTGACAGGCAACCTCTATTTATTAAAAAGAACAAATTTTAGAAAGCAGTAATTGTAAAGTGTTTAACTTATGTATCATGTATTTGTCGAGTGATTCAGAGTTAGAGTGTGAAAATACGCCATCTGAAATTATAAAAAATGTTAATAATATACTGGAAAATCTATTACCAGAAAAACATATCGCGCTGAATCATGTATTAAACAACAAATCTTTCTCGGTAGCGATAGCGTAGAGAATTGAGCTCTAGCCTACAGATCGCAGGGTCACAGGTTCAAATCCCATCAGGAGTATTTTACTTTTTGTTATAAAAACATTAAATAATTTATAGAATTATTTAGAATTGAAATCTTCCTTGTTGGGTGGATTTTTTAAATTTATGTTGAATTCATCTTTCCTTAATTAAATGTAAAATTTTTCATTCTAGTTAATCTAGAAGTCAATCCAGGATTAGTTCTTCCTATGATATATGAAATATGAGAAGGTTAAACTACAAATAAAGGAAAAGCCTATTGGCAAACTATGAAAGCAGATATTAAGTGGAACATAATCCTAAGTATGCTTATTTCAACACTAGTGTTTATATATTTTTTTTCAACACTAGTGATGAAATATTTTTGTCAAAAATCAAAGGTTTTTTTAATAATTCTTTGTGGTCGTAGAAAAAATAGTGTACATTACTCGTGTGAAAGTGATTGTCCTAAAACTCGGAGAATTTCCGCACTCGGCTATCGCCTCATGCTAAATATCTCCTCATTTGAAAGTATCCCTTTCATTACTTGTTATGTAATATACTATTTCAAACCTCTTGCATCAATACGTTCAAAATGCTTTATGATATTGAATTTAATATTATGTTTTGCGAATTAATAGAGAAATATCCAGCAATTTATGATTATAATAGAAAAGATTATTGTAATAGAAATGTATTCAATTGTATTTATATTCATCTACTGTGGAGGACTCTACAAAACTACCTTTTCTGTATATTTTGACCACATCAAAATTACGTCGTCGCCATAGGTCGGCGCCACGTCTCTTCTGTTTGAATCACGCCTTAGGTGATTGATTTTATTTACCATAGTAGAATCACATTCCACAACATAAACACTGACGTTGGTAATGTTGGTAGTGTTCTAGAATTTTGATACGATGTATAATAAGCATGTTATAGTTTAAGAATGTCGTATTAGATGTATTATAAGCTTTAGACAGGTACGGTTTACAACCAGATTAGCTAATCCTGTAACTGCTACTTGCTTTTATTTGCATGTTTCCTTGTAGTAACTACATGTTTCAATATTTTTGTTCTCTTACTAACTACTGTTTAGCATGTTTAAGATTGTTTTAATTTTTGCACGAGACCTGTAAATTTTACTTATTAGCTTTAATTCTAGTTGAATCCTATTTTATTTTTGATTTGCTCAATGTGTGTTTTTTTATTTTAAAGGCTGGCCTTGAAATTGGAGAAATGATCCTGGCGGTCAATAAAGATTCCCTAGTGGGCTCCAACTATGATACGGTAAGATTTTTTCCTTTGTTATTCAGTCCTGAGGGCGTACGTTATCTTCCATAGAACCAAAATATTACAACATCCCGGTAAAATTGTTTAATTTAACACAATATGCAACATGGTAACAATATGGCATATCAAATTATAGCCCCGATAAAAACACAACTGGGAGACTATAATATCTCAATATTGCGATGGTCTAAATGACCCCTCACAAACCTTATGGGAAATGGCTTTCGGCTAATTTTTTTGAATTTTGTAGATCTTGACGTCCTGATTAAAAGTGTCCATGGCCATAATCCAATCCTATATCTAGTTTTTGAGTTATGACCCTTTAAAGTTGGCAACTTCGTATTTTGAGATTTTCCGCATTGAGTTTCACTTGTTTCTTAAAAACCATCAATTTTTTATTTTTCTTTATTGGTGGAATGGGAGGCCTTAAGTTTTCTTTTACTTACATAGAAATAAAATATGTACAGGATGTTGAATAATTTGTAGACGGATTAAATAACTAATAATATTTAAGAATTATGAAAATCCAAAACAAATTGTTACCCATTTTTTGAATTTTCAAAACGGCTAGATTTTGTTAATATTTTATACATTTGTTTTCCTCTATAGCTTAGTACTACAAGATATTAAAATATGAACAATATCTAGCCGTTTGTTTTCGAAATTAAAAAAATGGGTAATAATTTTTTTTTTGAATTTTCATAAATTTTAAATATTATTAATTATTTAGTCCGCCTATAAATTATTTATTCAACATCCTGTATATATTTTATTTACATACTATAAGTAAAAGAAGACTTAAGACCTAATTTTCCACCAATAAAAAAAAATAAAAAATTTTAAACAATAACATTAAACAATATTTTTTTTTGATAAGCTGAAATGAAGCCAAATTTTTTTTAACCCATTTAAAAAAAAACCAAATCAACGTTGATTTATATTTCGAACTGGAGGGATAAAAAAATTGCTACGGCACTGGAATCTACGTAAAAACTGTAAAAAGACGCATAACAACAAATACCTGAGATACGAGGTGTGTCCGAAACTTAAACATTTACAAAATACCCGGTGGATTTAAAAGAAGGGATCTATTAAAATAATCTGTATAAATACACATATTTTATTTCTTAAAAAAGTAGCACAGTCCTAGGAAAATCGCATTCCTCTATCTTCGCTAGAAGGGAGATAACATCGAAAACTGGCCACCTTATATCTGCAGATTTTCTCCACCGACGCTAGCTACATAGTCCGGTTGTACTAAGATTCTTATTAAGAATTATCTATGATCTATTTCAGAAAGGTGTAGAGTAATAAAAGCTCATTAGGTATGCAAAAAGACTACAGAGGAACCCAACGAATATTTAAGCCGCTTTAAATTTGGCATTGATTTCATTGCAAAGTTCTTTCTTATCGTCAAGTTCAGGTAGTACCACCCGGGTTTGGGTCAATTTATGGGTTTTGCCTATTGTTATCCATTCACAAACACTGAAAATGGTGTGACAAAGGCGTGCATTATGTACATAGTATTAGGTACACTTATTTTTTATTAAACATTATAAAAAAAATACATTATACAGAAATTAAATTATAAAAAATCATAATATTCTTTGTCATCTGAGGAACTGTCATCTCCTCTTGACGTCATAAATAACAGGGCGATGGTCCGATCAAGCAGGTGGTCAAGATCCCACATTTTCTCCTCTTCTTTAATGACATGATGGACTACTTTTTGCCAGTTCTCTGGTGTCACTTCCTTAATGGCTTGATCAAACAGTAGCTTGACGTCTTGCATTTTGAATGTCGTGCTACAAATCCTTTCACTTGCGCCTAAATAAGTTCTATAGGATTTAGTTCGAAATGATATGGCGGTGTGCGTAGCACAGTTACACTATATTTTTCAGCGATATCTTCCACGGCATATTTCATAAACCGATGTTTGTGTAAATTTGCTCTAGCTAATAGTTCCTTCTTTATCAAATTATCTTTTTTTTTTTTGGTTAGTTATAAATAATTTAATGCACAAAATTTACCTACGCCTATGGCCGACACCGAAATTGAGCCGAACTAGACGGAATTTCCCATTTTATTGCTCTACACTTTTCTGAAATAGACTGTAACTAAGATAATTTTCATATTGACAAAAATGATTCACAGCACACTATTTCTGCCAGTGTCATTTATGTTACAATCAAAGTTATCAGGTTAATTAGGTATTTTTTCAGAATCTTTGCACAACTCAACATATGTAAGTGTGAGAAAATATGTTTTTCCAATGATTTTTATGTCTGCTTAGCTTCTTGTAAATGCCATAAAAGTTATGTGCAGCACACCCTAATTCTTTAAAATTTAGTAATTCTACCTACGTGTTTTAATATTTTTACACACACTTTTTACATTACCTTTATATCGCCTATACTATAATAGTACATTATTCAACACGTATATAATGATGTTTGTTATTCACGCGGATGATGTTTATGACACGAGCCGTAGGCGAGTCTCATAAATCATCCAAGTGAATAACAGCCATTATATTCTAGCAGAATACTATTCTTTGTCCAGGACCACCAAATAATTGTAGCTACAATTAAGTAATACATATCTTTATTTTTAAATAACTAACATTTAATTAGTGTCTGTTTAAAGGTTGGAGACAATGACGTTTCTTGAACGGCAGTAGAGTTTTGGACTTGCATTGTCTTTATTTGTTTAGAATCACTACGTTTCAACTGGTAAGCATCTCCAGTCGTCTTCAGGTGAATACTAAATAAGTATGGCAACTACAGCTCTAGAGATGTAGTTACCATACTTATTTGGTATTCACTCCTTATTCAGTATTCATCTGAAGACGACTGGAGATGCTTATCAGTTGAAACGAAATTATTCAAAACAAATAAAGATAATGCAATATGATTTCAATACGATTTTGTACATACCGGGTGGTCAACTAAGAATGACCGCCGGCCATATCTCAGAAACTAGTAATCGTACAGCATCCGGGTAAATATTTTTATGAGAAAATGCTGGAAATTATTTTTAATTTCCGCATTTTGCCGCAAGAGGGCGTAATTGAAAAGTCAATTTTAAAATTTTACATATCTCCGAAAATTCCCCATTAAGGTATATCTTTGATAACACCATTAAAAAGCTTGGACAGTTATGCATCATTTTGGTCTTATGCTCATTGGCGTACCGACTTTAATAAAAGGGGGGAAGCGGTTGAATGTGTAATCAGTTAAATCGCTGTAACTTATAAACGACTTATCCGATTTTAGCAAACTAAAGACTGTTTGGAAGAGAAATGTATGCACTTTTACCAATCGTATTTAGTTGTCCATAATAGTTTTCAAAAAAAATGCTAGAGGGCGCAATTTTCAATAATAATACATATTTTTATTTTACTCCGAAAAAATAAATCATACGGTATAATTATGATACCATAATCGAAAAGTAGATGAAATTTGCTGGAAAATATATTAAAACCGCAGCTCGATATCTCCGTTCGTTTTAGCGCCAATAGAATAATTTTTACAACTTTAAGTGAAGAAGCGATTTATATATTTTTTAGAAAAAAAGTGGTACGCCACTGATATTTTTCCATGTGGATATTATTTCAGATTAGCCTGGTCTATTCTGCATAAAAATGATCTCTTGCGTTTTTCTCCTCAGGCACACCGTTCTTAATTAAAATAATTAAATTAACTTAGCTCTACTATTTAATATTATTAACATTGATAATGCAAAATTTTGTTTTACAAAAATTGTTGGAAATGACCACCTTCACGTAATAGGCATGCTTCCGCCCATCTAATTTGGGCAATAAGTGTCCAAACAGATAAAAATAAAGTGCAATTGTGTTCTCATAGCAACATGGCATGGCATGCTCTGTTTTTAATTGTACGTACAAAATCGTATTAAAATCATATGAACTCATTATTCACTAGTGAATAATAGATATTAATATTATTATTAAGGAAACACATGTAGAATGGTCATGTTATACAGTAGTCGTGGACAAAAGTATTAATATTGCATTTATTTTATTTTTATTTGAACAGGAAGTATTATGCTGATGGCAATTATAATATTAAAAAAATTTGCTGATGTTAGGAAATAAATAATGAAAAATCAATATAACAATAAATATTACCTGCTAGAGCAGTTTTGCAGGTTAATCCGTTTTAATTAAACACAATAACTAATAAACCTCTATTGTTAATATAGCTACAAAGCAGATGTAGCGATAAGTAGATAACCAAAATAATCAAACTGATATGGAGAATTATTTTAATTGCCCAGTAGGTGCACGCGTTTCCATGCTATCCTTGCTTAGTTGATGTCTTTAGATAAGGATGGCTTCTAATCAGTGGTGCCATTGGTAAAGAGAATTGTGCCATATGCTTACACTTGTTTGGAATGTTGGTATACTAAGTAGAAAATGATAATGTATTTTCATTTTTTTAGTTTCGCATTTTTTTGGTGTATTGTCGTGAATTTTTGACACAGTGACTATTTTCTTGATGTGAAAATGTGACAGGGTTAATTATGAAACTGCAAATAATTAAATGGTATAGTATGCAGTTAATATGTTGTATAAGGGTTTTATTGTTTAATGTGGGGTAGCATGTAAGTGCTTTGTGGTGTTTTTTATTTGTATTTTCGATTTTATAACGACAACAAACCTAATCGGTAGGATAGAACTTGCTGCAAACGATTGAGATATTGTGATTATTGTATTTAAACGTGACGTTGCCATAGCTAGAAGAATACACGGATTTCTTAATAAAAATGTCCACAATTTGTTTTTGAAATTTGGAAAAGCAAGAATTATTGTAAATTGTTTTTAAATAAATTATATATTTTTATCATTATTACATTCTAATAAGTCATGAAAACGATTTCACTTCTCTTAACTAAATAGAATTTATTCTAAATACAAACAAATTTCAAGCAGATTTAATGCCTAAACCATATACAAAATATCGTCCTTCTTGTAGCGCCAACATACATCAACAAAAATGCTTTGCATGATCTACAGACTTTAAAATGTTAAGTTTTGCCAGAATCTCAAAATATTATGAAATACACTTTCGATTTTTTTCGGCATTTTTATTCGATGCTTAAATTCCATAGAAAACTCTCTTTGCAATGGCGTATCCCACTTTATCATTTGTTTTAAAGATAATCGTCTAGTTCCTTTGTTTCCTAAAATGTTCATAACTTTGGTAGAACAAGGTAAGTGGTAAAGAGTAGGCCATAAAAACGTAAAAAAGGTTTATTTCAACCTACCTTATAGTATTAATCAACTTGTTTTGGAAAAATGTGTGCGTTAGAGTTATTGTATTTACAACACTTTAAAAAAAAAACAAAGCGGAATTTTCAAATCTTTGTGTTATGTTAATTTCTAATTGTGTATCGCCAGTTCAAGTCATAGTAGAAATTTACAAGAAATAATATAAATGTAATTTCTAGAACCGTATAAACCATAAAAAGTTATGTCGAGTATACCGTGGAAAACAATTCATTTATTTCAATTATTATTAAACAACATCTGATATTTTAAATTTACCTTTCGAAGCATTCAAGCATCTAAATTTCAAATTTTGTCACAAAATGTCTTGTTTTTGAGTTTATGGAAAGAGCACTGGCAGAAGAAGGATAAAAGGACATTGTTTGTAAATTAGTTCAACACGGCGGTATTTACGTAAAAATTCTTTTAAAAAATCTTCATAAAAATTGGTTTTGCGTTTTAAATCCTGCACAAGGTCTCTCTTCAGAGAGATTATTGTTATTAAGCGTGTCTCTCCCTGTGTGTTTCGTAAATAGGTATGAATTCTTATGAATTTTTAAAATCCAGAAAAGGATCGTTCTGCAATCGCGCTGCGAGCCGGAATAGTAACAATTAACGCCACCATATTAATTTTTTCCTAGCAGAAGGGCGGAAATACTAATTATAAACTAAAAATCTATCATCCACCTGATTGAACCAATGTTGCCAAAAACGAGGTTAATTATTATGTGAAATATGATAGTAAGCTTACTGATTAAATATTATGAACCTATCGGCAAAAATTATTTTATATTGAGAAAGCGAAGTATTTTCCAAACTATGGTAAAACTTAAATATTGGCACCAATACACTTACCAAACGCGTGCTTTCTTGGCGCGAGATGATAGATAAAGGAAGGTCGAAGGTTGTGATGGGTTTATTTGTTACATCTCTTTCTACCCTACTGCCTACCGGCTCTCTCGCTTGCTGCCACACGTACAAAAGCAGTGCTTTTGCTTTTGCATGAGACGCTAATGTACAGCGAGATCTTTGCTTTTAGAACGGTCTTACGGAATTTTTAGGGATTTAGTTTACGATATAAATAAGCAACGAATGCGTAATTAGTGGAAATGATATAGGATTAATTTTTCGGTTCTATATTATTATTTATTATATTAATGTAGAGATAAATTGCCAAAGTTGGATTACACCGATAAAAACTAATATACAGTGTGTCCAAAAAAGTATGCAACATATGTAAAAGTTTTTTATTACCCATTTCTCAGAAAATTTTATTCTTGATAAAAGTTGGTGCATGCCTTTAAACTATAAGTGCATATTTCACATTTCACCTGCGGCTAATAGTAAGGGAGCAAATGCCATTTTTTCGAAATTGCATTAAGAGTAAAGTACCTTAGTTATTAGAAATACAGCAAAATTTTATATGGAAATGTTATTGCAAATTAAAAACATAGCCCAAATATGAAATTTGAGTTACGTGTCTTAATTTTTTTTTTTAATATTTTATATGCATTTTTTTAAAGTAGGTTTTTGGACTTTAGCCTATTGGGTGAAAATGACAAATAAATTAGTAGTTATTTCCAGTACTTCGAATAAGGTTGAATTTTATTATAATTTAGAAGAAGAAGTTGGCTAAAATGTGTTTAAGTAGGCGTGCAACACGCTTATATCTAAACCGACCCGGTTCATTGAAAAGTTTTTAAAAGTTTGCAACTACTTAATGCATTTTTATTATAAACCCACGTATAAGTTATTTAATAAATATATTAAAATTGCGTAAACGAAAAATCGACCAGAGGCGTACCGTTTAGGGGAAATTAAAGATTAGAAAAAATAAAATAAAAATTGAGACACGTAACTCAAATTTCGTATTTGGGCTTTTTTGAATTTGCATACTTTTTTGGACACACTGTATAAAAAAAAAATATTTATTGTTCCCAGGGTAGGCAATGCTTTTTTGCCCATATTGTATGCACGCCGCTGCTATATTTGTTGTTAATTTCTACTAAGCTTATTAAGTTTCGATACGCCGTTAAAGAAAATTACATGAATTTTAATATAATAATACAAATATGGGTTGCTAATGAAAATATCGAGAAAATTCGCTTTTTTTTAAAGCAGGTTGTAAATAAAATATGATTTTATATTATAAAGTAAGTTGTAAACGTTTCCATGACCTACTCTTAAAACACTTACCTTGTTTTACCGAAGTTATGGACATTTTAGCAAACAAAGGAAAATTGATCTAAGCGGCCATTTTTAAAATGAAATGATAATTATATGATGTTATTGCAAATAAAATTTTCTATAGAATTAGCAATTTACACACTTATTAACTCCTAAGATGCTTAAATTATTCATTTTAGGATTACAAAAAAAATTTGTTGGTGTCTTACCCGGAATACCTAATTCCTCCTTATTGGTAGGACAAAATAAAAATCGGTATAAATTATATATTAATATATTTACAAAGTAATTATAAATCACTTTTTGACATAATAACTTAACTGGAAGACTACTAAAATATTTAATTACATTTATTATGTTTTAATAGTGCATACACAAATAAATTATTATTCATATAGTAAATCAATTTTTACACGTGTTTTCTCGGAAATCAATTATTATTTAAAAATCAATCAAGAAATCAGCCAATATTTGTCCCATTTTTATCGATATTCTACCGAATTTATTTTAAAGATTACGAATATTACAGGGTTCTACAAATTCGTGTGATCTCGAAAACGGTAAGAGATACGAAGATGGTTAAATTGAGGCAAAGTTGCGTATTTTGGGGCTTAATAATTTGGCGAAAAAAAAATTGTAATTATTCCGTATGCTTTCGGAGATATCCGAGAAAAACCGAAATTTCCATTTTTGGTTTTTAATTTTTAGCCCTTTCATTTTTGACTTGGGAAAAAATAAAAAACACTTTTTCATAGCCGTTTTTTATGTTCTACAAGGTGGCATTATTAGTTTTCAAATTCGACGTTTCCTTCTTTAGTTACCAACCTCAAGTGAATTTTTTTTAATACGGATCTGGAATTTTAAATACAGTTTTAGGAATTTCTAAGCTTTAGAAATTTAATACAATGTACAAGTTTTTGAAATTTTAACGTTTGGTGGTCCAATAACACATTTTTCAAATTATCTTTTTCATTTCATTACGGTACTGAACATTTGGAGCCAAACTAAAAACAAAAGATTTTTTATTTGAAAAATTCGTCCATTTTTACTCAAAGATGATAATTGATATTTTGTAAGAAAAGAGACCCAAAGTCTCGGCCCCAAATATTTTTCTATCTGTTCATTTTCGTTAAGTATATGTTTCGCCTGAACATCATCAGAGTAAAAAATTTGTTTAATTGTTTTTGAAATAAACATAAGCTCATCACAGTAACATAACTAGACTAACACTCCAGTTACCTTTTCTTCACTAGGAAGCATTATTTTTTTCACTTTTACAGTATTTCGGTCTAGGGCTAACATAAAAACTATAGGACTTAAGATAACCGTTAAATAAATAAAAAACTAACAGAAAATAGAATTACTTCTCATGCCTTAAAAACTTGCTTACTTCCTAGAGTATTGTGACGGTAAATCTTATTGAAAAAATAAACGGCCCAAACACCATACCTTCATGTAATGTAATTTTAATACTAAAGTAACTCTAAAAATAATTAGCAGGGCCGTAATAGTAAAGAATGGATAATTTGAAATGTTAGTGATGTGTTATTTGACGACAAAACGTTAACATTTTAAAAACCTTTAAATTGTATTAAATTTTTAAAGCCTACAAGTCCTTAAAACTGTTTTAAAAATTTCAGGTCCGAATTAAGAAAAAAATTGAGGTTGATATCAAAAGAACGAAACGTCCAATTTGAAAACTAATAACGCCATCGTAGAACATGAAGAACGGCTATATGAAAGTGTTTTTTAATTTTTTTCCCAAGTCAAAAATGAAGGCGCAAAAAATTAAAACCCAAAACTAAAAATTTCGGTTTTTTTCGGAAATCTCCGAAGGTATTCGGAATGTTTACAATTTTCTTTCACCAAATTATTAAAACCCAAAATACGCAACTTTGCCTCAATTTAACCATCTTCGTATCTTTTACCGTTTTCGAGATCCCCTTGAACGCACACGAATTTGTGGCACCCTGTATAGGACTTCTTACTTGAACAGGGCCGTAGCCAGAAATATTTTTCGGGGGGGGTTATTCTGGCGTTTTTTGGGTGCCACGCCCTTTTTTGGGTAAAATACCCATAGATAGAGAACTAAAAACAAGTATTTTTATGTCTGCCACTTTAATTTCTTGTAAAAGTTTTTTCTATTTACCGACCTTTGTCCAATTTTCATCGCCTCCACATATTAAACAAACAAAACAAAAAAAGTATTGGTATTTTGGTATGACATATAATTTATGATTTATGTATAACTTATTAACATGCACGGGAAACCCCCCTAACCCCCCCCCCCCCCCCCCTGGCTACGGAACTGACGCCAATATCGTCATTCGGTGCGTAATGACTTCTTAGACAACTATACCAAATTCCAAATTTGGTTCTTTTACTTTTACTTTGCATTAGTTTCTAAATCAGTAAATCACCACAAGAATATTACATTTGTTGGCATTGTTGGCTATAATACTATAACCAATCTTTACAAAATCCAGAATGATCTAATGGCAGCGCAAATGCAAATAATAACATAGACAGCCCTACCATACAGACCCACATAACAACGTTTTTGTTTATTATGTGATACAGACACACAACGTCTAGAGCTCGTCTGATCACTGATCAGCAAGTTAAAACGCGTCGCGGCTCGCGGCAAATGTTGCCAGTGTTGCCACTGTTGTCAATCTTCGGACGCCAGATTTAATTCCGAATTTATGATTTCTCTTACAATACCGAATTTTTTTCGGGTTTAAATTTTGTTGCGAATTACTTAATTTGAGATTTTTAAGAAATATTTATTTTTTTACTTTTATTGAAACACTTTAAAGTTTAAGATTTTTTTAATTTTAAAAATTATTTTTGTTTCTTTCATCTTTCTGATTTTTTTACGATTTTAATTAAATTTTCTGAACTTCATTATTAAATAAATAATTTCGGGGGGGGTTCTAACCCCCAAACCCCCCCCCCCCCTTAAATACGGCCTTGTACTTGAAACGGCAAATATTTTTCAGGGAAAAAATATTGCCCTTTCCCGGACTTTGTCTGACTGCCTCACTGATTTTTTTAAAAAAATTTAAGTCCACATGTTAGGCGCGCGTCGCTTGCAAGAGTATATCCAGACCACGGTAATGTTATGGAACTTAAACCAGCCTGAGAGCGTTTTCACACGGCACCATATATCGCGCGCGACAAATGGTCGCAATATTGCTTTTACACCAAATTATGTGTTTTCTAATGAGCCATTTTCACACACAAGCGATATTAGAGAACACATAATTTGGTGTAAAGCAATATTGCGACCATTTATCGCGCGCGATATATGGTGCCGTGTGAAAACGCTCTGAGAGAGAAGTATAGTTGGCGCGTTATTTAAATTTATTTTGCGGATGTGGCGTTCTTTACTCAGGTGGTGGAAACGGTAGATTATTTCTTAAAGAAAGATGGCTAGCGAAATATGATAAATAGAAAAGTGTTAAAAATCATTTGCAAATGTTTGTAAACGTTCGTTAACATATTTTGGGTTTTACTTTAAAAAATAATCGACCTTTTCCAGACCTAAAAGAGTTGTTAAAAAGGGCTTTCTTGTTTTGCTTTTCATAGACGGGTTATAAGTTTTTGGGCATATCGTAGAATGGTGACATCTAAAATAGTATTTCAATAATATTATTGTACGTATAGATTTTTTACTAATTTTTGACATACCTACATGTTTATATAATTTTTTTGTAATCATATTACCTTAGTCGTTGTTTGAATTTGCCTCGTCCGCCATCCTCAACGTCAGTACAATTGCTGGTATACGATGCATTTGTCAAATTTTCAAACTCTATTAACCATCTACCAAACTCTTCTTTGTTGGCGCATTTAATAAAAAACTTTAATTGTAGGTTGGGAAATTTATCCTCACCCTCTACTATATTTTTAGTGGTAATGTTTGTTTCCCAACCAGGTGGTAAACATGACTAAACAACGATGGAAAAAAGAGTTTATTAAAAACATTATGTAATTTACCTTTCTTTTTTGTGGAAATAATAAATGTATTAATATAACTAACTATACCTCAAATTCTTTATTCAACGGCGACGGCACCGGTAGTGATACAATATTTTCCATTATCAAAATCCAATTAAAAAAGAAATTCGGCCCTAACACAACAATTTTAGAATGCGGTTAAAGCAACTCACCCTCCGATTTTAAACAAGACCCCGTCAGTTCCATAACATAACTGTGGCCTGGATGTACTCTTGCGCGTCGCTTCACACATTGTGTCATGGTGCGTATGGTCAGCGTTGCGATCAGCGCGTACCATCAGCCCTCACAGTCAGTAGGAAGCAAATAAGTTTCACATAGACGACGTACCGGTACCGTCAGTTGATAAACATTCATCAGGGCAACCATACGCGGTTTGGCGCCATTGTGTAAACACATATTTAATAACATTACCAATCGGCGCGCTAACCGTACATCAACGCACTGGCTCGACTTATGCCCGGCGTAGGAGATGGTACGGACGCGTTTCCACAGATCATGGCTCATTAGTAATTTTAGAATCCGTCAAAGGAAAGAATAGTGGTGTTGAATAGTAAAAGGCATAAACCGTCACGCCGCGTCT
This sequence comes from Polydrusus cervinus, assembly GCA_935413205.1. Lineage (NCBI taxonomy): Eukaryota > Metazoa > Arthropoda > Insecta > Coleoptera > Curculionidae > Polydrusus > Polydrusus cervinus. The sequence goes on along the minus strand of OW284510.1, from coordinate 34,300,169 downwards.
GACTGTTTACACATTTTTAAAGTTATTTTTTTCATTTTATTTCAGTGTTAAGCGGAAAAGTAACTCCTCCGCACGCTTCTAAAATATTGAATTCTTAACAAGATGGCAAATATGTATTTTCACAATTCTGACTAATAATAGTTTATTATTTTCAGGCTGCTAATTTGCTAAAGAGAACGGAAGGTCTGGTGACACTGGTCGTCTCGAACCCTGGCAAGAAAGATCCGGCGCGATCACTCACCCCGACGCCGTCCGCGCAATCGAATAATGTTGCTGACGGTAAACTTCATGGGAAACCCTCATTGATAACCCCCACGACGCCATCTAGGCCTACTACACCCGTACCTGGTACGTTGCTATGTCATTGGTGTTGTAACCTAAGATTTAAAGCTATAAGATATAGAAAACTTGCTATCACAGCAGCTTTGTAAAATGTTGTTTTCCATAGATTATATACCTTGGTTTTTACGTTTTTCGTACAGGGATTTTTTAAATTGTGATAATGTAAGAAAGAAAAGAGAAAGAAATTTTAAAATTTTGATTTTACCATTTTAAGTTTGCCAAAAAGAGCACATGATTCCTATATTACTTTTTAGATAGCACTAATAATTACGGAGATGTCGAAAATGGGACACCCTGTACAGAATTTTTTTTTCCGAGATTGTAATTACAAAATAATAAATACATTTTTTGTCGATGCCAATTCAACTAATCTTATTTTATTCTTTGAATTTCAACATTTAAAGAAAGCCGAATAGATAGGCTCACTATGATTCATTCGCTACGTAAGAACCGACGTGACTTCGGAGCGCGCCGTCTTTTATTGCATAAAATAATACAATTCGTGTGTCTGAAATCGATCGAAAATGGAGACCAACATTAGTTCGTCTCCAAAAACGGTTGCTACATTTTTGCACTGATCCGTCGTTCTTTAAATATTGATATTCAAAGTTTTATTAATATGTTTTAATTTAGTTAATAAAAGGTTTAGCCTCAAGAAGTTAAAAATCAAAAGTCATTTATTATTATTATTATAAATACTTTTTAGAACCAGCAGCTGACCCTTATACTTGCTCCATCATTCCAGGACGAGAGACTGTTATTGAAATAAATACCAATAATGATACACTTGGTATTTGCTTTATTGGCGGAAAGGATACCGTTGTTAGTGTACGTATTTTTACATGTTTTGTTAACAAACATTGCCATTCTTATTTTTAATCATCCTCTTCATGCTATTTCAAAATTTTTAATGCGGCTAAGTAAATACTATTCAGAATAAGCAACGACGAGAAAGCAAAGATAGATCCCGCATCTCATTCATAAAATTACTATTGCGCCGAGCAGCCTACAACTCATTGTTTAAAAGAGGACGATAGCATGTGTAGACTACTACGAAATCCAGGCACTAAATCGGTTATTTTGCAAACCTGACTGTCTCACCATATTGTTTTTTATAATTAACCTACAAAACTTTTAAACAATAAACTTTCACCACTTTTTCTTTAAAAAAGCTGGAAATAAATGATTTATTGTTCTTACTGTCAAAATTGTCATTTTTCATTTCCGTATTGTCACTTGCTACCGCTAGAAGGCAAACTTTGGCAAGTTTTTCGCTAGTATGGAATAATCCGAAATATAAATTTATTATGGCTGTTTGTTGACTGTATGTTAAAGGCAATTTTAAAATATCGTTATGCTGATTCACTGTATTTTAAAATATATTTTTACTTTTCGAATTCATAAAGAGAAATTCATAGTGACTATGTAGTATACTCAAATCGTTTTGGCAAGATAACTATTTTATAATTAATTTCTCCAGTAGTGCAGCTCAAAAGTTAGGTTAACTTATATCAAACTGATAATCACGTTCCAAGTTCGATTCTGTTGCGGTTTTTATTTAAATCTCAATACGGATACAATTACAAAATATGCTAACACGACCTTAAATAATCGAACTCAATACCTGTGTTGTGGATTCAGGTCGATTTATGTAAAAATGTACTTCATGAAAATGTGGTAAATTATTAGGAATACGAGAATATACCACCTCTGGTGGCAGTCACAGAAGCTCTCTTAGCTGCCATTCAAGGAGAAATTTTCTCGAAATGTTTGTCGTTATTAGTGGTTTGACTAGTTTGAGGTTAGAATATGTTTTAAGCAATCCAACGATGTGTTTAATTAGGTATATTTCTTCTTTTACCGGTGAGTCCACCGGTGACAGCGGTTGAGCCGCATCGCGTTCTTAAATTGCCTATGGTATTACAGGTTGGACATAAATCATGTTCTTTTATCATGGTGGATTTCTGCTGATTTCTATCGACGTCAGCGAGAGAGAGATCGTAAAATAATTAACCAACCGGTTGATGACGTTATTCCCCCAGCTGTCAATCATAAGTTCATCAGTTCCACCACCGGTTGAATCCACCAGTAAAAAAAGGATATACCTATTTGAGCTCAAATAAAACTCACAATGTGAGAATATTTTAATCATTTGGCAACAGCGTATAAGAGCTCAAACAAAACTCACAATGTGAGAATCTTTTAATCATTTGGCAACAGCGTATTATACGCTCGTAAAAATTTCTTACTATTTCCATAATATGATTTCATTCATGGAACTCGTCAGGAACTAAGGGTAGCTTGAATTTTAGTTCTTGTCGGTTTGTTTTGATAAAGGGAAATGCGGGGTCTATCTTTGCTCATATAATTTAAAAAACACAATTATATTTAAAGAGTTCGACCGAAATAACTGTCGTAACATATGACCAGATCATAAAGGAAGTCAGAATAAGAGAGTATCATACCTTAATGTAAGCATGAGAGAGACCAGTTATCATGTTATTTCGTAAGAAAAAGACACAAAGTCTCGGCCTTCAATAAATATTTTTCTGTCTGTTTATTTCTGTTACATGTTTCGCCTTAAACTGGCATTATCAGACCTTATAAACAGTTAAAATATGTTACAATTGTTTTTAACACAAACCTAAGCACATCACAGTAACATTGTGTGTCTAGTTAACTTACATACATACCGACCTGATGAAGCTTCAGTATTAGCCAATTTTAATATAGTGGAATTTCACAAGTCCAACTTTGTTTTACTGTATCCCATAATATTATTATATAACTGTGTTGTATATATTACATACTTTTTACTTACAATATTTTAGGATGGAATTATCATAACTGAAGTTTACCCGGGTGGTATTGCGGACAAAGATGGAAGGTTTCAAGCAGGTGATCAAATTCTAGAAGTGAATGGAACTTCACTTAGGGATAGTACAAACACTACAGCATCTCAAGCATTAAGACAAACACTGCCAAAGGTGAGAATCAAATTGGTCTTGTCTTTAACTTGGACGGTTAGTCAGATCATCACTCGGCTTGGTACTTAGTCAGAGATCCAGCTATTCTTAAGGATGATTTCTGCGGTTTAGGTAGTATTTTCGTGGAACTTTCAGATCTTTGGGTCGAACAGATTCCTTAACTGCTTGTTACATGTGTATGCACTAGTTTATTCTTTTGTGAAAGATCTAGTGGTCAGTCACCACTTAAGTATAATTATACGCATATATTTTGCGAAAGTAGATACCGCGAATAAAGTCCGTACAATTACTGGCTGGATGCACGTCACAGCTTCTAACGTAATTTTTGATTCGTGTTATGTCGTTGATTAAATCGTACACACAGCTAACACACACGGCCTTACCTCACACACGGCGTTTTCGAGGTAAGGCCGTAAACCCGTGAGATTCCGAACATGGCGAGTAAAACGTTTCGATTTTCCGATCTCATCAGACAGGTGTTGTCTACCTGTAACGCTACGTCTTAGTCTATGCTTGTTAGGTCCCCAGAGATGGTAGGAATTAAAGTCTGTCCGTAACACAAATTCTTTAGTAATAGAAATAGGGTAATAGTCCCTACGTTAGAGCTAGTGAACGACCTAAGAAAAATTCTTTATCAAGCAATAAATGGGTAAAAAACATAAGGAACATAAATGAAGTAAAGAACACTTATAGTATACAGATTATTTTAACAACATTGAAAGTTTGAATGGCTAAATGAAAGTTTGTTTTACAAAAATGCCATTATGACACAACTTAAGGAAAGGGACTCGCGTCTATTGTCCAACACTATTGCAGGCACACTGCGCATGCCAGGCGTATAACTTAATGGCGGGATATTTAAAATATTGGTAGAAATGGGTTTAATTATTTTTTGGCAATTTTTTAAGTGTGGGTCATGATCGAGGTTCTAGTCCCAAATAGGTTTTTTTTACAAGAATATTTTTGTTAACCTTACCTTCACTTTTTTAAATTTATTTGTGCACAGACTGTGGGATGAATTGTTTGTAGTACAAAAATATATTTACTCCATTGCAGAAAACAATATAGAGGTTATTATGCTGGTCCATTTTTCTACATTATTTTTTTCAATGGAGCAAATATATTTTGTACTACATACAATTCATCTCACAGTCTGTGCGTACATAAATTGTTTTACAGTTAAAAAATTGGAGGTTAGGTTTTTACTTTACAGGTGATGCGGCCTCAACAATAACAAAATTTATTGAATAGCCTGCCCCTTAATTTTAATTATGGCCCATAAATTAACAAGCTGGCAAGCTACGAATAACAATATTCTTGCAAAAAAAATTAATAGAGGCTAGAACCTAAACTATGACTTACACCGTGCCGTAATAAAACATTAAAAAATAATTAAAACCATTTCTACATGCTTAAAAAATGTGAAATTAAAAAATGTTACCCACTATAAATACTTAGGACTTATAATAGACGATGGATTGACCTGGTCGAAGCATATAAATAGTGTACTATCAAAAATAGCCCCAATGATTGGTGTTATAAGAAGGTGTTCAAGTTTCTTAAATAATAAAACCAGAACTATGTTGTATAGCGGTTTCATTGAACCACACTTAAGGTACTTAATCCCATGTTGGGGAAATGCCGGACAATACCTGCTTGACAAATTACAACGATCAGAAAACAAGGCTATTAAGGCATTGTACAACATGAACTATTATACTTCTTCAGTAACCATCTACAACCAAACAAGAATACTAAACATAAACAAATTGAGAACTTTAGAACAAACTAAACTAATATGTAACATAAAAACAAAAAATATCAAAATAAACTCTGAACTAAAACAAGCAAATGAATTCCATCAATATAACATAAGACAAAAATTAAATTATCGTACTGATTTTGCAAGAACAAAAAAGGCTCAGGATTCGCCAATATATAGAAGCATTCAAACATATAATACCATACCACATGAAGTTACATCGCTCATTACAATTAAAAGACTATGTCACGAACTGAAAACGTATTTGAATACGAATTAATGGACTCACTTACCTACTGTTTACTATACTGTTAATTATATATTGTATATTAATATTATATTACCTTAAAATGTAACCTATTGTAAATACTTAAAAGTTTAGGCCTTGTTATCAGTATTATTACTGTTTAAAGGTCAGAAATAAATTTGTTTAAAAAAAAATAAAACATATATTTTAAATATCCCGCCATCTTCGCCTGACATGCGCATAGTGTAGGGAAATAGACGCAAGTTCTAAGGGATTGGACAGGAACAGAAAAAAATATAAACTTACCCTGCTTAATTTTTTTTTTCATTAGTGATAAAAATTTGTAATATCCATTAAGAAAAGAGATGTTAATGATATTAAATTCGTGGTTTTTTAATAAAAAAAAATGTTTGGTTAAATCAACTTCAGATTTCGAATGTATTTTCCCTTATCTATTTTATACTCTGCAATCATTATTTGCTTTATTTCAGTTTTTGTTTTTTTTTTTACGGTTCGCCGACTACGTAGGCCATCTTGAACCGGTCATCGACCACAAATGTGATCTACCGACTGGGGAGTGTGAAACGGCACCTTCATCCTACGAGATATCCGATCTCATCCGGCCTGTCCGGCGTGAATAGGATGGCTAGGTGTCGATTCATTTTACACTCTTCCCTGAGGCAAGAGCACGCCGTGTTCCCAAGCGGTTACCCGCCCAAGTACTAACCGCGCTCGACACCGCTTAACTTCGGTGATCTGCGGAAACCGGTGCTTAATATGTCGACAGGCCCTTGCCATGCTTTATTTCAATAACTTGTTATTTGGATTCATGGAAGTTTTTCTTATTTTTTCCTATAGTGTGGCGCTGGGGTTATTTGGTCATTTCCTAATTTAATTTATGAATTATGGTAGTATAAAGGCTTAAACACACTGGCGCGAATAATTCGGTGCGACGGCGAAATTTTCGCTTCGCGAAATATTCGTCCACTCAAGGTCCTCGGCGTATAACGAGGAGCAACAAACCGGCGGGAAAATTTCGCTTGAGGACAACGAAACTTCAGCGAATTTATTTCTTTCGCGAACAGCGGCTTTTTCTGTCGTTTTCATTGCGAATCAAAGATGGCTTCAACTGAAATGTTAATAGAGTTTGTAAAGAAATATCCGATTTTATACGATCTACGACATGAAGACTACAAAAATATAAGAGACAAAGATAAGTTATGGGATGAAATAGGGCGAGAGATACATACTAATACTAATTATTACATTTTTTCATATACCTACTTATTTTATTGTATATTTGAAATAATTCCTATTTCTTCTCATTGAATCGTAATATCTAAATGCGATGATAGGTATACTGTGTAATATCATTGATTATTTGGATTAAAGTACTTAACAAATTTTTCTCGAGTAGCGAATGCAATATTTGTTGCACGTCTTGGGTCCCTTTGTATATTGTTAAATGATCTTCCAATGTTTTTCTCAAACTCTGTTGGTTGCAAATATTCAGAGAAAAAAAATATCTTGTGAAATTTTCGCGCAAATGGTGACACGTATTTTACACTACCTATCGCGAAATATTCTCGCAAATGTGATAGGAGAGACGAATTTTGTTATCGCCTATGTCGCGAAATGTTCGCTTCGTTATCGCGGCGAATTAATTCGCGCCAGTGTGTGAAAGCCTTAAAACTGTAATATTGTATTAATATTACGGATTATCTTTTTTTAGATGAAAATTACTGTGTTTAGACCAGCCAACTTAGAATACACTCCAATCGAGGTTGATCTAATAAAGAAGCCTGGAAAAGGATTGGGATTAAGTGTGGTAGGAAGAAAGGCTGGCAAAGGTGTATACATCGCTGATATTGTAAGTAAAATTGTAGTTTCTTATATTTTATTTACACAAAATTCAGGGCAGCACAAGTTCAGTATTTTGACAATATTTCTATTCTAAAATCTAAAATAAGAACTTATAATTTGACCATCATCAATATCTGCTGCTACTAGTTATCAGAGCTGGGCAAAACTCGCGACAAGAGGACTTGAAGCCAAAAGTTCTTTTAAAAAAGACTTGAATGCTCGAAGCCACAATTCCTCTTTAAACATGAAAGACTTTGCAATTCCCAATTAACCTGCAAAGGAATTGGACCAAAGGTCCTAAGCTCTTTTGCAATGGATTCAAGCCTTTTATGAGCTGGAAGCTCTGCAAAAAAGCTTGAAGCTCTTGAAAGGCTCAATGAAGCCCTTGAAAAGAGTCATTAAAGCCCTTGAAGAAAACTTAAAGCCTCTTAAAAGAACTTGAAGTTAAAAGAGCTTGAAGCCCTCCAAAGCCTTTCTTATAATTTTTTAAACAATCTTTCAGCTCTTCAAGAAACTTAATTAATTTAGGTTTTTACCCCCGATAATTGTTTTTTTTTGTGATGACCTATCCATTATGGGCATTGACGATTAATATTACAATTCTCTGTTTACTGCACTTCGAAGGAACTTTACCAAAGTTTAACCCTTTGTTTGTTGTTAAGTTGTTTGTTCCTTTACCCTAAATAAGAAGAACAAAACTTTACTTTTCCCATCTAAGTCAGTTATCAAACATTTATTAACCTGTTTAGTTCTCAATTAAAATAAATAAAAATCTCTTCCTTACACTGAATTTAGAAGACTGCTTCCTCTCGTGGATCTTTCAATTAATATGCCTACTCCATAATTGTTCAAATGCTTGTGCTAATTGCTTTTATACATCCAATTTTTTCATTTCCCAACGACTTAATCTCTCAACTTTATACCAGTGTGTACTTTCAGAGTTTTCTTAACTAGACCTGAACTGTGGTGGTATGTTTCTCCACGGTTAAACCTCTGAACACGTTTCAACTACACCATGAACCTAAAGCTCAGTTAGAACATTGTCCACCTTTTTCCTTTCTTAAAATTCTAAAAGTAACTCTCCTGAAGATAAATACTTATGCGTTCGAAACATGTAGAGACTTTAACTTTTGAATAATTTTCTGAATATATCAGTGGAGGAAGACTAAAGCTTTTTCTCCCCTCTAAATATCTGTGTCTATGCTAATTGGTCTGAAGGGACTATACCGGGTGATTCATTAAGGGTGACGAGCGGCCATATCTCGGAAACTACTGGGCATAGAAACTCAGGAAAAAAAATGATAACTAAAGTGGCCATGAGAAAATCCTGGAAATAATTTTTAAGTTCCGAATTTTGCCGCAAGAGGGCGTAATAGAAAAGTAAATTATAAAAGTTTACATATCTCAAAAAATTCCACAAGAAGGTATACCTTTGATAACACCATTAAAAAGCTTGGGCAATTATGCATCATTTTGGTCCTATGCTCATTGGCGTACCGACTTTAATAAAGGGGGGGGGGAGCTGTTGAAAGTATAATCAGTTAAATCGCTGTATCTTATAAACGACTTATCCGATTTAAGCAAACTAAAGACTATTTGGAAAAGAAATGTATGCACTTTCACCAATCGTATTTAGTTGTCCATAATAGTTCTTTAAAAAAAGGCTGGCGCAATTTGTAACAAAAACACATTTTTTGATTTTACGCCGGAAAAATAAATCATACGGTATAATTATGATAGCATAATCGAAAAGTAGATAAAATTTGCTAGAAAAAATATTAAAACCGCAGCTCGATATCTCCGTTCGTTTCAGCGTGATCGCGAATAGAATAATTTTTAAAATTTTAAATAAAGAATATTTTTTAGAAAAAAAGTGGGACGCCACTGATATTTTTCCATGTGGATATTATTTCGGATTAGCCTGGTCAATTCTGCATAAAAATGGTCTCTTGCGTTTTTCTCCTTAGGCACACCGATCTTTATAAAAATAATTAAATTAAATTAGCTCTACTATTTATTATTTTTATTAACATTGATAATGAAAAATTTTGTTTTATAAAAATTGTTGGAAGTGACCACCCCGCCCGTCTAATTTAATTTAATTATTTTAATTAAGAACGGTGTGCCTGAGGAGAAAAACGCAAGAGAACATTTTTATGCAGAATTGACCAGGCTAATCAGAAATAATATCCACATGGAAACATATCAGTGGCGTCCCACTTTTTTCTAAAAAATATTCTTTATTTAAGATTTTAAAAATTATTCTATTCGCGATAACGCTGAAACGAACGGAGATATCGAGCTGGGGTTTTAATATTTTTTCTAGCAAATTTAATCTACTTTTCGATTATGCTATCATAATTATACCGTATGATTTATTTTTTCGGAGTAAAATCAAAAAATGTGTTATTATTACAAATTGCGCCCTCTAGCATTTTTTTTTGAGAACTATTATTATGGAATACTTAATACGATTGGTGAAAGTGAATACATTTCTCTTCCAACCAGTCTTTAGTTTGCTAAAATCGGATAAGTCGTTTATAAGTTACAGCGATTTAAATGATTACACTTTCAACAGCTTCCCCCCCCCCCCCCCCCCTCTTATTAAAGTCGGTATGCCAATGAGCATACGACCAAAATGATGCATAATTGTCAAAGCTTTTTAATGGTGTTATCAAAGATATACCTTAATGTGGAATTTTCGGAGATATGTAAACTTTTATAATTTACTTTTCAATTACGCCCTCTTGCGGCAATTTTCTCATGGCCACTTTAGTTAAAAAAAAATTTCCTTAATTTCTATGCCCAGTAATTTCCGAGATATGGCCGCTCGTCACCCTTAATGAATCACCCGGTACAACCTGTTTTATCAACACAACTCTATTTATAATGCATTGTCGGTATTGATATTTTTAACGTTAGACTACATACTTTTTGAATTAATTACCCTCGTATGAATTAATAAATGAATTTAATCGTAGGTTCCCGGAAGTTCAGCTGAAGTGGATAATAGAATTACAAAAGGAGATATTTTGATTTCCGTCAATGGACAAAATCTAACAAACACAACCAGCGAAGAAGCAGGGGCCATATTAAAGACTGTAATGGGTAGAGTTTCCCTGAAACTGCATAGATATAAGCCTAGTTCAAGTAAACAATAACCGTTAAATCGGCGTTAATTTCTACTAGAAATTGTAGTTTCACCAGCGTTTTCTTATCGTAAGTTTAATGGTTCCAAAGGAGTTTCCAACTGAAAGCAGTCGATTTATATTTGGAATAAGTTATTTGTAAAATGAAAAATTGATGCAAATTAAGATTATGTTCCATCATGACGTGTCCTAAAAATACAGGGTGCTACAAATTCGTGTGCATACAAGGGGATCTCGAAAACAGTAAGAGATACGAAGATGGTTAAATTAAGTCGCGTATTTTGAGGCTTAATAATATGGTAAAAGAAAATTCTACATATTCCGAATACCTTCGGAGATATCCGAAAAAAACGAAATGTCTATTTTTGGTTTTTAATTTATTGCGCCTTCATTTTTGACTTGGGAAAAAACAAGAAATACTTTTTCATAGCCGGCTTTTATGTTCTACAAGAGGGCCTTATTAGTTTTTAAATTCAACGTTTCGTTCTTTAAATACCAACCTCAAGTCTATTTTTTTTAATACGGACCTGGAATTTTAAATACAGTTTTAGGTGCTTCTAAGCTTTGCAAATTTAATACAATTTAAAGTTTTTGAAATTTTAACGTTTTGGCGTCTAATAACAAATTTTTTCAAGTTATGTTTGTATGTCATTACGGTCCTGAACATTTAGAGCCAAACCAAAAAAAAATATTTCTGATTTGAAAAATCCATCCATTTTTACTCAAAAATTATAAGAGAAAAGACCAAAAGTCTCAGCCTCAAATATTTTTCTGTCTGTTTATTTTTGTTACATGTTTCGCTAGAAACTGGCATTATCAGACCGTTTAAAGAATAAAAAAAATTTGAAATTGTTTTTTAAACAAAGTTCAGCGCATTACAGTAACATAACTAGACTAACACCACAGAATATATAGCTACGCAACAGAAGGCTGATGAGAATTAGACAAAAGGCGACATGCGAAAACTCTCCGAAATGGTTATTTAAATGCCTTCAGGTGGCGCCAGGAGTATCACCCGTAAGCTAAAAGCGTATTTCGCGCCCTTCAGACGAAGAATTTATCTAGAGCGTTGCCGTTGCGATATCCTCTTGCAATTCGATTTTATGCAAATATTTTTTCTAAGATTTATTTATTATTTTATACTATATTTTATATAGATAGATAGAAACGTCTTTATTTTTCAACTCGGCGAAGAGCAGCATTGCTGTTTACTTAACCGAGCATATACAATGCAAAAATATACATTTACATGTCAATATTACGGCTGATTGAATAGCAGCACCAGTGGCAGCGAGCCTAGGAGCTCGGGGTCTAAAAGTCTAATTGCAAAATTTTTCGTCTTACGCTTGGACTCTTAATTTAAATTTTTAAATAATGTATTCTTGGCGTAGATTACAAAGGTCGGTCTTGTAGAAAATGTTTAGTTTTTAAACTTTTTCTTCTAAAAGTCCTGTTTTATAAAGAGATTAAGGTTTCGGACGCATATCGTTTTAGTTATTGATTAATGATGCTATTTTATAGGAAAACGAGTAAAAAATAACATTTTATAGTATTTTTCTATTAGGTATATACTTGTCTGTTCCGTTTTCCCTTTTTTAGAGCTATTTTAAATCAACAAAAATATAACCCAATGTAATAAAATATTTTTACAATAAAAACAAAAAACAATTAGATATTAAATAATTTATTTTTAAAGAGAAAAATTTAAGTAAACATTTTAATTGAAACATTTTTTATTAAGGAAATGTAATAATTTTTAATAAAAGAAAATAGTGCGGGAAGAAACGAGAATGCTTTATTAGGACTAATACAAAACGGCATTTAAGAATGAGTATTTCAAAACCTAAGCATTTGCACCAAAAACTGCTCTTAGATCTACGCTTTTAAAATACATGATTTCTAAAAAAATCATTAATTTTGGCGTGGTGAGCGATATTTACTTTATTTTTAATCATGAAAAACCGAGCAGAAAAACGTGGGTTAGAATCATACATAGGTAACGTCTTATGTTAAAATTTTGGATTGACACCAATATTCATATTTTTCACAAATATAAAAAATGTTTTTTTTTAATAAATATAAAAAAAACATTTACAAAAACAAATTTTCATATTTTAATAATATTTTATGTATGCTCCCCTATGTCTAAATTTATAAGTTTTTAGAATGTTATTTTTAAATAATTATCATTTTCTTATTGGGCATGCCAGTTTTTATTGAATTTAACTATGTGATCGGCTCAGAAAAATCCTAGTGATAAAGCGTTCTTATTTGTAGATTAATTTAGTGGCGGTAACTTTTTTGTAGCGGACGATTACAAGAGGTGGGGGTAGCACCAAAAATTACTATCAAAACTTTTCCAGAAGGGAAGTACGGGGGCAGCCAACTCCCTCCCCCTTCTAATTATACTGTTTATTTAAACATAATAGCATTATTTTCAAAACGCTTTTAGTTTTTAACTGTGAAATTTCTTTTATTTCTTGTAAATAATAAACATTTTTAATATTCAAAAGGAGCCTTAATGTACGAACAGTGAAAATTAACAACATTGTCGAAACCATTAAAACGTCAACCTCTCCGTCGCTGCCGGGCGGAGGTCAAAGAAAACATCAAGCTCGCCGCAGCCGCCGGCCGACTAGGTCAAGGCAGTGTTGCCATCCGTAGCGACTTGTCGCGAAAATAGCGATTTTTTTATTGCCTTGAGACGTAGCGGCGATTTACAGAAATAACCCGAGTTTTAGCGATTTTTTGACTTGAGTTGATTGTTCCAGAATTGTTACGGCTATTTTAATAAATCCGCCATGGAAATTCGGTTATGGCAGACCGTGGCAGACGTAATAACGAAGATAAAAAAAAAAATTTAGTGTTGAACTTTTATGTTGTATTTTAAGGGTTAAATTAGATTTAAATCAAAGTAAGAGTTGTTGTTTAACGTATAAATTTAATGATAATCACTTATCAAAAAACAACATGGTTTATTAATATCCAAATCCTACACGCTACAACATGAAGAGTCTTTTACAAATGACAATGGCAGTTGCTAACCTGTCTTTATTGGTTTCTGTTTAATTATTTTCTCAGTAAATAATTCAAAAATATAAAAATTGAAACCGTAGAAAATTGTATTTTTTCTTGCCCTATATGATAGGGTCAACATCAAAATCAAGCCCATTTTAATTCGTTTGTCGAAAACTTTCCATCCAGGTTTTTTTTTTGTAAATGAATAAATCAAAATACGCCGGGGACACGTAAACTTTAGTTCTCAAGGAGATGTATGTTTTTAATATGTTTACCCTCCACCTGTTTGAGGCCCTACGAAACAAAATGTTTCTATTCCTATTAGCAGAAAATATATAGTAAATGAAAATGGACATTTTTTTCTATAATTTGTCTTTGCTCTGACGACAAAATGCATAATATGGCAAGCAAGTAGCCCCCCCCCCCCCCCCCAATTTATATTTGAGAGCCAAACAAGTTTGTTTATTTTTATATCTAATTATCGAAGATTTTGACGTTATTTCTACTGTCAGTTTATAATGGTTAAGAATTAAATATGTGTTTCTTACGTATTGCGTTTACAACTAAGTTTATGTTTATGAACTATATGCATTAAAATGGTGATAAACCCGTCTTTATTTGGCTGAAATATTAATATTTTGTATTATTTCCGATTATATCGAAAGTAGTTCCAGTGAAACCGGAAGTTTTCTAAAAGTTCTCCTCCATTATAAATTACCCGTATAACCTATAAAAACGTTGGAGTTTATGATTTCATATTTTATAACAAAAATATAATAACTTAAAAGGTTTGCATTAGGGTTTGCTTTACGTTTTTTTGAAGTTTTTGTAACATGTGTGACATTTTTGCATCTATTAAAAAGAGAAAAAGTCCATTTTGTTCCCGTCACAGAACAAAATACTTCTTCCTTTATATACCTAATATAGGTAGTGGCTAGTGGCTGTTGATAATCTTATATTCTGTTATTGCCTTTGTTTTGAAATTCTAATCTAAACTACACTCTATAATACTATTTTCGAAGTGGTCTCCAAAAAAAAATTATAATAAAGCCAATAAATTAATAACAGAATTATATTGGTCAATAAATAATCGATCACCTGGTATGAACGTCGTTGAACTAGTAGCAATATAATATTAATTTATGTATACCGATTTATTACCCATTTTTGTTAGTAGTATTATTGACTTAGTAAAGTAGATTTAGTAAATAGGACATTTCTGTTTGTTACGACCATAGAAAAGGATCAATAGCTTTTAATTATATCGCATGCTATTTTTTAAAAATGTGTATACTTATATATATTTAGTTAAGAAAAAAATTAAAAGAAATAAAAATAAATTAAACTTATCTATATAATATATAATATAATGAGGACCCGTAATACTAAAATCACTGAATATTAAGTAGCTATATTATATTTTGTGCGAATATCAATTTAATCGGTCAAGTTAACTCTAGTTTTGATAATATTATGGCACATTTTAAAAATTAATATCGATGCCTGCATTATATTTTTTTATTTTATTGTTTGAATGTCGTTATTCAAGATATCAGGTATATTATCGATATATTGCTATATTACCCAGCCCTAGTCGAAACTATTGGTATTAAAAAAATTCTCTAATATTACTCTTTTTGCATAATCTACTTGAATTTACAAATTGTCAATGAAGCCGATTGGGAACGAAGACGACGATATGTTGCGATTCGCTATACAATTTAAATCCGTCCCTGGGACGTTATCTAAATTGGCATGCCAAATTTCATATCACTCACCGCAATAGTTTGAAACAAAAATTTGGAGTTACATTTCGAATAGGTAGTAGGTTTTTCCATTCAATACTACACAATTATTCTTAAACCATATTTCCCTATATTTACCAACACGGCGTCACGTTTGGCACCTATGCACAACCGTGAACGGCATCTCTCCGGTAAAGAATGAACAAAAGCCGTTTAAAAACCATATAGGAAGCCAGCGGGAAGCAATGGGCTTCCTATTTCAGCTTTGATATGTTGCCAAGTCACTAGAATTCTGTTGCGTAGCTATATATTCTGTGCTAACACTAACACAGTTACCTTTTCTTTACAGTATATTGGTCTAGGTCTATGGTAAAAACCCATAGGACTTAAGATGTTATAATAAAATAAATAATATACTAATAAAAAATTATTCTCATGCTTTAAACTTACTTACTTACTTCCTAGAGTACTGTTACGGTAACCCTTATTGAAATAAAACAGCCTAAACGCCATAACTTCCTGTAATGTAATTTTAATATTCCAGTTATCCTAAAAATAATTGCCAGGGCCGTAATAGTAAAGAAATAATAATTGAAATACTATTGATGTGATATTTGATAACAAAACGTTAAACTTTTAAAAATCTTTAAATTGTATTAAATTTCCAAAGCGTAGAAGTTTGTTTTTAAAATTCCAGGTCCGTGTTAAAAAAAATTGACTTGAGGTTGGTATCCAAAGAACGAAACGTCGAATTTGAAACTAATAACGCCATCTTGTAGAACATAAAGAACGGCTATGTGAAAGTGTTTTTTGTTTTTCTACCAAGTCAAAAATGAAGGCGCAAAAGATTCAAAAACAAAACTAAAAATTTCGTTTTTTTTTTCGGATATCTCCGAAGGTATTCGGAATATTTAGAATTTTCTTTCACCAAATTATTAATTAAATTTTAAAAACATTTTACAACTATCTATTTTTGCTTAAGAAACTTTAGTAAAGGCAATAAATATTTCTATTGATAATGGAATATTTCTACAGTATTTTAAATCAGCTATTGTAATTCCAATTCATAAAGTGGGTGCACTTTCTAAAATAATATAAGAATGTGGTAAAGATACAACTATTTATTTTTTAAATACATATAGCATCTTAAATCTAAATCAATATGCATATCAAAAATGTAGAAATACTAATAACCTTTTTTCTTCTCTTGAACGTTGTTATTTAAAACATAATAACGGCGAGTTTGCTGCTGCAATATTTGGTGATATTTCCAAAGCATTTAATTGTTTAATAACGTTGTTTAATTTTACTCTGAAAGATATCAAGCAGTATTGTTAAATGGTAATAAATTGATTGTGGAGTACCTCAAGGTTCTATTTTTGGTCTTTTACTATTTTTAATCCATGTAAATGACCCTGCGTGAATTTTTATAAATGGTAAATTTACTATTTTTCCTGATGATACAACAATATTACGGCATAGTAAGTTACTTACTTATAAAGCCAAAAATGTAATAGCGCTTATACCAGGCACCAATTTTGTTAACTTATTTTAAAAATAACTCTACTGCTTTTAGTTGGAACATATAAAGTTGTCCGATTTTTAAAATAATAGAATACTATGACTGATTATCTATTATTTTTAAAGAACAACCTGCACTGTGTTTAAATGTGGAACAAATAGAATACTTTAAATTTTTTCTATAGTAATATTTAAAATTAAATGCGGTATTAGTATATTATTAATGCAATTTATAGATATATAATATAATGTAAAATGTTGTTCTTTAAAGCCTATAATTGGTGGTTAGACTACGAGCGATAAGTTAAATAAATGCGATTTAGTTAGAAGGCATTAAATTTCTAATCTTAACTATGTAGTTAAGTTACATTTTAGCGAAAGCAATTTCAAGTATAAAAAGAGAGAGATAAATATGTGTAATGCTGTCTTGCCTAGTTAAACAGTTACGAATTTGTTTTAATACTGTAAGAATAGTGAACTAGCATTAATAAAAGATATTGTTTTGTATAGAACCGTACATTATAAGTGAGTTATACTCAGTAGCTACGTATTAACAGGATACATTCGGAGCTAGGGCTTGTGACGCATACGCCAATCAATATTTCGTCTTTGTTTTATTGAAAAAGCGGGCGTTTGTAGGTTGTAATTATTCACACGTTTAAATGGTAAATTAATAAAGTCAAGAAATCAAATTTCCCCATATTACTTTTCTGCTTTTTCACCTTATAAATTCCAAACTTTTTTATTTGAAATTTTAGGTAGAGTCAAAATCAATCATGAAAAGTACAATGACGTGGGTGACAGTGTAGAGAAAACTTTAAAAAGCTGCTGCTATGTCAGTAACGTCTAAGTAATACTCCTTTACTGGGTTTTGATGACGTCAAGCAGGTTTTGATTTTGTCCCTGCAGTATCGAAAAAATATGGAAAAAAAAATATAATTTCATCAATATTATAATAGCCTAATGTCTCGATGTACGAATTCCTAAAAGTTATTTAATGTTTTGATACAAAGATTTAAGTCCAGTACCAAGCCAATGTTATCCGTACAATACAATTACTGGCTTGATGCACGTCACGGCTTCTGGCGTAGTTTTTGATTCGAGTCATGTTGATTAAATTGTATATTTTTTCAATTCAGTCAGGATTTAAATAAGCTTCAAAATCAGCATTTCTTTTTTTGCTGAATAATGAGACATATTGTCAGAATATGTTTTAACTAACTATTTTTCGCTTTCAAATCACTTTAAACGCGTAAAATTAAAGTTCTTCGTAATGACAAAGGTCAAAAAACGAATTTTATGTCAATTGACAGAACCTTTTAATTAATAACAGACCTACCTTACCCTTTGTTTCTGTTATGATTATGTATTTGCGAGTTGTGACATACATCCAGCCAGTAATTCTACGGACTATAGCATATCTTCAATTAGAGGACTTAAGTCACCGCCGTAAATTTTTTTATGACATACTATTGAAAGTAAGAACTTTTTACAATAAATAAATACGTATCATAAACTACTTACCGGAAACACACGTGAACGATAATAAAAGCGCCGAAAAGAACTATTTTTACGAATAAATAAATTTTCAAGACACAAAAATGTAAAAAAAAAGTATAATCAAAAAAACGATGACGTCGGAAGTCAATGGAACAAACTTCAGAAATCAATCTGCAACTTTTCCTTACAGTATTTTCTCTGTCTAGCACGTTTCATTGGCAACGACGTATTGCGCCATAGAATAGTGCCCGGAAAACATTGGGTTATGTTTTTTTTTTCACCTTTATTATTTTAATAATTAAAGATGGGGAGTTGTAAATCATGTGGTCGCTTAACCGTTGCATAATGACGCACGACTAAAGTCCCACTGTAAATACTGTATTGTTGCAACGATTGATGGCTTCACTTTTGAAACTTATCTGACGTTATCAAAAGCCACTAATCGAATATTACTTAGACGTTACTTACAAATAAAATAATAATTCAAAAAATGTTTGTGGTTTTCCTGACCGTTAATTCAAATAGATGAGTTTGTATTTTGGGATTCGGTCAAATTAAATGCAGTTTAATTGGTTGACGTTTCGGTTTATTTAATAATTAAACCATCATCAGAACTATAAAAAGAGAAAGAAAAATTTTTTTATATAAAAAACACCGTTTGAGAAATACATCATAAGTATAAAACATTTTTAAATTTCTAATTAATGTTAATATTAGTATTTCTCAAACGGTGTTTTTTATATAAAAAAATTTTTCTTTCTCTTTTTATAGTTCTGATGATGGTTTAATTATTAAATAAACCGAAACGTCAACCAATTAAACTGCATTTAATTTGACCGAATCCCAAAATACAAACTCATCTAAAATAATAATTATTTTATGTTATGTAGGAGTTTTTTAAAGTTTTCTCACCGCCGCGCCGTCGTTTACATCATTGTGCTTACGTCATGTTTGATTTTGACTCTAATAATTGTAGTTCAAAAGTGGGTATTTGGTCGAATTTTAGATAAAACGAAAAAGTACTTGAAATGTTGATAAAAAAACGAAATCGCTAATGCGTGACTAGCCCTAACTCTTAAAGAGAACATTTAAGAGTTCCCTTTAACTTGAAGTAACTAAATTTTGATCTGCAATGTCTGTATCAAATGGGATTTGTTTTGGCGAAAATTTACTTGTCCAGAAATGAAAAATAAGCTACAGTCACCTGTCAAAATTGACATTGGAATGGAATTATTTTCAGGAATTCAGAAAAAGTCGTGTTTCTGAATTCTATATTATTTGAGACTAAAGTCTCCCTCACAAGTCTCATACCTTGTTGTGTTAAGGGCAATCTATGCCTCGATGGTAGCTTAGTGGTTAAGTTACTTGCGTTTAACCTTCACTGTCCAAGTTCGATCCTCGGCGAGGCCATACGCTTATATGTATGTTCGGAACGGAACGGAAAAAATAATTCAGTATGCTACTAGTTATCCCTAATATCAAGACCGAGAGGGACGTCGTGGACCTCTGGGAACGTACAAAGGATAAACTAGTGAGATCCCACCCTACGCTGTAGGTCCTGTCTGGCTGACATTGCCTAGATGATAGGGGGATACAATGGGGCTCTTAGGCCTAAGTATACTGGCTCTTCTGCCAACCCTGCAAAAATGGAGCAACCTATCATCTAAATGCCGTTTGGGACATAAAAATTCAGTTTTTTCGCGATATAATATAATGTATTTAAAATTAAAAATTTGCCCAACATTAATCTCGGCAGTTACTAGTTGCCCTATCTATGGAAATAAGAAAACCTTTTTTTTCTAAACCTCCCTAGAAAAATTATGGGTCCATAGGTAAATTTTAAAATTCTCATAATTTTTCTAGGGGATTTGGAAAATGAAAATGTTTCTTATCTCCAAAGATGGACAACTCATAGCCCCAGAGATTAATGGTGGTCAAAATTTTAATATTAGAACAGACATATCTGTAAAATACTTATTTTTTTATACCCTGGCGGCAAGTACGTTATAAAAAATCACCCTTAATGTTTTTTTTATATTATTAAACACATTCGATGTAAATCTAAAACATAAAGAGGCATGCCTATACCACTAACTTCTTTATTTTTTAGATAAAACTACGTTTTTATTATTTATTTTATCCCCCTGCGTCCTCAGGCATTATAGCTGTAGAGCCGTGTGACAAACTTTAAAGGCGTATTGACTATTTATCGTCAGCACAGAGGAATGATAGGTCAACACTTATCGCTGTGCCTAATGAACACTTAGGCCCGGTTGTACAATTACGACTTAAGCTCAGTTCAGCGTTGAACCAAGCTCAAGCTTCATTTTGACACCACCTTTATATTGTTGTTTGTTGTCAAAATGAAGTTTAAGCTTGGTTCAAGCTTAAGTCGTAATTGAACAACCGGATCTAAGGGTCTCACCGTAGCTTTCTCGATTTAACAGGAGTAAGACAAAATTCCTAGCCCTTTCATTCGGAAACAAGGTGCGGGGACATCTTTAAGGGAGAGCCTGGTATAACTGGCAACCTCTCCCTTAAAGCTATTTGATTTTTATCTTTACTAGCCATAACTGGGTACCAGTAGGCTGTGAAGTCAGTGACCTGATCCCTATTTATCCAATTAGAAATTTTAATTTCTGGACAAGCAATAATTTTCTTCAAAGGCAAATTCTACTCAGACAGACAAATGTAAAAAATCTAATCCGACACTGACTTTTTTGCGGTCACTGTAAAATTACTCTGGTTAAAAACAATTCTCTATTGCCAATTTAATTTTCTGTACATAAAATTTTGATGTTTAAATTAAAGTGGAGGTAGATAAATAGACTTCCATTATGACAAGCGTTTTTCAGATTTAATGTGTTATAATTGACTTGAATGGTTAATTATGGTGGATTAATGGCAAAAAAGTGTGTTATCGGCTTTGAAAGGAGGTGATATTGTCCTGTTACAGTTTCAGACCATATTCCGAAGAAAGAAGTTAATAAACTTTTTTAGGTCAAAAAAAGGATAAAAATGAAACGTCACATTAGTAAATACAACATCAGATTTAAGTAAAACTACTGTCAAAATGTTTCAATAGGGTTGGGCCAAAATCCTATGATATTTTAAATATTGATTTATCAATAACATCTTTTTAAAGCCAATAATAAACTTCCTTTTCTCCATTCCCACATCATATTTCATAACTTTTCTTCTTTCTAATGTAATAAGTAATAACTCATTCGGAAGCTCTGTTAAAAGTCGTTTTTAAATGTCTCATCATAACAATTATTTTCGTCATTCGATAAAATTTGCTTATCCTTAGCATAATCTAGCCTTACCTTCAGTAGAATACAGTATATATTTAAAATTAATTAATTATATCGATCAAGATAAGATATATTTTATTTGGGATTTATCATACAGTATTCACAATGAATGATTACCCGTACGTCATTAAAATCGTACGAACCAAATTGCAGAATTATGGTCAAAACAAAGTCTAAATTCATAAATATTTTAATAGATGTGTCTAATGTCCCGATGTACGGGTTCCTAAAAGTATTGAATCAAAGATTTAGTACAGAACCAAGGTTATCCATACATTTAATAGATCGTTCATAAGCACTTTGCACAATATTTTTATCAACAAAGTATACATAAATATTTTATTTTTTAAGCATATCTTCATTTAGAGGACTTTAGCCACCGCTGAAATTTTTTTCGCAACATATCATAAAATGTTAGAACTTTTTACAATAAATAAATACGTAGCATAAACTACTTACTGGAAACTTAAGAGAATAATAATAAAAGCCCCGAAAAGAACTATTTTTACGAATAAATAAATAAATCTTTCAGGCACAAAATGTAAAAAAAATTATAAGTCAAAATGACAATAAAAAAAACGATGACGTCGAGGTCAATGTAGAAACTTTAAAAAATAATAAAATTAAATAGTCAAATCAATCTGCCACTCTTCCTTAAACATTTTCTCTATCTAGCACGTTTCATTGGCAATGAAGTATTGCGCCATAGAATAGTGCCCGGATGACGTTGAGTTATGTTTTTATCCACCTATAAATAAGGATGGGAAGTTGTAAATGACGTTGTCGGTAAATCGTTGAAGAATGACGCACGAGTAAAAAACGCTGTGAATACTGTACACTAGTATGTTAAATGTTGATATGTATGTTTTTTGAAATTCTGCCCTGTTCATCCTTGTTTACATTAAAGATTTATCAGGTTATCTATTGGTCAAAAGTAGAAATATTTTTCAAAATGTCTATATCTGAGAGTTATCATCCAACAAAAATTACTTTTTTCTGTAAATTTTTTTGTTTAAAACTTTATAAACCATACGGTATAACATTAGCTATTGAAATATTTAAAACTCCACCCAACCTTGAACAAATCAATAAGTTTAAGGCCTTATACTACGTTATTCTCAACACTATTTTGTAACCGACGCTGCAGTGATAATCTAATCTTATAGCGTTTTCAGTTCACCAATTCGAATGGGGTGGATAGAGTGTAAATAAAATTTATGATTGCGCCTAAAAATTTTGACCTGATTATTTTAACTTTAATACTTGATAAATAGTAATATTATATATTTAGTATAATCAAAGGAATAAAAATTTTACTTTATATTCAAAATATCAAAACAACAAAAACATCCTTGTTCGTTTAAAAGAGGTCAACTGGGGAGAGGATCAGGATGTCCTCTAGTTCCAGTTTTGGTTTCCCGAGTATTCGTTTCCTCTTCCGATCTAGTGACTCGCAATGGCAGACTATGTGCTGTACAGTTTCCCTAGCTTGTCCGCACAATCTGCAGTTAAGGTCTCCATTGTACAGTTGCATTATGTGCAGATGATTCTTGACAGCCATGTGTTCTGTTAGAATTCCTGTAATAGTTCTCGGCTGATTCCTGTTCATTTGAAGCAACTGTCTGTTGTTCCAGTGGATTTTGTGTTCACTCCTGATCCATCGCTTTATGGCATCTCGTACCGTGCACCCTGGTACTCCGACTGCCTGTTCTGGACCAATGAATGTATTTTCTGAGCCTTTTTTACCAGACAGACACATAAATATGTTTACAAACATAGCTATGTTATTTGTATTCCATTCTGTTTAACGGTATGTCAATTGAATATATACTATAATTTCTATCTTGATATTTTGACGTTTTCGTTGTACTATTATAATTTGATTGGAGTTGGCAACATGGGTGCTTAATTTTAGAGCAAGCAGACCTGGAAATCGAACGTACAATTGCGAGCAGGAGCAATATCACTCAATTTTGATAACAAAACACCCTATTCTTACTGAGAGCACTCTCAGAGTGCTAAACTGACAACGCTGTTAAAATGAATTTCTACGTGACCGACGCGTTAGCTATCTTTGTCGATGCTAGCATAGACCTTTGTAAATCCCGTTACAGCTTAGACAAGGTGTCCTCGTCTAAGCGTTACAGAATCGCACAGCAAGCCATTTTGTTTGCAGCTGGTCAATAAACCGGAGTTGATGTGACATTTTTTTAAATTATTTATATCAATTAGTTCTATAACATTATGAGAGTGTAAGTTTCTGTTTGTGCATTATGTATGGGTATAATTAGTTTTGTATAATAATAATTCTGCCTTACAAATCCAATTAGTTGTGCTGTAATTTACTTATAACAAAATATTTCTACTGAGCCTATGTCGGGTGTTTTATTCCTTACAGACTCTCGGGGCATAACTTCAATTTTTAGACGATATTTTTGTTCTAAAATTAAAATGTGGCAACCACTAATCTTTGAGTTTATCTTCGGAGATAAGAAATAGTTTTTTTCAACCTCCTCGAAAAATTGTGGGATTTTCTGAATGTTTATGTTCCCAACATTTTTTTTACGGGAGTTCCAAAGATAGACGTTAAATAACCGCAGAAACTGATGGCGAAGAAAGATAATTTTTATTTTAGAACAAATACTAAAGTTTCATGCCCTGAAAGCATGTAGTACTGAGCGATTGTTTAATGCTTTCCCCCAGTCGGATAACTAAAACTATTGACGTTTTTCTATCACTTCCGGTTATACCGGAAGTAGCTGTCAACTTTGTTTATTTTAAATAGAGAATATGATTATTTTTTATTGCATTTTTGAATTTTTCTTTAGATTCTAAACATATTATATATGACAGATCAAACATCTAAACTGAAAAGCTTTTGAGATATTAGCATTTAAAAGAGTGACGATTTTGGTACTTTGACAAGCTGTAGCAATTTTTTGGCACTTTGACGAGCTGTAGCAATTTAACGGTGAATCTTGGAAAAAAATGACTTTCACGTTCTTATCTTAACTTTTTATTTTCTGCGTAAAAAATGAACTGGGTGTCCGGTTAAACCGGAAGTGATTTTTGAATGTGTAGAAAATGAAAAATAAACATGGGAATGTGCAAGCCGTTTTTTTCTTAGATTCACCGTTAAGATGCTATAGCTCAGAGAAAGTAAACTAATGGCACGCGTACCATTATTGGCAGGCGACAAAATATTATCAATATTCCATAGGCAAATGCCAATATCTCAAGAACTATTCAGTCTAGACATATGACAAAATCTATAGAAGTTTTTCCAAAATTCCGAACGCTCGTCGTGAATTACCCTGTATTGTAGTAGTGTGATTTTTCGATATGTTCAGAACAGTTGTAAAAAAGAGTTATTTCCAAATTACAGTTTTGGTGAAATAATATGCCAAAAAATATATAAAACAAAAATTTTGAGAAACTTATTTTTTATTATTTGTACAGGGTGTCCCAAATTCGATGCTCATCATGGGTATCTCGGAAACTATAAGAGATACAGCATCGGTCAAATAAGAGCAAATTTGCAAAACTTTTCGCCCAGTAATATCGTAAAAAAATTTGAACTTTCTTTTTTACTTTTTAAAATATTCGGAAAAAACTAAAATTTCGAGTTTTTGTTTTTTTAATTTGTATGACTTTTTTTAACCGCTACAGAAAAACAAATACAACATTGTTAAAACAGCTTTTTTAGCCTTATATTACCGTGTTTTTAGAATTTCGGTACCACATTTCATTTTGTGGAACGGTTATCAACTTTATTTTTTTAAATACAGACCTTTTTTTTATTTTATTTTTTGAATAAACTTTATACTTGATTGTTTGGCTTAATTATGTTGACAGATGTAGTGAGTAGTCATCTTTTTATGTTCAACGCGCGATATTTAAATTGGGGGGCTTACTCAAAAATGCATTCGAGAGGGAGGACACTTATTTAAACACCTAATATAAAAAGTTTTTATAATATAAGTAATTATTATTAATCCTGCTGTATGCAATTAAACCTTAAATAAATGGTATTATACTTAATTAAAAGAAATTATCAAATTACTAACGATGTAAGGATAATATTAAAACGTCTAACAATTATTAAGTGTGATACATGGTTGAATTTAGGGCTTAAGGAGATTTCAAAAAATAGAAGAAAAATATAGGTCCGTATTTAAAAAATTAAAGTTGATGATAGTTCCACAAAAACGAAACGTTGTACCGAAATTCTAAAATCGGGATAGTATAAATCTAAGAAAGTTGTTTTAAGATGGTTGTATTTGTTTTTCTGTAGCGGTTAAAATAAGTCAGATAAATTTTAAAAGCAAAAACTCGAAATTTTAGTTTTTTCGAACATTTCAACATGTACATAAAAACCTCAATTTTTTTACGATATTACTGGGCACAAAATTCCGTAACTTTGCCACCATTTGACTGATGCTGTATCTCTTATAGTTTTCAAGATACACACGATGAGCAACGAATTTGGAACACCCTGCACGGCATATTTTATATTTCCTTTATAATGACAATTCTTATTTGTTTAAAAAAAAACAAGAATATCCATTTATTTATTTAAGCCTGAAAAGCATTTACTAAGTAAAGGAAACTCCCGTTAGGTTATTTTTTTAATCATAAAAAAGTTATGTTTATTACTAATATTAGAGTTATCTTTAAAAGCTATTTAATTACTAGATTGTAATTTAGAACATGTTCATATAATACTAGTGGCATTCCACAGCTCACAACTTGGAAAAAGTCGTCCATTTTTCTCAAGGAGACCTAATTATGATATATCCTAGGAAAATGCTTTTTTCCTAAGATATATTACTAGGGAAAGGCAAAGTAAGAATAGGCAATTTTTTTAGTTAATATTTTATTCCATTTTTGAAAATAGAATTAAAATATACTCTATAAAAGAAGTTTTATTATAATATCAATAATCAGTCAAATAAATAAGAAGTTTAACAAATATGTCCTTAGGTCAGCTAGATCAATCTCTTGGTAACTTTACCAGCCAGATAATTTCTATGGAACCAATTATTGTCCCAACAATGGTTTCTTTGGAAACTATCGTATTCGTAAAGTTACCAAGAAATTGATCTAGCGGACCTTAAAGAGAACTTAATCACCAAAAATAAAAACTATTACTGATATAGCGCTACAGGGAATTTTTTTCCTCAAATTTAGCAAAGATTAAGGAAATTGACATACAAGTTATTATTGTGCGGGAAATACAAATAACTATTGTAAAATGAAAGGAGTGTTTCCCTTCCTTCGTCAAACTTCATCCCTAGACACGTTTCGCCATATCATGGCTCAACAGTAGGGCTAGAAGTCGACAAATGAAGGGAAACGAATTACTGTTTAACAGTTTCTTAAGCATCCACCATCCTTCACCGTTTAAATATCTATTTATTATTTTTCACAATTTTTGATCAGTTTCTTGACACGTGTTTCAACCCTTTCAGATCATTAGCGACGGAGTACAAAAAATACTAAATTCTTCGTGATGTTACAAGGGTATTTAAATCAGAAATAGTGATTATTGTAAACAATTGTTTAAGACATAATATTACCATGTAACATTTCGTATAATTTAGAATATTTTTATAGTTTCTTGGTAAAATGACCTGAAAGTGTCGAAACATTTATCAGGGAAACTAATTAAAAATTGTCAGACATAACAAGTACCTAGTCATAGTAATTTCGTTTCACCAAGAATGAAGTCCAGCTTAAGTTAATTAAACAAAGTGTTAATTTTTATGAGTTGTTACACGGCAGACCCTTATTGGGTTAAAAACAGACAAACATTATTTTGTAATGATATTTCTATTTTACTCATAATATATTTTTAGACTCTTGGTTTGTTGTAATAACTGTGTCCACTATTTACTAAAACATAACTATGAAGTAGCTTTATTCTTACCTTACCTACCCTGTTTTTCAAAGAGTTAAAAATGTTTCCAAGATATTACAACTAACATAACATACCGGGTGACGCAAGAAAGGGCTACCCCTCCAATTTTTTCCGTAATTTTAAAAGTAAATATTTAAAAATTTGAAGAGTTAATAACTATGTAGATTACCATTTTTCGGCCAATTCAAACCTTCAAAACCAGTTCCGGTTTAACCGAAAGTGAAGTCAACTTTTAAATTTTAAATGGAAATCCCTCCATTTTTATTTGATGCTTAAATTCTATAGAAAATTCTCTTTTTAATTATATATCACACTTTTATCATTTGTTTCTGTCAATTTTCCTTTGTTTTCTAAAATGTCCATAACTTTCATAAAACAAGGTAAGTGGTAAAGATTAGGCCATGGAAACGTTGAAATGGTTCATTCCATTTATAATTTAAATGTTGACTTTACTTCCGGTTAAACCGGAAGTTGTTTCGAAGGTTTGAATTGGTCGAAAAATGAAAATTTACACAGTTATTAACGTCTAAAATTTTTAAATCTCTACTGCTAAAAATACGGAAAAAGCTTTCTTGTGTTACCCTGCATATATATTTAACGTTTACGTATGCACGTAAAGTGCCTGTCTTCAAATGAACCTTTAAATATAGGTTAGTGTCCATTCTATACTTTGTATTAAACAGCTATATTGACAATAGCGCTGTGGAATATTATAGAAATAAACCATTATAAAATAGAAATTTTGTTCATCGAATTAAATTTAGTATTTACAATTTATTCATAGTTATAATAATGAGCATCTTCGTGTATATTTTATAAATCTTAGATATTTAAGGTTGTTTATAGCTACGTATATTTGTTTTAAATCTAGTCAAGTTACTGTTACTTAATTTATTCTACCAGACGTGTATTATTGATATAAATAGAATCTACCTGCTTAAAATGTGATAAACTATTAGCCAAATAAACAGTTATATCCTAAAATGAGTGTGGCGTGTCTCTTATATTCCCCAGTAACCTGTTACGTTGTATGTATGGTCATTTACATTTAATGGTCAGTAATAATGTTTACTTGGAAAGAAATAATTGTTCTATGAATATCACTTAGTGTATACGCTGCATGTAATTCATTACTTCTTGTGCGAAACTGGTCGTCAAAAGAGGTAATAGTCTATTTCAGAAAGGTGTAGAGTAATAAAATAGGAAATTCCGTCCAGTTTTTATTGTGATATATTTAGTAAACAAATTGAATACTATCGTGTGTAGGGTCCTCCATAAATCTATATATTTTATGTCATACCCAGTACATTATTGTGTTTTTATACCTTAGATACCATCTACATAATGGATTACTTTATGCCCGTGCGGGCATAAAGTACAATATGGCCCGCGCGGGCATTAAGACGCAAAAAACAGTTTTCCTTCAGCAACTGTGGTAGTTTCCCATCCATCATGGCGCTTCAGCGTAGTCATACTTGCTCCAGCTTCTGCTAAAAGAGTTGCCGACGTTCGACTTAAACAATGACCAGCGTACTTTTTGGGGTTGTTCAAACCCAAATATTTTGCAATAATACAGGGAATTTATTATTTAAAACGAACTGGTATGACATAATAGTTATTTATGTATTAAGGGTACTAAGTACATGATTATGCCCTGAGGGTGACATATTGTTACAAAGCCGAGGGCCTCTGGCCCGAGAGTTCGTAAGTCGGCCGAGGGTATATATCTACATATTAGTACCCGTGGTACATACAAACCTTTTTTTAATAATAAATATATAAACGTAAATTTATATTTTGTTAATAAATAATAGGTTATTAATCGAAAATTGTTTTTTGCGCCTTAATGCTCGCGCGGGCCATAATGTGTACTTTATGCCCGCACGGGCATAAAGTAATCCATTATGTAGATAGTATCTAGTATGACATAAAAGTTTGTATGCACCACGGGTACTAATAGATATATACCTCGGGCGACTTACGAACCCTCGGGCCAGAGGCCCTCGGCTTTGTAACAATGTCACCCTCAGGGCATAATCATCTACTTAGTACCCTTGATACATAAATAACTATTGTTATTAAATTACATTAACGAACTGCTGTGCTATAAGCCACAAGAACAAATGGATGAGGCAGTAAAATATTATGTCATGGCATCTTCCATTCTTTCATCGTTCATACCTATGAGCACTTCAGTTATTTAGGTTTGTAAGACATTACCTGTGTCAAGGCTATGCTCTACGTGAAACCTTTGTATTATATATTATATTTTTAATTGGCATTCAAATAAACGACACATTTCAATAAGTAAATATAAAGTATTTATTAATACATCCAAAAAGACAGTCACTTGGTATGATTATGATAAGAATATTTGGTATAATACAATCACAAAAATACTTGGAGATTTTAAAAAAGGCGCGACTCCTATATATAAACATACACTTCTAATTTTCTCCCTCATCTGCCTCTTCTTCTTCATCAAATTCACCCTCTTCTTCTGCAGTGGCATCTTGGTACTGTTGATATTCAGAAACTAAATCATTCATATTACTCTCGGCTTCTGTGAATTCCATCTCATCCATACCTTCTCCTGTATACCAATGTAAAAATGCTTTTCTTCTAAACATAGCTGTAAACTGTTCTGAAATTCTCTTAAATAGTTCCTGAATACATGTAGAATTTCCTATAAATGTTGATGACATTTTTAAGCCTCTAGGTGGAATATCACAAACAGCAGTCTTAACATTATTGGGGATCCATTCTACAAAATAGCTGCTATTTTTATTTTGAATATTAAGCATTTGTTCATCAACTTCTTTCATTGACATCCTTCCTCGAAATATTGCAGCTACAGTTAGATATCTTCCATGTCGTGGATCACAAGCAGCCATCATGTTCTTGGCATCAAACATTTGTAGGACTAATTCGGGGACAGTGAGGGCACGATATTGTTGACTTCCCCTTGATGTTAAAGGTGCAAAACCAGGCATGAAAAAGTGCAATCGCGGGAATGGGACCATGTTAACAGCTAATTTTCTAAGGTCAGAGTTAAGTTGACCAGGAAATCTTAAACAAGTTGTAACTCCAGACATTGTAGCAGAAACCAAATGATTCAAGTCACCATATGTAGGGGTTGTTAACTTTAGGGTTCTAAAGCAAATATCATACAGGGCTTCATTATCAATACAGTAGGTTTCATCTGTGTTTTCTACTAACTGATGTACAGACAAAGTAGCATTATATGGCTCAACAACAGTATCTGATACTTTTGGTGAAGGCACAACAGAAAATGTGTTCATAATTCTGTCAGGATATTCTTCCCTTATTTTGGAAATTAGCAGGGTACCTAATCCTGAACCAGTTCCACCTCCAAGTGAATGTGTTAACTGAAAACCTTGCATGCAATCACAACCTTCTGCTTCTTTTCTGACTACATCTAGGACGGAGTCTACTAACTCGGCGCCTTCTGTGTAATGGCCTTTGGCCCAATTATTTCCGGCTCCACTTTGTCCAAAAACAAAGTTGTCTGGTCTAAAAATTTGTCCAAACGGACCAGATCGGACTGAATCCATAGTACCAGGCTCGAGATCAACAAGCACAGCTCGGGGCACATATTTTCCACCGGTGGCTTCATTATAATAGACGTTAATTCTTTCAAGTTGTAAGTCCGAGTCCCCATGATAGGTTCCGGTGGGGTCTATGCCGTGCTCGTCGGAAATAACTTCCCAAAACTAAAACAAAATGAACCATTAGCAGAAAATAATTATTTCACAGAATTAATAACTTACTTTGGCGCCTATTTGGTTTCCGCATTGCCCAGCTTGTATATGCACAATTTCTCGCATTTTGATCTTATTTTATGTAATTTTTATTAAACAAATACCAAAAATATGGCAAATGTTTACTTTAGTTACCAAGTGCCAGAAGTTGTTTTAAATCCGCCGCCTTTTCAAATTATTAAATATGGGTTTTTATATATACGTGCTCGCACTCGATATAGCTATCCTTGTTGAATTCAATTCTTTGGACAAGTATAACATCGTATTTTATCAGGTCCTAATAAATAAATATTTCAGAGATCAATGATTGGTTTAAATTCAAATTTTACTGCCAACCCAACCTATTTTGTAGTCTTTCTCATTCGTTTTTAAAATATTTTTATTTGAAAGTTATTTTGCAAATCTGACCAAACAGATTATTAAAATTAGATCGAAGCATAAACAGAGCCCTTCGTGGGTATTTTGTGTTCAGAAAGTGTTAAATAATTTCCAAAAAGTTGTGTTACGTCTAGGGATTTTTTTACACATGCGCGATTGTTGAACGCGGTTTATTCGATTTTTATTTTTAGACATAACCTCATTTTAAAGTATGTTTTTTACCGATCATGTTGAGTTGTGATTTTCTGACAAATTTTTAGATATATTATGGCTAAAATGCCTCTAAATATTTTTCTATTATGTACTTTTATACTTTATTTTGTGAATTCATCTAAATTGAATGTTCCTAGAGTATTGCTACCCATCTTTAATGACTTTCAAACACGGTTTATTTTAGAAGCTACTGAAGGTGGTTGTTACAAATGGTAAGCATTGTATTATTTTAAGGATAATATTGAATTTTTCGAAATTTTTAATGTGTTGTGTGTCTTAGGACTACAACTCGTTCAGATATTATACAACTAACACTGGTGGATGAGAATACAGAGCTGGAGTGTTCAGCTAAAGTTGTAGTAAGTACTATTACCAAAGAGGCAGCTAGAAACATAGCTGTTGTATTGGCTGAAGAAGTTCTAACGAAACAAAATCTTAGATGTGATGTAATAGTAGATGTAATACATGGTTTGGCTATTACTACAACAACAAGGGAACTATTTATGGAAGAAGCCCCCGAATCATTTGAAGTAAAAGCTTTTGATGATCAAGGTAAAGTACTACATACCTTTACCTAAAAAAATCCACATTCCAAGTTAGGTCGATCAGACATTTAGATAAAGAACATGCCCAATTTTTTAACCAAAATTAGGATATCAGGCCAGCCTATTTGAAATATGTTCGAGGGCTGGCGTCAGCGAAATTTGACATTTTAAATTTTTTTTTCAAAAAGGGTTAGATGCAAACTTATTTAAATTTTATGGTTTTATAGACGAGTAACGAGAGAACGATTAGCAAAAATTTCAAATATATAGGGTGTACCAAAAAAAAAATATTACGCATCGAAGTTGAAAAAGTCAGATTCTTGATGATATCCATAAGTTTTCAAAAATTGTTTTTTTCGATTTCTACTTTGGGAGGTTATAGAGGACCAGCGGCTATTGTTTTGAGTAAGATTTTAAAATGAAAAGTAATTTTTTTCGTCGCAAAATGGCCGTTGCAGGGTCATACTGGATATAGAGTAGAAATCAATCATGAGAAGTACAATGAAGTAGGTGTCTACGGAGATATTGTTGCAATGATTGATGTAGGCACTCCCGAAACCTGCTTGATATCATCAAAAACCGGTAAAAGAATATTATTTAAACTTTACTTATACATGAAATATTAATTATTTTAAGTTAAATAGCAGCTACTTAAGTTTTCTTTCCCCTGTCGTCTATGTCATTGTACTTTACCGAATAGGTCAAATTGGGAAACTCAAACACACTTCCTGTTTGAACAATCAGATGGGTGGTCGCAAATACTATTTGTTCACAATACATATTCCTATAGCTAAAATGATTAGAAATTGTGAGGCCTTAGACCCAAAGCTTGCATGGTACACAGTAAGGTCTGAATAGAGATACATCGAACTTCTTATTAGGTATATAGAGTTGGATTATTTATTATTATTAAAATGTCATTTGTTGGTTACCCAATTGGCCTTTGACCGATGTCCTTTATCCTAAATGTTTAGATAATTTGTTTATATGGGCCTCCCAAAAAAAAATGAAAAAAATATTGTTTAAAATATTTTTTTATGTACTAACTTCTAACTTTAGAAGCAACGGTGGTTGCCGATTTGCGATAGGCAGCTTTTATTTATATCACCTTGGTTTTCATGTGCATAAAGGAAAGTACTATACATCAAAGAACCCAATAATATGATCCTGTTATTTCATTACATACCTACTAGGTAAATGATTCTTTTTTAGGAAATGAATTTTCATCTTTGGAAGAAGTGGAATTTGACTGGAACATAGTTCCCCTCGGCCCTAACAAAGATATTGTTCTAAGATATATAACATATAGAGATTCGCCCTATGAAGTCCCCCCAGGAATAACACCATTAGAAGATCAAAATAAAAAAGGCTACTCAATTTTACTTGAAGGTGTCAAAAGTGGTTCTGCTAAAGTAAGTATGCATATGCAAAGGTTCATATACATACATACATACACTTCTAGCTGGGGTTCTAGATGTAGTTGTTACAGTGGCGTAGCCAGAAAATATGCTGGGGGGGGGGGCTCAGTGGGCGTAAGTAGGCCTTTTTTTTCTGGAGAGAGGGACAGTCGGAACTACATGTATTTTATGATATTGCACCCAGGGAATAAAATTCACCTAACTACTATCAAATTTCGAAAATTAAATTATTACCTGTCCCCCTCGGCATGGTTCGATTAAGCTTGTTTTTGTAAATGTTTTTTTTTTACTTTTTTTTTTGATATTCCTAGCTGCCTCTTTATTAAAAAAAAAAAACGTTTTTATATTTGTGAAAAAGGTGTCAATCCAAAATTTTAACATAAGACATATGTATGATTCTAACCAGCGTTTTTCGGGCTCGGTTTTTCATGATTAAAAATAAAGTAAATATCGCTCACCACGCCAAAATTGATGATTTTTTCAGAAATTTAGGAGCATAGATCTAAGAGCAGTTTTTGGTGCAAATGCTTAGGTTTTGAAATACTCCTTAAGTGCCGTTTTGTATATTCATAATAAAGCATTGTCGTTTCTTCCCGCACTATTTTTTTTACTATAAATTATCACACATCTTTCATAAAAAATGGTTCAATTAAAATGTTTACTTTAATTTTTTTCTTTAAAAGTAAATACCTAATTGTTTTCTGTTTTTTTTTTGTAAAAATATTTTATTGCATTGGGTTATATTTTTATTGATTTAAAATAGCTCTAAAAAAGGAAAAACGGAACAGACAGTATATAATAAAAAAATACTATAAAATATTATTTTTTTTACTCGTTTTTCTTTAAAATGCATCATAAATCAATAACTAAAACGATATGCGTCTGAAACCTTAATCTCTATATTATAAAACAGGACTTTTAGAAGGAAAAGTTAAAAAACTAAATATTTCCTACAAGACCTTTGTAATCTAAGCCAAGAATAAAGTATTTAAAGATTTAAATTAAGAGTCCAAGCGTGAGACGAAAAATTTGATTGCAATTAGACTTTTAAACCAGAGCTCCGAGGGCCGGACTGCAGCCCCCCCCCCCCCCCCCCCCCCCCCCTCTAAATACGCCACTGAGTTGTTATACAATTTGAAGTGGTTCATATGAATTCAGTTTGATAATATTTACAGCCATACAAGATGTGCCGTGCGTACAAAAATATACTTTTTAAATGGAACATCCTGTCTTTTTTTAGAGAAATTTAGAACCGAGTCTAGAACTAGTTTTTTCAATGTCATGGAATCACGCATTGACAACAAAATTTGCATATTTAAACCAATTTTTTTGTAGATAACTGTGAAACTTCCACATCCTGAATATAAACATGTTGAAGCCAATGAAGTTCAACTCATGATTGTAGCCAATTTGCTGCTAAGCCCTGCAGAGGTGTATGCAATGCCAGGAGACATTGTCCCATTTAAAATATTTTATGTAAGTAAATACATTAAATGTTTATTTTCTTTCTTTTATGATTATAGACATCCCAGAATTTTTACTTGAAAATAATTAAATATAAACTTTCCAATGTAAATAAAATAGAAAGCCACTTCGCTGTTGGTACAGAGAGAACCTATCTCGATTATTGACGAAATTAAGTTAAAAGTCATAGGAAGACATTCTTTTTCTTTTTAGGGTTGCAATAAATCACGATTTTTTGAAAAAATTAATAAAACTGATTTTTTTGATTAAATCGTGATTTTTTTGGATTTTTATCAATTTATACTGATTTTTTCCTTAAATATGGCAATAAAGAATTTTCCAAACTGTTGGTCTAAGTAAACGGCCGAGGGCTTCGATTTACACTAGGAAGTGTTTGGAAACTATTGCATTTTGTGAGGATATACTTTTTTTTTTTGTTTAAAAATAAACTAATTAGGTGGGTCATTGTCCAAATGACCTTACGGACAAGCCGCGCCTAAATTTTCGGCTAAATTTACAGTAACAAGACAAAAAATATGATTGTGTCATGTTTTAAACAAAACCTGCAGACTAACTACCGACAATCGATATTATATATATATAATTTCACTGACCCGAGACAACACTGAACCGCCAATTTTATATTTTTTTATGATGTGAATTATGATTATTGTCCCATAATTACTGCTTCATTACTCCTGTTGAACTCATATCAATTTAAAAACCAAACTGTAAAATCAGGCAAGTGAAGCAAAGGAAGTGAGTAACCTTAATATTATTGTCTGTTTAAAGTTTTGAGACAATGATCTTTCTTGAATGGATTGAGGAGTTTTGGACTATCTTTATTTGTTTTAAATCATAGGGTTTCAACTGGTTAGTATCTCCAGTCGTCTTCAGATGATTACTAAACAAGTACAGTAACTACACCTCTATTTATACTAGCTAGTTGCACTGGAACATGTTTGAAAAGGGTGCAGTCATGCGTTCAGTTCGTATGCGGTATTATTCTAAGATTATTAATGAATTGACAGGAAAGAAACAATGATGGTTAGAATTTTTGAAAATAATATTATTAATTATTACCAAGTGATGTCATTATTCATGGTCATGTGTTTTTTAAAAACTGAATCAGTTTCTAAAATAAAACTTGTTATGGTTTTATTTCAGATTAATAATGGAAGAATGGAAGAAATTGTGTTTCCAGATAAACAATACTACATTGAACCAGAGGATACGGCAATAGCAACATCATATAAAATATCAGGCAATGTTACGGCTTTAAAAGAAGGAAAAACACGAATTGTATTAAGGGATCGCAATATTGGTAAGGACGACCCAATGTTAAAGTTGCCAGCAGCCACACTTCACGTCGTACAACCTGAATACATTGTTATAAATGTTCTACCCCATAAAAATTGGGCTGTTTTAGTTGGGCAACATCAAGACATCGTAGCTGAAGTATATGACAAAACTGATCACCGATTATTTTTGGGTTCCTCTGTACGTGTATATTTGCAAGTTACTCCAGAGTTTTATACCACCGTAAAAACTGTCAATGGAAGCTGGTTGACTGGTTATGGAGTTAAATCAGGTGTTGCCACTGTGCAAGCTACTTTAGATACTAGCGCAGATGGTAAATCCAAGCTAGATAAACCAATCACTGCAAAAGCCGATTTAATGATTTATCCCCAAATCACCATTGAACCTTCGGATATTATATTACCATGGGATCCTATAACAAGGCCCAAATACGATATAGACTTAGTTGCCAAGGGTGGAGATGGTAGATTTATATGGTCTAGTAGTGATAACGCCATAGGAGTAGTCGGTCAATCGGGTCATGTTAGAACACATTCCAATGGTTTTTTTGAGGTATCTGCTGTCATGATGCGTAATCATCACAATAGACAATCTGCCAAGTTTATTATTATACCGCCTTCTCGTTTAGAAATTGTTGAATTCGTTATGGAAGCAGAAATCGGATCGCCTGTATTTTTACACATTGCTCTCTATGCTGAAGAAGTTAGACCAGATGGTACAGTGACTTTAGTACCGTTTACTAGATGTCAAGATTTACCGTTCCAAATAAAGCAGTCAGATCCCAAATTTAAGCAAAATAAAGTTGCGGCAATGCCGCCGGTGGGTATATCTTGCGGTAATATTGCCATGGTTGGATTAAATGTTGGCACTAGTAAGGTTACAGTAACATATTTTCAAGATGGCGAAGCCTTGGAGGATTCAGTAACAGTAAGCGCTTTTAGACCTCTTCAGTTGTTGCAGCCAAAGAAAGATATTGTAATTGCAGTTGGTTCTTCAATTAACTTAGTTTATACCGGAGGACCTAGACCAATGATGGGTAGAGGAAGTGAGCATCAAAAGGTAATTGTAAGTGAAAATGAAGAAATAGCTAAAGGGCAAGACGTCACCGAATACTACTCAATTCAAGGCGAAGATTTTACTGTCATAGAAGTGTTATGTAGAAAACTTGGCGAAACTGATATTAAACTAATGATTTCGAACAACCCAACATCTTCAAATTGTCAGGGACAAACTAGTTCCATCACCACCAGAGTAACATGTGGTAAACCAAGGAAAATAACTTTGCAACCAGAGCTTAATATAGTCGATACATCTAATTGTCCAATGGATTTAAGCTCCGGTAATGTTATCGTTCAAAGCACCAAAGTAATTGATATTGACGTAGTTGTTTGGGACGACTCAGGCAGCAGATTTCTCAACTTTAGTAGTCTTAACCTAGATTGGAAGGTATTTCCCTTTGAAGCTGGTATTTTGCTAAGCAAAGATGGAGTATTTCCTAAAAATATTACATTAGGCACTACTCCTATTGCTGACAGAAGCTACCAATCATTTATGCCTCATATTGACGTTGGTCCTTTGGAAATTAACATTACTGCTATAGGATACAATAAAGCTATCTTAAGCAAAAATAAGGTAACTGCTGAGTGGCCCGAATTTATGGGACCTGAAGATAAAGACGCCGAAGTTCCTCCAATCAAAGCGTCTTTGGCATTGTATTTAGTTGAAGACACTACGATAAGTGAATCGTCAGTTACTCTCTTTAATCATCCTGGTAATAAGAGATCAGTAACAGTCCTTCAAGGCTCAGGCTTTTTTGAAATTGCCCTAAGCGCTGACGATATAGTGGATGTAAGATACCTGGAAAATACTAAGGAACTTGAAATAACCCCACTTAGATCTGGTGACGTAACTATACAATTGTTGGATCTATGTCTTATGTCAAAACCAGCTAGTTTAAGAGTTAGTGTGGTTTCTGTGGGAATTATCAGAGTTGATATGCCAGATAAGGTTGAAATTAGTAAGTGCATTCCTGCTGTCGTTAGGTTGTATGATGAGAATGACAATTTAATGGATATCCCTGATTTATCCATGATTGACCTGAGACCGGAGTTTGAAGATAAAATTGCAAATATTCATAGAGCTGAACAAACGAAGAAGGATAAATGGGGAGTGGGAGAAATCCGCTATATTATTACAGGTTAGTTTGTTATTCTTGCTTTTCTAGTTTAAGTGTTTTATATTAATATTGGACACAGAATACTTGATGTCTGCTTGTTACAGCGGATCAATGTGTTGACTGAGCAATATTTTTTTAATTACGCCAGAAATAATATAATAAGGAAAGTAATGTATTTTATGATAAACATATTTTAGGCGTGGACTTGGGTGATACCAAATTAATATTTACTGCTGCTAGCAACGACGAAGACGTAAGCAGCGCCCCGATGGACCTGCAGGTGTTCCAACCCTTAAAGTTGAATCCCCGTAACGCAACTATTCTGATTGCAGCGTCCATACAGCTTGTCATTAAAGGTGGTCCACAACCCGATACTGAGATTGTCTTTACTACTTTTCCGAATAATAAAACTGCACGTAAGGGATATTTTTTATTTTGGAATTTAATGTAGATTTTATTATATTTTTTCAATGGAATACTCTGCAATTGCAGCAATTATTATTTGTCAAAATGTTGTGCTTAGTTTTAAATATTTCGTTTTTATTATGGGAAACTTTTTTATTGTGCGTTTTTTGAAGAAAAATGTGACTTCCTAAAAAGCTCTACATGACAAGAAACTTAAATTTACGAAGAAAATAATATACAGGGTTCTCAAAAAGCACAAGAATGTAAAAAATGTCCAAGCGAGAACTACCCCTATTTTTAATTTTTAAACAAAACTACAAATAAAAAAGTTATTTCAGATCTTGTTCGGAGTAAAAATACAAAATTTGTATTAAATATTATTATTTTTAAAAACACCTTTACAACTTGGTCAAACATAATTTTTCAGCCCCCCGCCCCTTGTATCCAGGTGCTTTTAAAAATAACATTTAATGTAAATTTTGTACTTGTACTACCAACAAGATTTGAAAAAACTTCTTTATTTGTCGTTTTGCTAAAAAAATTTAAATAAGTTTAGTTCTTTGACTTTTTTACATTTTTGTAATTTTTGAGTACCCTGTATAGTTTCTTGCCTTGGCACTTGTAGACCGTTTTAGGAAAATACTTTTTTTCCATAGAACGCATAATAAAAAATGTTCCCTTTTGTGTAGAACTTTTTTGGACACGTATTTCAAAAATAAAAGTTAAATCTGAAAATCCGTTACATGCGAAACATCGTTCAGCGCCTTTTTAAATTTATTTAATTGTAATTTTTATTATTAATTATAAATATAGACAGATAAGTTAGTGGCAAGCGGACAAAGTGGTGCATCTATCTTTTGCATTAAAGTACACAGTGACGCCAAAACAATGAGTTTCCTGGGGCACAGATAGACAATGATGACCGTTTCTTCCATATTATGACTCTATGAAAAGCCATAACCTGCGTAGCAACTCCATAAACTTATCTTTCTATTTTATTATTACGGACACTAAACTTCTACCAATTATAAATTAGTTTTAATACTGATTGTATAATTTATTTACTTGTAATTATTATTTAAAATTTTAGAAATTTCTGAGAAGGGAATAGTAACTGGGTTGGCAGTCGGCAAAACTAAAATAACTGCCCAGGCTATAGGAGTTCATCCGACTACAGGAAAAAGTATAATATATTCAGAAGTAAGTATGAATACTACCACATAAGAAAAATTGGCAAATATTTAGGCCCAGCACATTTCTTGTTAGTTTTTTTATGTTTACCCCGTAAAAATAGTACATTGTATACCTAGTAGGAAAAGCTGAACATTCCCTGACGACCGTAAAGATTGTATGTCGAGGCGCAAGCCGAGACTGACAATACGGAGTCCGGGAATGTGGCTTTTTCCACGAGGTATACATACTATTTTTCCGAAAATCTAAAATTTTATTAAAAGGACATAACTTATTACAATCAACTTGTTAAAATTTTGAAATAAATATTAATAACTTTGTTCACAAATAAAGGATGCCATTAAATGTTTGTGTTGTAACTATGAAAACACAGTAATATTGAATTGTCAAGCTTAACACATTTTAGTTTACAAGTAGCCGTACAGAAATAATACAGTGAAGCCTCTCATAACGGACACCTCTGATAAGCGGACATCTCTATTAAGCGGACATTTTTTCATAGTCCGGAACTACGGATATGAAATTCCATACAAATCAATCAATTGGGCGGACTCGGACAGGCTATTTTTATACAAAGAGTGCGAAAACTCTCCTTTAAACGGACAAAAAAAATTTGGGAAACGCATAAGTACGGTGCAAGAACTCTCTAAAAACAGACCGGCAACCAATCACGTATGCGTGGCAGCGCGAAAGGAATTCACCGAATGAAAGTAGTGTGATTCGCCGAAAGCAGTCAGCCATTTATTTGTGAGTTGTAAGGTTAAAATCGTAAACAATGGCAGAAAAACGTCGCGTTTTTTTAGTACTATATGTAGTAATAATAAAAAAAATCCCATGGACGGACACCTCTATTAGGCGGCCACATTTAGACAGTCCTGTAGGTGTCGGCCTAAGAGAGGTTTCACTGTATTTCCTTACAGTACAATAATAAATATTTCCTCATAGTTATTTTCCGTTGCCTAGCAACGACTAAGTGTAAGGAAATATTGACTTTTTCTTTCAGAAATGTTATCAAAAATGTCAATATTTCCGATCGATTTTCGGAAAACTTATTTTTCTTTAAATCCCCTAACAAAAATTATCGTTTTTTTTTCAAGGTGTTATGGAATAAAAAATGTTTCTTTGTATTTCTTATAAGTCAAATTTAATTGGATAAATACCTAATCTACTAAATACACATAAACATGTTAAGTTAGTTTCTAAGCTTTTTAGGGTAAATGGTATGCAAAAGTTATTTGTATATTACTCTTTTCACCCAATTCCTCTCTGAAGTGTACGGTAGTAATCGGCAAAGCTTCATAAATATATATATTTGGCTATATAACTCTAAAAAAAATGTATGCTGTTGTAAGTCCTATCCTGTGTTGCATACATTATAAAAATGTGTCAGAAGAGCTATGTACCACATCTCTTTATTATAATTATCAAAATATTTACATACTTATGCATCATAACACATTTATATCATTTGACGTTTTTACAGGATTCAGTTGAAATGACCGTAGTAGGTCTTCAAGGGGTCAAGATAGGTGCACCACTGTCAAGATTTAGAGTGGGTTCTACGGTACCGTTTTGGTGTTTTGGAGTGCCTGACATTTCACCTGTTATTTTGGGTACAGTCAATGATCCGCCAATATCTTTCAGATGGTTAGTTGATGATAAATTACTGGCTGATCTAACAGGAATATACCATCCTTTAGGTATGTATCTTAATAGTACTGTCTCAAGGATAGGTGACGTTCTAGGGTAAACTATAACTATACCCCCCCCCCCCCCCCCTCATTCCGCGCTCAGATAAGAATAACTTTATTAAACCATAATCTTATTTATTTTGGTTTTTACATACTTGCAGAAGGCGGACATTCTCAGCAGTTAATTTAACGTAGTTCTCCGCTCGCCGCTAATTTTTCTCTAATTAATTTAATTTTGCTTTTTTTTGTTCAAAATAGTCATAAGTTTTCAAAAATAAAAAATTTATTTTTGACTTATTGGGAAAAAAATTATTTCTCTTTACACCCCGTATCTCAGAAATAAAGCGGTTGCGTGCCTATGTTCATATAAAGAATTTTTTTTTTAAATCGTCCAAGTATTTAAAATAATAATATATTGGTTTGATAAAAATATGTTACCAATTAATTTTGATAAAACTACTTATCTTCCTTTTACTTTAAATCCAAATAACATACCACAAAATATGAATAGTATTAATATAAATGATGACATTCAGATTTTGAAAGTTAATCAAGTAAAATATTTAGGAATAATCTTTGACAGTAAATTAAATTGGAATTTTCACATAGAATATTTGATTAAAAAATTAAGAAGTTTACTACCAATTTTTAAGGACATTAAAAAAAATTTGAACGTAATATATATGGAAATATTATATTATGCATTAGTTAAAAGTCATTTAAATAACGGAATTTTAGGTTGGGGGGGAATAAATAAGACTTTAGTTAAAAAATTAGAAATATTACAGAAAAGGTTTCTAAAAATTATATTTAATAAAGATTATCTTTATCCTTCAATAAAATTATATTCTGAAACAAATGAATATTAGACAACTTTACATTTATAACATCTTAATATACATAATATACATCTTAATATACATATATATTATTTAAAAATAAAAATCTTATACAGTTTAACAACCATAATCATAATACACTTCATAAAAATTAAATAACCATAAAACCTAAAATAAATAAGTCCATAGGACAAAAAAATTCAAATATATATATATGTTTTTATAAACTATTATTTCCAATAAAAATTAAAAAATATATATCATTAAAAAAATATAAAGTCGAAATAAAAGCATGGATATTGGAAACAGATAACTTTAAAAAAAATTTGAAAATGTTTTAATATTATGAATAATATATTTTTCAAAATTTTATCATATCTACATATACAGGGCGTTTTTTAATTGAGTGCTGATACTTAAGGTTGTGAATCCTTGGGTGATTTTAAGAAGAAAAGTTAATATTAACATTATGTCCTAAAGCTCTTCATTTTTGAGCTGTAGGGTGTTAAAATTTTTAAAAAAATATAACTTTTTTATCATAATAAGTATATCACTCTTAGATATTTTTATAAAATTTTGTACACACCTCTTAATCATTAAGGAGCATTTTTTGACTTAAAGGATTTTTTTTAATTTTTACCAGTGACGTCTGTATGGGGTTTGAACTGGATATTTTTAAAAGAAAAAATGGTACGCAACTGATTTTTTTAAAAACCAAATTTATATTTAAAATCCTTATTTATTTTTGAGCAAATTTGGTCCATTGACTTACTTTCGTATGATGCACCCTTTTTGCATAAAAAAATAAAAACCAAAAAGAAATTTTTTTTCTTCGGTTCATTGAGACTGCTTTCGATATTTTGTTGAAAAAAAATGAAGAGTTCTAGGACATATGCTAATATTAACTTTTCTTCTTAAAATCACCCAGTGATTCACAACCTTATGTATCGGCACTTAATTAAAAAACACCCTGTATCTTCAAAAAACTGCGTTTTTATTTATATACATATACTTTTCTATATACTTAAACGTTTTTTATGTACAATTTAACTTTTATATAATATTAATAAATATTTAAAAAAATATATTTTAATATTCTTATATTATTTATAATTTAATACTAAGATTTGCCCCTAACAAGCACGTCTTCGGGGGAACAAAGAAAAAGTATTGAGGAAGATAAATAAACACATTTATTATATTATAAATATTGAAAATAAACTTATTATTATCGCCCTTTCGGATTAGCATTTAATTATGACACACCCTGTATGATTGCGTTTGTTGTATTAGGTATTTGGTTAGGTAGAACAGTCTTACTAAACTCCGCCGAGTATAAAATAAATACATTATTTAAGTGTAGAGCGCTCTTAGTAGTGAACTTCACCTCATTTGGTAGAAATGTCTTGTAATAATATATTTAACTTTGTAATTTCTTTTTTGTTACCAAATAAGGGCAATAATAATAATTTATTTATTATTTAATGACGCGCCTTAAGCAGTTTAAATACTTTTAGGTATCAATATCCGCCGCCCTGATAGAATAGTACTGAAGCTCACGGGCCTACAAGCTGGATCTACTCGAGTATTGGTCAATGTAACAGCTCCTGGCGTTGTAGTGAATAAACCCAATGTTCAAAGCGTTATGTATCAAGCATTTGTAGATATTGAAATTGTGAATCAGTTTTCACTGACCAAACCAAAGAATGTTCCCGGCACTTCTCTTTTAATGGCCCCGTTTTCACAAATTGACCTACAAACTAATATGGATTCTGTAACTGATATTAAATATACGTAAGTATCTAATATGGAAAAATTTACACAGGGTAATTCATAAGTTGATACTTCTTTTTTAGCTGTGTATAGAAGGCATTAAAATAAACAACATTTT
Organism: Polydrusus cervinus; assembly: GCA_935413205.1. Lineage (NCBI taxonomy): Eukaryota > Metazoa > Arthropoda > Insecta > Coleoptera > Curculionidae > Polydrusus > Polydrusus cervinus. Next base: position 34,255,488 of record OW284510.1, on the reverse strand, counting down.
CAAATACCTTTTTTCAAAAAACTCAAAAATAAAATACTTACATTAATTTATTACACTATGGATCAAATACGGTTCTGCCTAACTTGCCCGTTGAATAGCATTAAGAAAATTTCTGGGCGCAGGATGAGCCCGCAAGGGAAAGCGTTCTGCGTATAATCTCGAAGAAGCAGCCGCACTTTGACGACACTCACCGTAAATTAGCACCATATCTACTAGTTCATTGTTTTCAAATTTTACCATTTTCACGTGTCACCAATTTAAAATTAACTTGCTTCATAAAAACACGCCGCAGCATATTGCCAAATAAATAACTGACCACCGACTTGTAAATTGCATGACTAATTAGGCAAAAACAACATAAAGTATGGCAGGCTACGTTTTGATGACCAGGCCCGCACTTAGATTTTTTTACTTCTGTATCTCGCCTATTTTTAAGTTTTTTGAAAAAAGGTATTTTAAAATGTTGTTTATTCTAATGCCTTCTATACACAGCTAAAAAAGAAGTATCAGCTTAAGAATCATCCTAATAGACTGGAAGGAATGAGTTTAAATAGTATGTCCACATGGCTACGATGGAAATGACATTAAAATACCACTTTCAAATGTTACTGTTGACAAGTTGACATTTATTTTGGCATTTTCGTGCGATAAGTGTGTTTTTTGTGTTTATTTCATAAATAGTTTCTTTGTTTATATGGGATATTGTTAGATCTATACTCTAGGTACAAAATTACTGTCAGTCGCTTTCATATTAGGGATCAGTGGATTGTACGAAGTCAGAGGAAAAGAATTCCATGAAAATAAATATTCTGCTCTATTAGAATTTCAAATATGGAATTGTTTCTTCTAACTTCGGATAACCGCTGCACTCTATATGTAAGCAATATATCATTGACAGTAATTTTTGACTTATAGTAGACTGCAAAAATTTAAAAACAAAACTTGATTTCAAGTGTTAGAATAATAAATTTGGTGAAAGTTGCTACAAAAATACGAAAAAGGGGAAAGGCAATAAATAGACCATTTCGCTCTATCTGTAACACTGTGCGATCGGTTTTTAAAATTTTATTCTAATATTTAAATCAAAATCGTCAATTTTTGGAATGTTTATTTACGAAAAACAAAAGAACATTGAAAAATAATTGCAAGCTAAGTATCAAATGCAAATGTACAGTATTCACAGTGTTTGTTCACTCGTGCGTCATTGTTCAACGATTAAGCCACAACATGATTTACTCCCCATCTTTATTTTTTAAAGATGTATAAAAGCATAACCCAACGTCTTTCGGACATTATTTTATGGCGAAATACGTCGTTGCGAATGAAACGTGCTAAACAGAAAAAAAATTGTAAGGAATAGTTGCAGATTGATTTGACCATATAATTTTATTATTTTTTGAAGTTTGTCCATTGACTTTCGACGTTTTTGTGCCTGAAAGATTTATTTATTCATTCGTAAAACTAGTTCTTTTCGGAGCTTTTATTATCATTCTCTTAAGTTTCCAGTAAGTAGTTTATGATACGTATTTATTTATTGTATAAAGTTTTAAAATTTTATGGTATGCCGCGAAAAAAATTTCAGTGGTGGCTAAAGTCCTCTAAATGAAAATAGACTAAAAAATTAAATATTTATGTATACTTTGTTGATAAAAATATTGTGAAAAGTGCTTTTGAACGATCTATTAGATGTATGGATAACCTTAATTTTGTACTAGACTTAAATTTTTGATTCAAAACTTTTAGGAACCCGTACATCGTGACATTAGGCACATCTATTATAATACACTGCGCAACTTATTTAACGCACAATCAAAAATTGGTCTCAGCTTTAATCTTATGTATTTTCGTCATTTTTTGTTCGTTTTTATTGATTTTTTGTTAAATTGTAGGTTTTTCTATTGAGAGTGTCACTGCGTTAGTTAAAAAAGTTGTAAAATATTATTTTTTTTTGGAAAATTGCAGACACCCTGTAGGATATATTAGCTATTGCGAGTTATTCCAATTATAGATAAATTAAAGCCTCTAGTTTTGTTTACATTTTATTTTTTTGTTTACTCTGATTCTTTATGAAATACACTGTTTTGAAACACCACGTGCTTTTATTACCTGAAATCCATTTAGAAGGCTATGGAAAATCAAGTGACAACTGAAATGCATTTAGAAGGCTATGGAAAATAAAGTGAAATCTGTGTAATCGGTTTTTTGTTGACGGTCCAGCAAGAATTAGTGAATAATGGAACGGCAAAACAGAAATTTAACACGTGATGAATGTGTTCAGGCGGTTACATTACATGGTGAAGGGTGGAGTTACAACCGCAAAGCTGGTAGGTTGGGAGTGTGGCACACAACTGTAGCGAGGGTAATTGAAAGGTTCGCAGAAACAGGAGAGCATTCCAGGCGGACCGGTCAAGGTAGACGTCGTGTTACAACTTCTAACCAGGATCGTTTTTTAAGAGTAAGTGCTGTACAACAAAGATTTATAACTGCAAGAAAATTAAGATCAGAACTTCAAGGTGCAGGTGGTCCACTCATATGCGTTCAAACTGTGCGTCGACGACTAAGAGAAGACAATTTAAGACCCTGGATTGCTGCATTAACAGTAGATCATCGAAGAGCCAGATTAAATTTTTGCTAATGAGCATGTTAATTGGTTGGAAGCAGATTGGGAACGTGTTCTCTGGACTGATGAGTCGAGGTTTAACTTGTATAACTGTGACAGACGTATCCGCGTCTACCGCAGACCAGGTGAGCGATACAGTCAATGCAATTTTTTGCACACAACTTTATATGGAGGTGGATCCGTCATGGTATGGAGTGGATTATCTTTGAAGGGGCGAACACAGTTGGCAATTGTAAATGGAAATCTTAATTCTGAAAGGTATATTACAGATATTCTTGAAGAACATGTTGTGCCTTATGCACCCTATATAGGACCTAATTTTTTGCTCATGCACTACAATGCGCGTCCCCACACGGCTCGTATCGTAAGAAATTATCTTGCAGAAGTTGGAATAAATTACATAGAATGGTCAGCCCGTAGCCCCGACCTAAATCCCATCGAAAATTTTTGGGACTATATTGGTCGGCGGTTACGAAGTGAAGAACGACAACCACAAAATTTACAAGAATTGGCCGAACGTCTGGTCAAATTATGGGATGGTTTAGATCAAAACGTAATAAGGAACTTCATTTTAAGTATGAATAACAGATGTCGGGAGGTTATTCGCGGAAGGGGTGGAAACACCAGATACTGATTGTGTAATGAATTTGTTTTTTTTTTGTTAAGTTATTTATTGTTGTTTCCTTAATTAAAGCATATCGTACATTTTAGGTTTTTTTTAGTTTTTTTAGCAATTATTTATATATATATATATATATATTAAACAAAAAATAAAATAAGACAATGTAGATAAAACTAGAGGCTTTAATTTAGCTATAATTGGAATAACTCGCAATAGCTAATATACCCTACATGGTGTCTGCAATTTTCCAAAAAAAAAATAGCATTTTATTATCACCCGGTATAATACCACAACAACTTTTTAACCAAAACAACTAACACAGTGACACTCTCAATAGAAAAACTTACAATTTAACAAAAAATCAATAAAAACGAACAAAAAATTACGAAAATACATAAGATTAAAGCTGAGACAAATTTTTAATTGTTCGTTAAATAAGTTGCGCAGTGTATTTATAAAATTAGACTTTGTTTTGACCATATTTATTTGATTTGATTCATACGATTTTAAATGACGCATAAGGAATGACGCACGGGTAATGATTCCCTTAGAATACTGTATGATTTTTTATTAAAAACAGCAAATTAAACATAATATAGGGCCAGAATAATTAATTTAAGTAAATCAAAAAAATTTTGATGTGAATCAAAAAAATTTTTTTTATTAAAAAAAACGTTCATATACACCCTCCCCGGTTTGCAATGGCAGGAGAGTCCAGACTATTTACAACAATAAAAATTGAACAAGTTGTATGGCCGAAATTGGTTGAGAGCATCTCAGAGTCTCCGTATCGTAATTGGTAGAGCGATAGACTTGTAATCGAGAGGTTCTGGGTTCAATTCCCAACGGAGGCATAAAACTTTTTCAATTTTAAAGACTGTGCACGCCGCTAAACATCTTCAGTTCATTGTAATACATTCAACTATACCTCTATATTTAAAAAATAGGTCATATTATTTTAACATATTAAGCATTTGCTCACAGGTTTTATTCATACAAATTATTTTATTCTTAGAAAAATTGACTCGTATTTTTAAAAAAATGTTTGATGTCTAAATTTGAAATAATCTAAAAAATTTCTTAACGGGGGTATGCCACTGATTTTCTGGAAACAAGTCGGCCATATTAAAATACCATCTCGGTCTGTAGGGGGTTGTTGAGAAAGTCCTCCCGTTCAGTCCTTTTTTTCAAAGCTATATCGCCAATAGGTCTTGTGGGCAAATATTAAATTAGAATCCATATAAGAATTTTTGAAAATAATGTCATTTATTTTAGTTTACCTGGTCAACAAGTCCCCTCAACAGAATTACTAGCTGATAAATCAGTATACAACTCAGCTGACCAGGTAGTGACCCTCACACCAGATGGATTATTGAAGTCGTATGGGCTGTTGGGACACGCGTTATTAATAATAACTTCTACTGATTCACGTGGCCTTAAACAAAGATTAAACATTGTGGTAGAGGTAAGAATTAATTTTTAGAGCAACCCTTTTTTAAAAACAATATGTACAGTAAAAAGTGAATTGGAAAGTATTTTTTTATAACTAGTTATGTAAGTTTCGTTTATGCCAGAAGTTTGGCAACGTCGCATTTAAATTGTTGCATAGCTCCCGCCAAGTTCTTATAATTTTTGCAGATGTTACGAGAAACACTGGAAAATATTTTCTATTCTCTAAATCAAACGAAAGACATTTTTGATAGGTATTCTTGTTTTTGGACACACGTCATTTCTAGTAACATTTATTTTATAGAACGTAAAGTTTCCGTGGCGACCCGGGTTCGATTCCCGGAGTGGGCATACATACAATAAAAAAAGTATTTCCGAAATTCAGTGGATTTAAGAATGCGGGAAGAGTGTAAAAAGTATCATCTCCCAACCCACCCCATTCACGTCGGTAACCAGGCCGAATAAGATCGGACATCTCGTGGGGTGCGGAAAAAGATACACACTCCCCAATCGGTAGGTCATGCCCCCAATCGGTAGGTCATGCAATGGCAAGAAACCAAGGGTTGATAGCCCTTGGGAGCCCATAGGCACAGCGTATCAGCAGTTGTTAAATGATGGGGGGGTGTCGCATGACCGAGTATCGTGGTTCGGAACCCACGTTAAGCTGTAGGTCCCCTCGGGAATGGCCCTGGCAGCGAACGAAGAGGAAAAAAGCCGAAAAAGCAAGCAACGTAAAGTTTGGTCAGGGCCAGACTTCAATTTTTATTGAAAATTAGGTGTGAAAATAAAATAATTTATTTGTAGTTTTAATTAAACGATTCTTAACAAGAATTACATAAACAAAATTTGTGATATTTCAAAAAACACTAAAGGAAATTGGGAATACGGCAGAAATCAGAAAAATATTTTCATTTTATTTCCATAATAGTGTTGATATTTTGGTTTAAAGCATGCATCTAATTTGCAGTATGTGGTTTATTTTCACATTTGGGTACATTTTGTCGTCCTTGAGTAATAACTGGCGAACCCTCAATTTCCGGATTTTCTTCTTTGGCTAAAATTGACATTCTATGAGTCCCCCCCCCCCCCCCCCCCCCCATTGGTTACAGTAGCTTGCCACATTTCAAACACTTTTGTTTACTTTTTCAATGACCGCTGAACACCATAAATGTAAATTTTCCTTCTTCAAAATCGGCCCTAGTTTGAGAAAGAACCTTATAGGTACAGCTGGCAGTCGTGGGTGCAGTATTTTGGATAATTCACTACGGTTTATCGGTGCATCACATCGCAAACATGGTAACATTTTTTTTTTAAATTTGACTTTAAACCTTGCAGTGTTAAGTCGAAAAAATATGTACTTATATATTTAATAATCTAATGTTTAATTTTTTCTTTAGGCGAGATTCTAAAAAGTTTATAGTTTACAATACGTCCAATTTTCCGTTAGTTTATAATAAAACAACAATATTTTTTAATGTTATTGATTTAAGAACGGAATAGATACTTCAAACATATACCATGCTAATAAACCAAACCAAGATTAATTATAACAGCCCGCCTTATAAAACTAGTTTAGATTCCTAATATATGGTTCAAAATATATTCTCCATGCAAAATTTTTCAATTTTGGCATGGTGTTCGTGTAATAGTTAATTACCAAACACAATATATTTACTTAATTTTTCACAAAGAGAACATTTCACAGATATACACAGTCCAGTAGTTTATACCCAGAAAGTCTACGCACAAAATAATAGCAAAATGATCTCTAAAAATAATAAAAACAACAATAGTGCACTTACTCACTACGTGAACAATCAAAACCAGAATGGGATAACTAGATGTGGTGCAGTGCGCGGGATGCGGTTCTGTTATATTGAAAGAACTCGCATAAGACACGCGTATTTTTGATTTTTCTGTAAATCAAGCGCTTGAATTTATTATTTTAAAAATTAGGATAGGAAACAAAAGATTTGCTTTTTCTGCGTTTTATAGGCCCCCTAAATCAAATTTTAACAATTTTGTCTTAGATTTAGATAATATTTTTTCAAACTTATACCCCACAGTTGATGAACTTTTTTGTTTAGGTGATTTTAACGTCAATGTAACGAACCTTGGTAACCCTTTAACTGCTTTGTTTGAAAACTATAATTGTCAGCAAATAATTAATGAACCTACTAGGATCACTGCAACTGCTTGTACCTTGCTTGATGTAATTTTTGCTAGTGATATCGCATTGGTTAGTAAATCAGGTACAATACCTACCGATGACATATCGGATCATAAAATGATCTATTGCTCCTTAAAAATAAATAAAAAACCAGAAGAACCTAGGATTATTCGTTATCGCTGTTTTAAAAATTTTAATGTTGATAGTTTTTTGCGAGATTTACATAATTTACCATGGAATAATATTCTTTATGAAAATAATTTAGATAATAAGATCAAAATATTTAATGATTTAATACTACTATTATTTAATATTCACGCTCCCATTAAAGAATCACGTATTACTAAACCTAGGGCACCTTGGTTAACAGCGAATATCAAATTGTTTATGAAACAAAGGGACACTGCACTGCAAAAATTTAAAAGGACTAGGGACAATGCTGACTGGCTTAGATATAAACAATTAAGAAATTTTTCAGTAACAATGGTAAGAAGGGCAAAAAAAGAATATTTAGATTCACTGTGTTTAGAAAGAAATAGTCGTAAAACTTGGGCAGCTTTAAAAAATTTTAATTTAACTTCTAGAAAAAATGTGTGTATTCCAAAAACCTTATCTGATCCTAATGATATTAATAATTTCTTTGGAACATTCCTTCAAAATGTATCTGATTGTAGTAACAAAATTGATTTTTATAATAATAATTTGTACAGTAATCATAATACGACATTTTCTTTTCATTTAGCCGAGATATTAGATATACATAAAATTCTAAATGGAATTCAAACGAACGCAACGGGAGTTGATGAGATATCCCCCCTAATGCTCAAATACTGCAGTCCATTCATTGATAAATATATTACTCATATTATAAACTGTTGTATAGAATTAGGTTACTTTCCCAATATGTGGAAAATATCGATTGGAAAGCCACTATCTAAAGTATCAAGCCCTTGTAATTTTAACGATCTTAGAATTATTAGTATTTTACCTGCCCTCTCCAAAATTTATGAAAAACTATTATACAACCAAATGTACGAGTATTGTATTAGAAATAAAATTATTCCCGACAGCCAGTGTGGTTTTCGAAAGGGTTATAGCACCACTGTAGCTTTGACTAATGTTATTGATGATGTGATTAGAGCGTCTGATAAAAAGTTAAACAGTGCCTTAATTTTGTTAGACTTTTCTAAAGCATTTGATACGATTAATCACGGACTTCTCTTGTCAAAGTTAAAGTTTTATGGATTTGAGAGGAAATCATGTTCAATTATTGAATCTTATCTTACAGGTCGTTCCCAAAAAATATTTTCTGATGGTAAGTATTCGAACCAGGTTAGCATATTATCTGGAGTTCCACAAGGCTCCATATAAATAAATAATAAAAATAAAGTTTCCCATCTTAGGAATAATATAAACTTAAAAATAAATGGCATTAAGCTTAATGTGGTTGATTCTGCAAGAAATTTAGGAATAGTCTTGGACACCGACTTAAGGTTTCGTGACCATTTAAAAAAATTGTTTCAAAAGTCCTATTTGGCTCTAAAAATTCTATATTCTAGCAGATATATTCTAAACGTTAAACTAAAAAAGACGCTGTGTGAGTCACTTGTACTTTCAAACTTTAATTATTGCGATTTTGTTTACGGTTATTGTATAGACAATATTGGGAAGTCCCGTATTCAAAAAGTGCAGAGCACTTGCGCAAGATTTATATATGGCCTTAGAAAATACGACCATATTTCTCATACTTTTTCTGAATTAAATTGGCTAAGGATGGATGGTCGTAGACTTCTGCACCTTAATAGTTTTATTTACAAAATTTTAAACGAACCTGACTCTCCCTCCTCTCTTCGTGAACGCCTAATTCCTCGATATAATATACACTCTATAAACATTCGCTCTGTGAGTAAATTAACTTTACCACATCATCAGAGTGCTTTATTCCAAAGGTCTTTTACTTACAATGCAGTAGTTTCCTATAATGCTTTACCTGGTGAATTAACTGATGTCTCAACTGTTGAATTATTTAAAAAAAGATATAAAAAGTTTCTTTTAAATAAACAAAATAAATAATTTCGAAGTTTTAATATGTCCATGGGTGCTTTTGTTTAACTTCATTTAGTTATTGATAGACGATCAATGATCAACGTTTTCTTTTTAAGATATATAGTAAGGTATTTTTAATAATGGATTTCTTGTTACTGGTATTGTGTCTTTCTACCTGTAATTTCTTAGTTTTAGTATAATTATAACTTTTAATATAGTTTTTTTCTAATAATTATTGTCGTATGGTTCAGTTGAGTAGCTATTTACAGCTAGACTGCGCCATGCTACAGTAAATACAACCATAAATACTTTTTTTTTTCATTCTTTTATTGTAATCATCATTTCGTAATATAAAGGCATTATTTATTTATTTATTTATTTATTTATTTGTATTGATGAAGTATGGAAAGATATATGCGAAGGCAAAAGCGTAAAAAGAGATACACATACTAACGGCATCGAGATCAGGTTCTGTAACAATAATCGATTGACAGATTTTAGCTGATTGAAGGGCAACATATTGGAATGTTCAGTGTGTATCTTTGTCATGTACATGTAAATATACAGTCAGTTAGTTATATATCCATCTCTCATAAATCTAGCCAATGTTCGTGAGGATAAGCCGTTTTCGGAATTAAGGAATTTTTAAATCACATGGCCAACGCATTTGACAAGAGAAACGTCAAATTAAAAGTATAAAACTAACCTTAAACGATATGACCATGTTACTCCAACCTATAGACAACATAATATTATAAAACTTGAATTAAGACGCGAAATTCACTTAAATTGTTTTATTCATAAATTTCTACTTAAAATTTGTTAATCCTTTAGATATTAAATTAGGTTTTAACTTTGACCTATTTTATTTTAGGTGAAACCAATTCAGTACATGAGCCTTACAATACAGGCTTATTGGCGTATTAGTTTTAATAGTCCTGTTTATGTTGTACCACTAGGAACCGACTTCATATTAGTAGCATCGTATCATGACAATATAGGTAATCGATTTCATGCAGGCCCAACAGCGTTGAAAGTTAGAACGAGCAGGTAAGATATATAACTTATTTTATATACAGGGTGTATCGAAATTAGGTGACAATATTATAAGGGGATCAAGTACATCCAAAAATAGGACTAAAATCCTCTATTAATATACCTTGACAAACGTTTCGTTATGGGGCTAGAGCTCCCCGAATAAAAGCTATGACTGATTGAAGTATCAAAACAAAATTTAATACATGTTTTACCCATGACAACACGCAATAAACGGTTTGTTTAGCTTAGGTCTATTTCTTCCAGTGGCGTCCCACTGGGTAGGTAGTGAGGAGAATATTGCCCTAACTTTTTTATTTGTAGGATTTTTTAACGCCAGGTGCAATTTTTAAAAGCACTGAAGTCTTCTATTGAAAAAAGGTACTCCTGCTTCATTTCGGTAGGATTCACCATTTTTCAGTAAAATAGATTTTAAAATTTTCGGTTTTTTTGCAAGTCGTTGAAAAGGCTTTGACTAATTGAGAGGTATACATATATACTTACATATTTCCTAATACTTTTTTTCATACACAAATTTTCCTATTTAGTGAAATAAAGTGGTGGGGGGAATTAGTTTTTTTCTAAAAATACGCCATGGTTACTCCAGTTTGGCATAACGGAAAACAAACTTAGTCTCCTTTAAGAGAGCTTTATTTATCCTATAAACTGCGGGTTTTTTTTTATCCTTGAGTTTTACCGTCGCCGCTAGATGACATTAACTGAAATATAAGCAAATATTAAGCTTTTTCTCGAAAAAGTTAAATACAATGATAAGTTTATTTTATCATGGTATAATAGAGAAATAAATCCTTAACTTTTCGGTAAAAAACACAAATTTATAACTTTTTTACAGTCGGAGTTATTAAGAAAATTAATTACATTATACGATTTTTTCTTCTTATGGGCGTTTCAATTTTATCCATAGAATAATTTTACTCAGTAAACTCATTGCAATAAATTTTAAAAATAATTATATACAAATAACTAATTTATTTTATTATTTATTTATTTATAAAACCTATGTGCCTGGCGACATCTTACACAGATGACACATAAATAAAATAAATATCAGTTTTATACGGATATGACGTTATTGACGAAGACTATACTGACCTATAACTATAAGTAACTAAAAGTTTTTGTTTTTTATTTCCAGGTGTGACTTGATAAAAGTAACATCGTATCATGAAAACGGCACTATATTGATTAATACTAAGAAAGAAGGCCACACTATGTTGAAGGTATGGGCCGATGGAATCCAGAAAACAGCTGATTACGTTAAAATTCACGTGGAACAATCTGTTAAACCTCTGTTGGTAAGGAAATCAAGATAACAATAAAACGAGACTTATTTTCTTCAAATCAATGGTACAACTTTTGACTTTTTCATTTGACACGTTTTACTTCTTCGTGCGATATGGATATCATATCGACTATTGTTATACAAACTACTATTCTTGACAACTTAAGATAAACACGGTTATTGTTGTCTTGAGCTTGAAAAAAATTATCTATTGCTGGATCCTCATTAATTTTGAGGTTTTGAAATGTGAGGAAAGATAACTGATTTATTTTTAAATCAATTTATTTGTTTTGTTATGTTTATTATTGATTTAAGATAAACACGGCTATTGTTGTCTTGCGCTTTAAAAAAAATATCTATTGCTGGATCCTCATTGATTTTGAGGTCGTGAAAAGTGAGGAAAGATAACTGATTTATTTTAAAATTAATTTTTTCGTTTTGTTATGTTTATTATTGATTTAAGATGAAAACGGTTATTGTTGTCTTTCGCTTTAAAAAAATATACCTATTGCTAGATCCTCATTGATTTTGAGGTCGTAAGAAGTGGGGAAAGATAACTGATTTATTTTAAAATAAATTTTTTCGTTTTGTTATGTTTATTATTGATTTAAGATGAAAACGGTTATTGTTGTCTTTCGCTTTAAAAAAATATACCTATTGCTAGATCCTCATTGATTTTGAGGTCGTAAGAAGTGGGGAAAGATAACTGATTTATTTTAAAATTAATTTTTTCGTTTTGTTATGTTTATTATTGATTTAAGATGAAAACGGTTATTGTTGTCTTTCGCTTTAAAAAAATATACCTATTGCTAGATCCTCATTGATTTTGAGGTCGTAAGAAGTGGGGAAAGATAACTGATTTATTTTAAAATAAATTTTTTCGTTTTGTTATGTTTATTATTGATTTAAGATGAAAACGGTTATTGTTGTCTTTCGCTTTAAAAAATATATCTATTGCTGGATCCTCATTGATTTTGAGGTCGTAAAAAGTGAGGAAAGATAACTGATTTATTTTAAAATTAATTTATTCGTTTTGTTATGTTTATTATTGATTTAAGATAAAAAGCGGGTATTGTTGTCTTTCGCTTTAAAAAAATATATCTATTGCTGGATCCTCATTGATTTTGAGGTCGTAAAAAGTGAGGAAAGATAACTGATTTATTTTAAAATTAATTTATTCGTTTTGTTATGTTTATTATTGAGTTTAGATGATTGCAATCAAGAAATATTTTGTTGTACTGACCAAAATCATTATATCGTAAAAATTTGCTGTTATTTCTACGTGATTTCATTCATTAACTCGTAAATACTTTTTAGGATCATTTAACAACTGGTGATACGCTGTGCCTATGGGCTCCCGTCGTATCAGAATACAATACCCCAGGAGTGTGGAAGAGCAGCGATTCCAACTTGGTCGAAATTAATCCGGCGTTAGACATTGCTTTCGTTGGAAATAAAGCGGGAACCGTTACTTTAACGCACTCGTTTCTGAGTTCTGCTCCAATACATTTACAAGTTCTTCCTATCAGGGCAATTGAGTTTTTGTTAACTCCTAACTATGTCTTAACAAACGGGGAAGAGCACGCTGTCACGAGGTTCGTGTTGGTGTTGCAAAGTGAGAAAAGTGTTGGAGTTAAGACAAATAATTTGGTAAGGTTTTCTTTTATATATAGCTCGTGATAAACTAGCTTTAATAACGTAATAGCGGAGCTGGGCAGTGATTGCCTCGAAAGTCCTTCAAGCATAATAGTGCTTCGAGCACAGTGCTTGCAAGCACTCAAAATTAGTTTCCTCGGTAATTGGTAATTGCAATTAATTACTTTTTCGAAGTGCTGGGTGCTTGACGGTTTTTTTCGAGTGCAGATTTTACAGATATAATAGATTCCCGATACTAATACACTTATGTCGGGTTGTACAGTGAACGGCAAGTAGTTGGACCCATATGGGAAACTTTTATTGTTGAAATTGAAAAAGAACTTCCTAAGCTAATAGCATCTGCATGATTGTTAACTTATTTTGACATTAGTCACGTGACAACTCGTTTGTCTGGAAAATTGAAAATTATATATTTTGTCGTGAAAATCTGGTATTAGAGTACAAGATATTGAAAAAAGTGTTAAGATTTTAATTTTATGCTGGTGTGCAAAGTTTAAAACAAAAATTCAAAAAAAAATTTTAAATTAAAAAAAATATCCAATTAATGTTAACGAAGATCTACTCTCCAGAAGGGACATGATAAAGTAGGGTTAGGAAGAACCCTACTTTATCAAATTAATGTTACTTTCATACTTCCATCAATTTAATGTAAATGTGTTAAATGATTAAGAACCAATATTTAAACACTTTTGTTATCTTGGATAAATGTTATTTACTAAAATTCAAAATTTAGCCTTTTATCATGTAACTAATGTGCCGGTGCGCCCAGACCCTGTATCTAGCAACCATATTTACCAATTATAGGTATTTCTGGAATAATATACTTACGAAAGGCAGTTCTTTCTAATTTTGAACAAGTTTTAACGTGTCGCCTAAAGTTTCTGCTACCAAATAAAAATTTTTTTAAAAATAATTCTTGGAATCAATTTATTTATTTTTAGAAATAGATTCCAAGAATTCTCTTTTCTAATTTTTAATTTGGTAGAAGAAACTTCAGCATATTGTTTCAGAAATACCTATAATTGGTTAATATGGTTGCTAGATACAGGGCCTGGACGCACCCAGTTACATAATAAAAAAAGGTATAATTAAAAGCTAAATTTTTAATTTTAGCAAATAACATTTTTTCAAGATAACAAAAATGTTTAATTAAAATGTTTAAATATTCGTTTTTCATCATTTAACACATTTTCATTAAATTGATGGAAGTATGAAAGTAACATTTAATATTTTTTTAAATTAAAAAAAATATATTTTTTTGAAACATCATTTTCTCCAACCTTCAACCAGTGAGCTACAAATGTTATACAAATACTTTGTATTTCAGATTCAAGGATGGAGGTGTCGAACAGATGTAAGAAAGCTAGTTAGGCCTCAAGGGTTCGTTTGTATGATGGAATTTTCGAACGCATCAGCTGGTATTACAGCTGATGAAATGTTTAACATTTCTAATAGCTGGGTTCCCGAAACAGGTTTGTATTAATTCAGAGTAAATTTTATATGTCTCTGCAAACGAAAAAGTTCAACTTCTTTCGCAAATTGTCTTAATACCTTGAAACGTCAGTTAAAGGAGTCAAAAGTCAATGTGCCATATTCTGATGAAACAAAAATATAGATTTTGTAACGTCAAAAAGATAGTAGATCTCTCGGTCAAATTATTGAGTGAAACTTCAAGTTAAGTAGAGTTTATAAAAAAAAATGACAACTTCAGAAAAATGGCACTTTACATAGCGAATACGGTTTTGGGTAACTTTGTTATAACTAGTGTTTTATAGAAAAAGTTTTTTAGCGGCAGGCGGACAAAGTGGTGCATCTACCTTTTGCATTAAAGTACACAGGGACGCCAAAGGTAATGGGTTCCCTGTTTTATGTTGTCAATATGTTGAAAAATGGAAATTTTTAAATCCTGAAGGGAAAATTGAAATTTTAACACTTTAACAAAAAAGTTTTAACTGCGTAAATACTGTGACTTTTTCTGATAACAGTTAAAAAGAAATGTATACTGGTATATGCGAACAAATAAAAACATATCGTTTTAAATAATTATTTAATTGCAGAAGAATTATTTAATTGTTTGTAGGTTGTGGATATTCTGAGATTGTCTTTGTGAGGCTTGCTACTGTATAGGGAAAAGTTACACACGTAAATTTAATAGAGGCATTTATTTAAAAAATGAATGGATTTGTGGATGTAACAAAAAATATTTGCAGAACACCATGAGCCGCTACTGCCCACGGGCTAGAATTACACATAAATTTCAGTAAATTAATAACTCCCTTCAAGTGCTCACCAATGTTTTTGATTGTATATAAAAAAAAGAATGGAAACATGTCTCTCATTTAGTTTAAATTTGTAATTTATAGGTTCTGTTTTGTATATTTATTTTTTAATGCTTTTTTTTAAATTTTGTACTATGCAGTTAAGTAATTTTTCTCAGAACTTAATAATTCTATTTTTTATACAACTTTTCTATTGTACTTTGTAGTAATATGATAAAGAGGTAAACAAACATTTATTTACCATAATTCATAAAAACACAGAAGAAGAAATTATTATTTATAATGACGTTGACAAGAGCGTTAATATAAGATCTGGAGATGTCAATGGCGTAGCCAGAAAATATGCTCGGGGGGGGGGGGGCGCTCAGTGGGCGTAAGTAGGACTTTTTTTTCTCTGGGGGGAAAGGGACAGTCGGGACTACATGTATTTCATATATTGTACCTGGTGAAGAAAGTGGAAATGCGCCGCGGGCGAAATATATTGGGGGCTACGCCCAAAGTTCGATTAAAATTCACCTAACTACTATCAAATTTCGAAAATTAAATTATTACCTGTCCCCCTCTGCATGGTTGGATTAAGTAAGCTTGTTTTTGTAAATGTTTTTTACTTTTTTTTTTGATATTCCTAGCTGACTCTTTATTTAAAAAAAAAAACGTTTTTATATTTGTGGAAAATCAATCCAAAATTTTAACATAACACATATGTATGATTCTAACCAGCGTTTTTCGAGCTCGGTTTTTCATGATTAAAAATAAAGTAAAATTCGCTCACCACGCCAAAATTGATGATTTTTTCAGAAATCTTGTCATTTAGCAGCATAGATCTAAGAGCAGTTTTCGGTGCATATGTTTAGGTTTTAAAATACTCCTTCTTACCGTTTTGTATATTCATAATAAAGCATTCTCGTTTCTTCCCGCACTATTTTTTTATTATAAATTATCACACGTCTTCCACGAAAAATGTTTCAATTAAAATTTTTACTTTAATTTTTGTCTTTAAAGATAAATATCTAATTGTTTTTTGTTTTTGTTGTTAAACTATTTTATTGCATTGGGTTATATTTTTGTTGATTTAAAATAGTTCTAAAAGAGGGAAAACCGAACAGACAAGTATATAATAAAAAAATACTATAAAATATTATTCTTTTTACTCGTTTTCCTTTAAAATGCATCATAAATCAATAACTAAAACGATATGCGTCCGAAACCTTAATCTCTATATAAAACATGACTTTTAGAAGGAAAAGTTTAAAAACTATACGTTTCCTACAAGACCTTTTTGTAATCTAAGCCAAGTATACATTATTTAAAAATTTAAATAAAGAGTCCAAGCATGAGACGAAAAATTAGGTTGCAATTAGACTTTTAGACCCGAGCTCCTAGGCTCGGGCGCTGCAGCCCCCCCCCCCCCCCCCCTAATACTTCCTCTTGTTGCTTCAGGTACTCCAAGTTTATAGTGCATGATACAGAACACTTAACATTAACGCGACTTCGACTCGCACTTGAACGATTTTTATTTTACAGGGCAATATGCTTGCAAGTTAGTCAACCTAATGAAGAACAGCTCAGAAGCATCTACCTTAAGTACCGATTTGACCATTTGGGCTTGGACAGACGACGGCGAAGTGCAATCGGAAAAATTTAACGTCAAGTTTTTACCAGGTTTCTATACACATCACGAAATCATTTTGCAAGAGACCAGTAATACAGGAGAGTTGCTGATTAAAGGTCTTCCAGAAGTGTTAGCGCAAGTGTCGGTAAGGTTTCATCAGAATCAAATATTATGTCTCTTTGGGTAAAATATGGGTGAATTCTTTCAATCTTTAAACTTTAAACCTAATTAAGATATAGGTGTTAGGAACTCACTCACTTTTTAGACTCGCATCTATATCCCCCCCTAATGGCAGGCATACTGCGCATATCAGGCGGATAGCGTGATGCGGGACTTTTAAAATATATCAGTAAGTTTTGTTATGGCTGCGGCTGTCACAAAATATTAAATATTTTGTGGCCGCTGTCAAGCACCTGTAAAGTAAACACCTAACCGTCATTTTTTAAATTGTAGAACAGTTTATGTGTGCACAGACTGTGGAATGAAATGTAGTACAAAAACAAATATTAATGTTCACATGAACACAAATTCTTCAAGCCATTACATGCCATGCATTTCTGGTATTAATGCACTAAAAACAACAATAAGCCTTTTCTTTTAACTATGACCCTCATAACAAATAGTCGGAATTACAAAATCGTAGTCCGTCAACACCGGTAACCACATCTTTGAATTCCTTGATCCGTAAAAGAAAAAAGAGAATAAAGTGTTTGATTTAAAAATATAAATAGAATACCGTAATATTAAAAATTTAATTAATCAATCATATTTTATATAAATTTCAAATATCCCGCAAATAATTAAATCTATTTCTTCCTATATTTTAAAAGTCCCGTCGTCACGCTATCAGCCTCACATGCCCAGTGTGCATGCCATTAGGTTGGGATATAGACGCGAGTTTTAGGTGAAATAAATTCAATTTCTTATTTTTTAGGCAACGCCACTAGATAGCAGTATTTTATTTGTAAGTGAGCAAAAATCAGATGACCAGTATTATAAAAAGTACCAAGTTCAATTAGTTGATTACCATTGGAGGTTGGCAAATATGGAGGATGCTATGGGAATTAGAATAATGTCTTCATTGACCAAGCAAAATATGCTGGTAATTATTTTTGTGCATTATAATCGTATAATTTTTGTATCAATTCAAAAATAGTTGCAGTGGTTTCTAATTGGTTTGCGTTATGTTTTTTCGGGGCAAGCCATCCTACTATATAAAAAGAGAACAAAATTATGTTGGCAACAATTTTAACAATAAGAATTTATGATTTTTTCTTTTTGAAAATGTTGCGCGTTGGCTTATGCAAGGGGTCCATGTACTGGGTGTTCATTTATTGAATATATCTATGTAAATCTTAATTTGGTTAAGTCATATTAGTCTAAAAGACATCAAGTAGTATCCTTAAATGATAAGATATTATAAAATTGATTGTGGAGTACCCCAAGGTTCTTGGTCCTTTACTATTTTATTATTTTTACTATTATTTATTAATGACATTTTTTTTAAATGGCAAATTTACTATCTTTGCTGATGATAACTGAACATCGAACGTGTCACATTGCCAAGCCAGATCATTGATGAGCACCAAGAATCAGAAACAAGGATGACCTCACATTTTATTTTAAGTGAGGCAAAGTGAGGGGACAGCGGGTAATAGACGAAGGGGTGCACAGCGTGCAAACCCCGGACGCTCAACGCCGTGGAGAGCTACCAATAAACTAATCGTTTACCGATAGGTACGTCCATCGGGTTTTTGAGGTACCATAACTAGCCTGTCCTTTAATTTGATGTTAACATTCCTTGCCTCACTTAAAATGAAATGTGAGATCATCCTTGTTTCTGATGTTTAATGCTCATCAGTGATCTGGCTTGGCAATGTGACACGTTCGATGTTCAGTTATCATATAGATCCTCTAGACTCCTTAGCTCATTGTTGTTGGTGATTTATTCGACATATTATGAGAGGTAGGCAGCTTGGCTGCTCCTGAGTTCTAGTTAAGGCTGGTTAAGCCTTCTCTTTCGATCAAATCTTTGCTGATGATACAACATGGCATTAAAATAATTAATGATTTAGTAAAAACTAAAGAGTGGGATTCTAACCTAGTTTCTTTTAATATGGATTAGGTCGCCATATTAACATAAACGGCCGTATTACTAAATAGTTTTAAATTTAAAACCGTCCTAAATTGACAGTTTTGGGTTTAAAATTACAAGTGTCAGAATAAGTCAACTAAGTTTTGTATTGTAAATATTTTTTTTTAATTTATAAAGAATAACTGTATTTAAGCACCTGCTGTGTTCTTTAATAGATCTAAAACTGTATTTGCAACAACATCCCGGTCACATTATTTATCGGTAACACGATTTAATTACAAAAAAAATCAAATTAACACAAAGGCGTCATATGGCATATAAAATAATGCCACGGTGAAAACACAACTGTGAGACTATACGGGGTGATTCATAAGTTCGTACTTCTTTTTTAGCTGTGTATAGAAGGCATTAAAGTAAGCAACACTTTCAAATACCTTTTTTCAAAAAACTCAAAAATAAGGTACTTACATTCATATATTACACTATGGATCAAATACGGTCCTGCCTAACTTAAACAATGTTTTCAAATTTAAAATTAACTTGCTTCAGAAAAACACACCGCAGCGGATTGCCAAATAACTGACCATTCATTGCATTCATACAATAAATATACATATTTCCTAAAATATTTATATTTAAATAAAATAATTTTTTGTAGGTTATAGTGAAAGTAATAGGTGACCCCAAGGGACACTGTGGAGTTAACAGATCGCCGATCATTAACTTCTTGCAAAGTTACAAATATGCCATGGTTATGGCAACGGCTATGATTGTAATATTCCTATTAACATTCTACGGTAAGTAATTAGTTGGTAAATTAATAATTACATTCTAATCTGCCTTCTTTAACTAAACTATGGGCGTTTTCCTAATATTTTCGGTTATACCGAAAATAGCTGTCCACTTTAAATGTATTATATATTTAGTATACCATTCTAAACAAATCTTGTATAATAGGTCATCTATCTTAACTGTAGTTATTGAGATATTGGCATTCGAAAAATGACACTCCTGGAACTTTGAAAGGCTGTAACAGCGGAGAAAAAGGTTTGCATATACCTTTGTTGATTTTTCATTTTCAACACATTTAAAAAATTATTAGTTCCGTTTTAACCGGGCATCCGAAAGTTAATCTGAAGTTAATTTTTTCAATAGAAAATAAAAATGTAAGATAGGAACGTGAAACCGTTTTTGCTAAGTGGCAGACATTTAAGTTGTTATGGGTGGAATTTTTAACTGGAATAAATTCAGTATTAGAAAGTCTTTATTTGCAGAGAAAATACGGAAATACGGGTGCCTTTTGGGGTAGAAACCGCCCCCAACTTTTTTTTTCTTAAATGTAAAGGTATGTATTGCGATAGCTTGTAGGAAAGGGCATAAAAAAAGGAATACGACCCACTATTTACTTTTGCATTTTGGTAATCTAGACGCAATTTTTTTTATTGTAAAAATTGTTGGAAATGTTGCTGTATAGCTGAACTGAAGTACATGAATTTTACATCATTATAAAGGGAATTGAAAGATCTTTAAAATAAGGTATCACTCGACACCCCTTTCCATTTAAGATTTTAGGGGTGGTGCTACCCGCGCCCAGGGAGCTGCACGTGTTAACGTGATTTTTTGCCAATATTGTGTTCCCCTCGAAAACAAAATCAACGGGTCTAAGCGTTTTTCCAAAAATGAACTGAGCTGCCAGTAAATATCTCTGTTTCGTTTTCGATGCGCCACCCTGTATGTGTGATGAACTTTAGAACCTACAGGAACAATGTCACAGCATCATGTTATCTGCGATTAAGAATTTTAATCATTTTACTTTTTATAAGTAATGTAAATATATTTTTTACAGTTTACTCAACATATATGCAACCTATCGTAAATGTCAACGTCAATCCAGGAAGATCTACGATGACAACTTGTGCAGCTAATCGATCGTTGATACAACAACGTTCCTGTGCGGCCAATCAAGCAGCAGCATGCCTAAACCGTTCAATGCCGGGTCCATCTACTACGCATGGTCCCTCATGTTCAATCAACTGCAGCTGTAAAAGACAAGCGTCAAGAGAACCAGTGTATGGAGATGCAAGTACTTTTTATACTAATTCACCTGAAGTAAGAAGAAACAGGAAATATATGTAAACGATTGAGTCTAGAGACTGACCGATACTGCCATAAGGTCATGGGCAATTAAGAAATATGCTCAAAATGGTAATTTTTGCAAAAATTTGATTAAAAAAAAAAAGAAATAGGAGTATTGGGTATTGGTTTTTTTAAATGTAAATTACATTGCCCGTTGAAGAGAATATTACTGTAAACACCATGACATTCTCACGAGAAAACTACTGTCTATTATCTTAATAAAGCACTGTACGTACGTACAATAGCATTGATGTTATACCAGTGCATTCTATTTAAATGGTTAACGTGTTAGGTACATTCTTAAGGGCACCGGCTACCGTTTTACTATACTGGGTATTTCACTTAGAACTTGCAATGCTCACATCTTTTAAATAAATTGAGATAAATAGTTTCTATAAAACGATTTTAAAACTAGATTGAGACGCCAACGCTCAGGCTTCGCGACGCCATAACAATGTCAAGCGATCACAGGTACTTTGAAAGTGTTATAATTCAAAATTTCATTATAAGTCTTAATTTAATAAACCATTTCACAAAATTTACCTGATAATATTTTACAGGCGTGACGTCTAATTAAAGTTCCAGACTTTAATAAAGCATTATAACCTCAATAAAGTGTCGATATTTCTCTCAATAAGATCATAGAAAATAAAAAGTCATTGGCTATACGACCTAGTGTATATTTCAAAAACGAGTGGAGATATCCAATTTGAAAGTACAAAAATGTCTTTGAGTTCAAGATATCAGCCAGAGATTAACATTTTTATGGCGCCGCAAAGCCTGGACCGACCTCTGACTAATTTTTACTCTGGTTTACAAAGACCAGGTACACCTACAAAAACCTTATTACTTCTACACCTACAAAAACCTTATTACTTCAATTAATTATCTCAATTCGTTTTAAAGATATAAGCATTGAAAGTATTAAATGATAATATCCTGGATGTCTAATGTGATTTTATAATATTTTTAAAAACTGGGTTTGTTCGAGTTTGTCGTTATATCACACTAGGTAATATTTATTTGAAATGTCATAAAACTGCTATATAAACTTAAATTTATTCCAATTTTAAGAAAAAAACTATACAATTTTTAGAAAAAACTACATTTCTTACAAAGATTTCACATAAATAAGTTTTATAATTGAAGTACAACCCGATTCTTGGGATAAAATAAAAAACTAAATCGCTTTGTAGTTAATGTAAAATTATATTATGAAAATGCATTTCAAAGACTTTTTCTAAATTGTAATATTTTCCTAAAAATTGACATAACTTTCTACACTTCTTCGTGATTTTTTTGACTATTTCATTAAATTTTTCGAATTTTCTATAGTATGGTTATGATGTAAAGTAATCGCAGCAAATCATATTTTTTGTGGGTTGGCACTACGATGTGTGCCATGTATTCGTTTTTATAGAAAGAATTTCCTTAACTTAGTGGACCGCATTTAGCCCCAATATTAATTTCGGAACTGTGGCTAAACTGGACCAGTTCAAATTATTTTAATATTTGTTGTGTACTCTTATGTAAAAGTTTGGTTCCTGGTGAGATGCCAAACCACATGCAGGAGGTTCAGGTAGCAAAAGGGAAAGAGTGACAACCCATGTGATGTAGGATATAAAAATAGAAATATTGCGGCTATTCATGTTGATTTCTTACTTTCCATTAAAAGTACGCCCGATATTATCTTAAAAATCTCCAATGACTCCGGGCCACTTAATTCGCGTGAAATTTGTTTTTATGTTTTGTATATAAAAACAATACATTTTATTGCCATCGCCAGAGGTACAATATGCGCGATGCGGTGGAAATGCACTATTTCTTCATGATGACTCGACTACTCGCTGCCTGATTATTACAAGGTTGTATGATACAAAAACATGAAATGGAGAAAAGCAATGCTAAATATTCGGCCCCATGGATTATCGTTGTGGTAACACTTTTTTATGTTTTTGTTTTTTCTGCAAATACTAAAATTATTATTAGGATAACATACAAAAGGAAACCAAAAATTTTTAAAAATATTATCCCTATTTATAGAAAAATAGAAAAAACATACAACTTTGTTACTCCATTTTCAAATATATTCTTACAAAATGTAACTTACAACTATGTCATTTATATAGAATTGTCAGTTCTTTTTTGAAATAATTTATAGTTTTGAAAATATTTGTTCATAAAAATGCCTATCAGTTTCGGGTATCCACCTGAACATCGATTTTAGTGCTTCAACCTTGTTTTTACCCAAGGAAGATTGGACGTCATTTTTTTTAATGCAATTTGTAATATTTCCATCACTTTCAGCTGCAACATGCTTTCTTACACTACGTTGTCTTAAATTAATAGACGAAAATTCGTATTCAGAGAAGGACGTCTTGTACTTAATTTCAAAAAAAGATTTTGTGAATTGTAACGATACAACTTTAGCAAAAGGAACTAAACTGTATTTAAGTTTAGAAGAATGGAAATTAAAATCCAAAAAATCTTTTTCTTGCATTTGAATTATTGTGTAAGGTTTTTTTGTATTTACTTTCAATAAAAATCGTAGCAAAGACACAGGAGAAAAATACTCAGACTTTCTTAAACTCCGTTCTATAACGCTGTGAATGGAGTCTACTTCTTACTTACTAACTTGGTTTGTGTAGATGAAGCACTCTGCTTGTTTGACTCACATGATGGTATTCTTATTAGTTTTCCTCTAATTTTTATACTAGAAAAAAGCGATTTGTTATAAATATGGCTAAAATCCCGAATCCCAACAACTTAATTACGTCCTTTGGACAACGGATTATATAAATAAGGTATTACTTACTAAATTATGGACTAAAGTAATTTCTTTTTAGAATTTTTTACAAAAATGTAACCTCAAATTGAACCGCAAATTATGGAATTTCTTACTTTATACATTTTTTAGGCAATATTTCTTCTGGTACATACTCCCCATCTTTATCGGAATCATACCCATCCCAGTACTGTTCATTGTCACTATTTTGGTCCATTTTAAAACACAAACAATACACAAATTTCGAGCACTAATAACTTTTTATTACTATCGGTATTTACACATAACCTATAAAAATCATATAAAGTTGAAAACACAAAGGTGTATGTTACAACATACACCCTGGTTATTCTTAAAATAATATTTACAAATAAAGAACCACAGTCCTATGTTTTACATACAACTTTGTTATATTAATATGACAGAAATATTTAAATAACATAGTTGTATGTTGAACATAGAACTATGGTACTCAAACTTCCTATTTTAAAAACATACACCTTTGATTTTTTGGGATTTGTGAAGTATTTTGAACGGCAATTTGAATTTTACACGGTTCTATGAACAGCTGGCGATACATAGAACCATGTTACATTTTAATTTGGTATTATCCAATTTTGTAACATACAACCTTGTAATAATCAGGCAGCGTACTGTTTGCTCTTAAGGGCAGCCTGCGTGCTGCATACCCGCCAGAAACGGACCTGCTCGGTTGCATACCAACCTACAAAAATGAATAGACCGGTATTACCAGGGGCATCGCAGCAGGCCTTTATTGTACGTGATTTGCAAGGCGATTTAGAATATTTATTATACAAATAATTGCTCTATAACCAGTTTTAAAAAAAATTATAATAACACAACAGGCATACAAGGGGCGCACCGAAAACTTTCCACTCAGATTTATTTTCTAGTAAATGAATAAATCAAAATAGACTCACATGTAAACGTTAATTCTCAGGGGGTATATTTTTTTTCTATTTTTACCCCTCTCCGGCTTGAACCCCTACGACCAGGTTACTGTCACCCTTAAAATTTAAAATGAAAAGGGAGGGGGGGGGGGTCGAATGATATTTTAAAGGGATTGCTCTTTTAATGGGACCGTTGGAAAGGCAGTCAAACTCCTTTAAAATAAGGTATCAGTCGACCCCCTTTTCCATTTAAGATTTTAAGGATGAAAGCCACCCCATAGAGGTTCAAGCAAGGGGAGGGATAAAAATATCAAGAAAATGTCTCTCTAAGAACTAATGTTTACGTGTCCGAGCGCATTTTAATTTGGTCATTTACAAGGAAATAAACCTGGGTGGAAAGTTTTCCGTGCGCTACTCGGTATATCTAATAGCGTTTTCGGTTTAGCACTCCGAGAGTGCTCAGAGAGCGCTCTGTGACGTCATAGATCTGACCGAGATTTGTTGTCACCCCGAATCCGGTTGTCCTCAAACGAATAGAATAACAATTATTGCGTTTGAAAATTTGCCAGATGGTAAAATAAGTTTAACCTTAAAATTTGATATAAATTTAAAACATCCTTTAAATTAAACAAAAATAATACGTTGTTAAAAATATCCTGGCAACAAAACACGAAATTACATAACACCGTTGACGGTCTAAAAGCAAAAGTATAGTCATTGCACAGGCGCAGCTTTTCTACTCCGTAAACATTTTCAGATGGAAAATGAGCACACGCTAATGGATTCAGATTTGTAAATCGAACGTATTACTCCCAGTGAGATCACTTTGATTTGACAACCGAACACGCGAATCTCGGGGAGAGCACTCTCAGATTGCCCGAGAGCAGTGAACCGAATACGCTATATACAAATTTTATTATTTCAAAGAAAATAAATTAGTTTTGTTGTAATGAGCATTGTCTGTGACCATTTTATATATAAGGTGTTCATGTAAATTATTACGAAATGTGTAAATAGTTTTTCTCAGGGTGTGTACTTATTTTTACAATAAATACATTTTTGATAAATACTTCAAGTCTTGTGTTTTTTTAGGATCAAATGAAACATATTACCATCGTTTACCAAAAAAAATAGGATATCAAAGTTCTCTCTACTAGCCTAACGGAGCCCTTTTTATGAACACCCTGTATAAAATAGACACTATTAGATTCACAATACATCCCAACCCCTTGTCATAAATCTTACGCAATGCTTTTTTTATTTTATTTTTTTCAGGACCGTAATACTTTATTTTTTTTAGTTTTTAAGTCATTGTTCTTGAACCATCAAAGCAGAATAAATAAAATTTTGGGAAATTATAAAGGACTTACGAACCTAAATATGCAATAATATAGTGGGGGTTCCATTTAAAAAATATAACTTTTTGTTATCACACTTTTTTGGGCTACCCTGTATGTGAAAAAATATTTTCCTGAAATACTTTAATACAGCATAAGTCTGCATATGAATTATGAATGATATTTCTAACTTAATTCGTATAGGAGCTATAAAAGCCTGACGCACTTTTGCAGGGCCCTGTATTATCCAACAAGCATATAATGATGGGTGTTGTTCACAAGAATGATGTTTATGACACGAGCCGTAGGCGAATCTCACCACAAGGTTCACCTTGGTTGTCATAATTGATTTTTCGATTATCTTTTTATTTGTATTTTTTCTAAATTAATCAACCAATAAAAACAGCTTATTATTATTAGAAAAAAAATTTAGGTACCACCACTATTAATCAACATCATGGGATAAAATAAAAACAAAAAATATTTAAAAGAAACAAGAAATACGAATATATTTTATTGTTCATATAGATACAAATAGTACACCAAACATCCAAACTAGTCTAAGTTTCAATTCACCTTTAAAATAAATTTGTACTTTTGAAAATAACAGCTCTTAAAACATCTCTCGCAAAAATATTTTGCAGAATACATCTTTATTGAAACCATTCTTTTACAAAATGAGCTTACCAATATATTCAGACTTTTCGTCGATATTTGTATGTACAATTCTCATCACTAGTGTGTTAACATTTTCTGCCAAAAAGCAAAACTACACATTCATTATTTTTGGCAAACAATATAAAAGAGATCATTAATAAAGACTAACAGATATTACAGAGGCAGTAAATTATTTTATAGTTAAAAGCATTTTTAGTTTTCTAAAAACTTAAAATACAGGATATTGAAATAGGAGAATGAATGCATTATTTTTATATACAGGGTAGTTATCAGGTGTGGCAAAACTACACATAAAATGTAATAGAAAAGTTGTAACAAGTAGAGAGATCCACATTGAAAAATTACTTTCTGTTGGGGTGATGGTTCAAAAAATAACCCTGCACTTGAGGTGTTCATGACTACTTTGTACCATTGACTTTATCGTGTATAGAAAAACGTACCTTTATTGAGCCATCGAAAATATTTATAAAATGTATATAAATTTTAATCTCTACAACTTATTTCTTAAAGGACACTTCAGCTACCCTGCAGATGTAGCTATCTACACGTTATAAAAGACCCTGTCTAATTTAGCATATTTTTATGTAAATTCCACAATTATTTTCACAGCAAGCAAATATTACAAATGGAGATATGTTCAAATCTGGTACAGTTGCGCAAATAATTCAATCATTCCAATATTTCATATACATATATACATTTGTGTCTATGCAAGCCAATAGTAAAATTAGTTAAAATTGGAAAATAAAAAGGCATCTAATTTTTACCTATATTTCTAAAACCTAAATAAAAGCCTTAACAAAGCCTGGACCAAAAATAGGCCTACCTTTAAATATTAATATTTATGGCATTAGGTATCCCCAAACACACTTTCGTATTACAAAATATAATTGTTATGTAAGCGAATGTAAGTAATATACATTTTTTATATATCTTGTCTCGTAATCTGCCAAGCGAAATGAGAAATTAAATGCAAAATAAAAAAAGAATTAAAAGACGTAACAACTTATCAACGAAAAAGTAGGTTGATTCCTCTGAAAGCGATAAAACTTGTCAAACACATAATATTTATAGTGACAAAGTGCCAGTTTTGCCTTGTTTAAACCTGAGGTTGTAGGGAGTAAGGCTCCTTAAGGGACAAAGTTTAGAAGCCATCTTTAAAGAAGTGCTTATTCCAAAACTTCACGATAAGGCTATATTTGTTAAGTAAAACTTCCAAAGCAGTTTTGAATTTTAGATATCAAATCTAGTTGCTTAAATGTCTTCTGTACCAATAGAACCTGTAGTTTTTGAAATATGAGCATTTAAACCTTTTGACACGATGTAGCTTTTAAACGATGCGTTTAAAAAAGCTGTTTTTACATCTCGATTCAAAAAATTACATCTTCAAGTTTAACAGTTGAACCGGTATAGGAATGTGAAAACAGTTTTTTTTCTAAGATATTTTGAAAGCTGCAACGTACAATCCGTCAAAGAAAGCATCTACATTTTGACCCCAAAAGGACGTCCCCCGCAGTCAGACTTGCCTTGGACGAAGCAACCCTGGCACTTATGCTTTGTCACAAGTGTATTGTGTTGTATTCGTTTCATTCCTTATGAGCTTTGTCTATGAAAGCATACTATTTTAAGGGACCAAAGAATGTTACTTTTGTAATAAATTCGGAAAGTAATAAATGCCGTTTTTCAAAAGCAGTTAAATATTTCTATTTTCCTAAGAACCTGGGTTCACTAGTTAGTTATTTACACTTTCTGTCATTTTACCTTTGTTGCACTTAAAAGAAACTCTTCAATAATAATTACAATGTCAGTAGATTTTGTAGTTTTTTAGGCTATATTCGTACAGCCAGCAAAAGTTGTAGCAAGGTGAAAGTTGTATTTAAAAAAAAACATCGCGTTATAGGTAATCAATGTATAACTGTCATAGCTTCATTTCTTAACAACGGTGATTGATGCCAATATGGCCTATAGCTTTTATCATTGTTATAAAATAAAGCTCAATTTGAAATTTCGCAAAATCAGAAAATGTGTTTAGGGAAATATATCAGTATAGAATTAGATACAAATTAATAAAAACCTATTAGAGTGTAATATCACAAGACCTAACCCATAATCACCAGCATAATAAAAAGTTACATTTTACGACTCAATATTTACAATAGTGTCGTATTGGGATTGAATAAGAAAAATTTGTATGAACAAAAACCGTATTTTTAAAGAGTTTGTACGGTGTGGTCTAAAAGATGTGTAGAAATTTGCAATCAATGAGATAAGTAGATAGAGTTGGCCGGTTGCCTTTACACTTCCTTAAATGATTGACCTTCCACCAGTCGGACCAATCTCGCAGACTATTAAGGTCCCCAATTGTTGAATTCCCTACCCAAACTAAAGCTCCCCGGAAGTGGGGGGTGCTTGGAACTCGTGTGCTCCGACGCAGAATCAAGACCTAAGAAACGGCTTGGGTAGGGTATGACCAATCAGGAGCATCGAAGGCGGGGTTTGGGTGGAGAAATGATCAATCTTACCGAGAAAGTATGAGAGGTTGGTGGGAGGTCGACCAATCAAAAAAGTAGAGGGGTGTAAAAGCTTCCAGGTAACTCTTAACTACTGAGATTAAATATATCTAGTTTACAATCGTAAAATAACTGAACTTTGCAAGGCAGCTGTAAGCCTACTACATTAGTGAATAAACATATAATGCTGGCCTTCATAGCCTTAAAGGACTCGCAATGACCGACACTAAACGCTTGTACACTACACTTAAAATTCTACAAATATAATAATTGGCGAAAATATGTATATTGTATATGTTAGTGCAAGTTAGTTGCTTACAGTTAACTTGCGTGATTCAGGTATCTAATGTGGATAAAATTTCAACATTATGGCATTGCTCGGACTGTCCCTAAAAATGGATTATTATAACTGATCTAAAGTTGTGCGAAGAGAGATATGAAACAATTATATTAACTTTTTGGACACGAATTATTTAAACTCTTCATATTTTTAATACCAAAATAGTGTGAAGAGTTAATGTCATATATTTTATGAAGTTGGATAGTTTTTAAACGCGACCCAGAAAATCAAAACTAAAAATGTAGTCCCAAACATACGGCTAAGGTCGGATTTTAGATGGCTGGGCTAAACCAAGGTCAGCAAAAATTGGCTTTCTGATTTAAAATATATTACTGTCAAATCAAATAGTTGCTACTGCACTACTTACACGTTTTGCACTAAAGAATTCTTAACCGAACCGATGTGTACAAGACATGCACAGAGCTGGAAAATGTACAGTCACATTCAGTCTACTTGACTAAAGTGTGAATTTCAATACTGCGGGGCCCAGTTTACTTGTAAACACTCGCGAACAAAATGTAACTAGTGCAGAGTAGGAACAGGTCTAAAATAATACTTGGTAATATCGCAACAACTTTCATGTTATTTTAAACTTAAAATCAGTTAAAACAAGTTTAAGCCAACTTTAGTCAATGATTAAAATTTGAAACTTAATACATTTCTTGTCGGGATAATATAGCCATAAATAAAATTGTTTGGAATTGCTTTTATCTACAAAGAGATAAAAATAAGACACTGCCATTAAGTAATATAATGTAAATACCGTCAATATGATTGTTAACATGAACAATTTAGCGAGTTAGTGGTTCGTTTCTCTTATGGTATTTAAAATGCTTACATGTTTAGCAATACAAAGCTTGAATGAGCATTTGTGTGTATAGACAGAAGTAAATAAGGATAATGTTCGGGTTAGTTAAACAGTCGCCAGAAAATTGTGTATGTCTAACTCAACCTTGCCCTTTTATAATATACAATTACGTATGTACAAATAAAGACCTTTATTATTTATCTTGTATTCAATACAAATCGGAGAATATTATCATGTTGTCATTTAGACAAGAATCAAGTAAAGATTCACGCTCCATTACAGGTATCTGACAATCCATTTAAACCTTCCACTTCAACTTTGAAATAATTCATTACTTCTTATTTAGTTTTTGGCATGCAATTGCTCACTTTTTTTGCTAAGACTATTTAAAGAAAGATGACACAGGGGCGATAATACAAAATTTTGCATATTAATTCGTTTTTATAATTATTGGATAAATTGAACACTTGCAGGGGTTTACTTAATTTAAAATGTCATACTATCAAACCCTTCATGTTCTTTTAATAATTCTTATTCTTTGCAATTGATTGTATATCAAACTACCTAATTTTTAAACATTCATTATTGTTAATATCGGTATTACTATTCATTTCTAAGTTTTCTCAGAAAAATTGTTTAGTAAATCTTTAATTGAAATAAGTGGGAGCCGAATGGTGGATCTATCTTGAGTATTTACGAGTAGTACATGGCCCATTGCTAATGTACGTCATTTATGCTAACCGTAGGCCACAGAAAGAGGGAAGACAAGAGATGGTGCAAAATTCACTGTGGAAATCAATTTAATTAAAGACAAACACTGGTATCTGGGCTGGGATAATGTAGAAATATGCATTACATTAGCAAATGCAAGTAAAACCGTGGCATACACTAAAAATCATCGTTGTGATAAAAAGTCGTCAAAAAAATATGCCAGGATGAACTGCGTCATTCTAAATTATGTAAAAATTAGGAAATGAGAATCGCAGAAAGAAATTTTGAAAAATAATATGACCTTATTTAAAATATTAATTTACAAAAAAATTATAAAATTAAGGAAATTGCCTATACATGTCTCATGCCTGTTCTCTTACTTAGCTTGAAAGGAGCGCGCGTGCTAATGACTCAAATGAAATATTTTTATTGGCGCCCTACTTAGTGGTCAACTGCTTTTTCTTCCACAAGATAATTTTTATTTTACAATACTAAACGGTCAGTGATCAAAACTTTTGAAATGCATAGTAATACTTTATCACATTAACTTTCTAACAAAAAGTATTTTAGAAGTGACAAAAATCTGATTGTATATCTCGGTCGGTCATAACATTAAATACTACAATTGTACTTTTTTATTTCCCCATAACAGACTACCCCATTTTATCTTTCGATAAAACTTATAGGGAATCTTGTCAATTTGTTGTCTAAGAAGCATTTTAGAAATGTAACTGCGGCAGTGGCTCAGCGGTGAGTCGCTGTCATTCGACCGTGGCTTTCCGACCTCGATACAAGTGGGCATACGCACAATAATGAATTTTAGTAGATTTAGAACTGCAGGGAATAGTGTAAAATGTATAATCTCCCAACCCACCCCATTCACTCCCGTAACCAGGCCGGATGAGATCGGATATTTTTTGAGGTGCGGAAGAAGGCACACACTCCCCAATCGGTAGGTTATGCAATGACGCAAAAAACCGAAGGTTGATAGCCCTGGCAGCAAACGAAGAGGTAAAAAGTCCAATTCGAAAGAAGGGTAAGGAATGAATGACATGAAATTTATAAAATAGAGGTTTCAGATATTTATTGTTAGTGTTTTATAAGCGTCCCATTAAAAAATGAAAGAGTGATGTCACTTAGGGTTGCTCGACTTGATTTATGGGATATTTGAAATATGAATCCCCTTATTTACTAAAGAGGGTTCAATCAAAATATTTAGATCTGTTTCCCAGTTGTGTTGTGACGATCTCATTGGTTTTACAAGTCAGGGAAATATAGTATTAGTTCTATTATATCTATGTAGGTAATACGTTTTTTCTTCATATATTGCAAGAAGATACGAAATATAAAACTCAGTAGACTTAGACAATTGTCATTTTAAACATCCCAACTGTCAATTTAGGACGGGTTTAAATTTAATATCCTTTTGTGATTACGTCTGTAAAATTGTTTAAATTAGAATTTAGTTGTCAGACAATTTGTTCTCTAGTTACAATGAATTAAAAATTACAATTTTCGGAAATATAGAAAAAAAAATCGAAAATTAAATGTTACTCGACCTATTTGCTTCAACACATGCAAATGCCCACCAAGCCTTTTTTTGCCAGAAGTCAATAAAATTATTGGGAAAAATAAAAAAAGGTAAATGGGTATTCCACTAAGGAAAACCTAGTAAGGTATGCAGGGAAGCAAAACGAAGGGGAGCGGTGCATTTCAATACATTGCAAGAGAACATTTATATACAGGCACAGATTGTATTAATGTTACGACTGCCAAAAACCTACAATGGAAATAAAACGTTTCCATTAGTTGATTTTATAAAACTTTAACAGGTACGTAAGCAATCAGCAATCGTATATTCTGTAACTGGCGATCACATTATTATCGAACAAATTTAAAAAGTTGTTAAGTGTATTTTTAGCAAAATACCTTGAACGAAGCACAGTAGGTATAGATGGTGTGTTCTGCATCAATTTCCGCCCTAGCGCATGCGCCGACAGAAGCTAAAACAGCTTAAGCAAAGCTGTTTAAACAGAGCAGTTTTATACAAAGCCGTTTAAGCTGTTCTAAACATAGCACTTTTAGCTGTTTTAAACAGAGCTGTTTTAGCTGTTTAAAATAGCTAAAACAGCTCTGTTTAAAACAGGAAATTGATGCAAAACATACCATCTATACCTACTAAGCACGAATCACGTGTTACTATTACTTATTACTGGAAAAATCTATAACGATTTAGCCTAGTCGCAGTTCGTAAACGTAGCTGTCAATAAATAGGTCGAAGTAATTCGTTCGTCGAAATGCACTTACCAACTTCTGAGGTTTATACAACAGATTACTAGTTATGTCGCCAAAAAGTAGTGGTATCACGAATCAATCAATAAAATAGAAACAGCACTATGTGCTAATTGAAATCAGGATAGGCAAGTGCTCTGAATTCAAAGCACACACATTTATGTGTACGAAAACTAGTTAAATCACAGTAAGAAGAAGCTTTTTATATAACAGCCTATTTTTCCAATGTTAAAAATGTGTAATTTATAAGCCAAAGTGAATTTTAATTTTTAAATCTACCTAGTACGTAAAAAATATATTCTTTATATATTAATAATAATAATTATAAATTATCTCTCTAGGCCAGTCACCAGAGAGGAAAAAGGGTTTGTTAAGCATTAAATGTCTTTATGGATGTTATCTTATAACTAATGCATTAACGAATAAGAAAAATAAAGTTAGGTACTGAATTTTACAACTTTGAGAGATTGACGTTAATGTATCAAGGTTTTAAAATTGACCCTCTCCCAATCCATTATGATAACATAGTTTATTTTTCATTTAATTTATTTCGACAAAGTCAAATTCTAAAACACGCAAACCCAACGTTACAAAAAAAAAACAGCGAGATTAATATTATGATACTTAAGTGCCGTCACTTTCTACATATTATTAGCCAATTTGATATTGATTAATTTTAACTAATGTTTTGACTGTACTAAGTCACAGAAAGATAAAAAAATAACTGTTGATATATTCCAAATGTCCATCCAATAAAATATCAAGTGTTAATCAGAACCGAAAGTATTAGTTTTTATAATACAATTTATTTCTGGAGACCGGTCTACTAGACTTCCAATGAATATAATTAATCGGTTTAGATACAGGGTGATTCCTAAGTTGATACTTCTTTTTCAGCTGTGTATAGAAGGCATTAAAATAAACAACATTTTCAAATACCTTTTTTCAAAAAACTTGTGCCGGCCTGGCCATCAAAACGTAGCTTGCTATACTTTATGTTGTTTGTCTTATCTCTTATTAGTCATGCAATTTACGGGTCGGTTATTTGGCAATGCGCTGCGGTGTGTTTTTCTGAAGCAAGTTAATTTTAAATGGGTGACATGGTATATACATATATGGTGATCCATAGTGTAATAAATTAATGTAAGTATTTTATTTTTGAGTTTTTTGAAAAAAGGTATTTGCAAATGTTGTTTATTTTAATGCCTTCTATACACAGCTAAAAAAGAAGTATCAACTTAAGAATCACTCTGTATGTATATGACCTGTCACTTTAGAAGGAATACCCAAATGAAATGGTACCAAAACATTCTGGGGAACGGGGTTTAAGTAAAATTGTATAAATTGTTATTTGTGTGTGTATAATAAAAAAACAAAAACTAGATATGTATGTCTATCTAACCATTTTGAAGACAGTTCAGTTTCAGCTGTCTATACTTCCGTACCAACTTTTCGTGTATATGAAATGGTCTAAGAGTTAAAACATTTCACCGAATTGTTTGTTTACGTAAAGTAACCATTAATAGTTCATTTTGCCCGACTGGATAAAATTTTGGTCGTTTTATCGCAAAGTGAAATACAGAAGTTACCGTCCGTAATAAGTACAAAAAAAAAGCAGAGATAAATGTGTGTTAAAACAGGTTTATGACAGTCCGATGAGTCCAAATAAGGACGAAACGGCCGTCATTGCTCCAGGAAGTCCATTTTGTTTGAAGCTCTGCATACTTTAAAGCAAAAGACAGTATACACATAGTCCGCAGTCAATAATTTATCTCTGCCTTAAAGTGAAATACATCTATTTTTTTACCAGAACCAATTTCAATGTGTTTGGTACAATATCATTCGCTCTTTAAGTCCCTTGAGAAGATAACAAAAATATTTACTAACTTTTTAATTAATAGGACAGAAAGGCACGCCGAAGAACATTTTAAGTTAATCACAGACTAGAACGTTTGAAAAAGAACTGCAGATTTCATACAAAAATATAATTTTAAAATGTTACTTACAAACTTACTTTTTAAAAGAAATTGTTCTTAAATTCGATTAAAGATCATTGATAATACTTTATAGAAACAAAACGTAACTGTATCTATTAACTACATTAAAAAGAAGACACAGCATGTTTCGCTATCATAGTAGCTTCGTCAGATGACTATGTAGAAGTGTAAGATGTGATCAATAAGTATAATAACTATAGCTCTATTGATACTTGCTATAGTCTAATTCAGAAAGGCGTAGAGTAATAAAATGGGAAATTCCGACCAGTACGACTCAATTTCGGTATCGGATAGGAGCACGTAAATTTTGTGCGTTAAATTATTTATTATAACTAACCAAAGAAGAATAAAAAAGATAATTTGATAAAGAAGGTACTATTAGCTATAGCAAATTTACATTACATAGTTTTATGAAACATGCCGTGGAAGATATAGCTGAAAAACATATTGTAACTGTGCTGCGCACACCGACATATCGTTGCGTACTAAATCCTATAGAACTTATATTGGCGCAAGTAAAAGGATTTGTAGCAAGACACAACACGGCATTTAAAATGAAAGACCTTAAGCTACTGTTTGATCAAACCATTAAGGAAGTAACACCAGAGAATTGGCGAAACGCAGTCCATCATGTCATTAAAGAAGAGGAGAAAATGTAGGATCTTGACCACCTAATCGATCGGACAGTCGACCCGTTAATTATAACGCCAAGAGGAAATGACAGTTCCTCAGATGACGAAGAATATTATGATTTTTTATAATTTAATTTCTGTATAATGAATTTTTTGTATTTTTTTTATAATGTTTAATAAAAAATAAGTGTACCTAATACTATGAACATGTACATAATGCACGCCTTTGTCACACCATTTTCAGTGTTTGTGAATGGATAACAATAGGCAAAACCTATAAATGGACCCAAACCCGGGTAATACTATCTGCACTTGATGAAAATAAAGAATTTTGTAATGAAATCAATGACAATTATGAAAGTGGCTTAATTAAATTAAAAATAAACTTTTATAGTTTGACTAGCATTGTGGTATTTACATACTGAAGTACATAAATACATACTGAGTATGTAAATACTACAATATACCAAAAAATACCAAGCTATAAAAGTTTTTCAATTTTAATTACATAGTATAGTGACTAGTGTGTCTTGACTCTATGCGTTACGCTGTATCCTTACATGGAAATTTTCACGATTTCTACGCTCTGATGATGGCTTAAAGCAACCAAAATGCGTAGATCTTAATATTTTATAATTGATTAAAGAAGGTAGATAGGACTTTACTTCCCATTTCCCCAAATAATTAAAAAAGAGCCTTCTAGAGAGCACCTATAACCTCTTTCTAAATAGTAATTTGACGAAGTTAATGTGATAGCGGAACATGTGATATTTTCTTTTTAATATAATAAATTTCCAACCAAGTATAGGTTTTTCGATAATATTTTAAAAAAATGGACTATTTTATAATAAATATACTTGTGCCCTTTTCTCCTGGACTAGTAATTATTTTAAGCCATCTTCTCAGGCAATTTTGTAAATGGACACATTAGAAATTACTAAACATCCTATTTTGTTAATACTCTCCGAGTATCATAATGCTTTCAATATCGCACCAGCATAATTCGGTCGGCTCAATAATTCATAATGCATAAAACAAAAAGCTTTGCCGTTTCAAATGTAAATTTGTAAAATTTAATCATTCAAAAATTTAAACCGTTCTTAGCTACCATTTAAATAGTTCATCAGCCTTTCCGTTATATTTATCGACATCATTTAAAAAGGGCAGTATTTAATACAGCAAATGAAAACAAATACCAAGTAACCATTCACGGGATGTATTTATTTCAGCATCATGATGTTATGTTAAGATCACGATACACTAACATCGGTATGCTACCACGCATACATTCTCTATATCTCTCCCACATTTTGACGACCTATGCGAGGACGCTTAAGGCCGATTTATATTAGGTGCAAGAAAATAATTCTATCATAAACGATATACTGCGTTAGTTCATCTCAGATACTTCTTTTAGAAGGTTCTAATTACAAAAATAGTAAAAATTTGCTCGCTTTTTATGTCAGGTTAGAATCGTCACTTGCGTCAAAAGGTTATGCAAACTCGCATCCTCACTCGTTACGACATGCGCAGTGATGTTTAAATTTCAAATTGCTTATTCTCACACCGTTGTATTTTAGGTGTATCGTGGTTAAAATGAAAACATTATAATTTGTAAATAAACTAAATTAGTATAAAGTATGCACTATTTGCAATGATCTGTGAAATATTTTACAATGAACTATTTGTATAGTTAGCAGCTTCCTCAAAAATTGTCAAACTGCTCTAGTGAATAAAATACTTAGGAGATATCCTCGAATAATGTATTCAGAAAAATTACTTATGAGATAAAAGTTATTAAAACAATTATTTCTTCACAGTTTTACTGTAATATATCTATTTGTAAAGAAATTAACTGTCCGATATGTAAACAAAATTAACAGCTTTTTAGAAAAAGATAAAATGTTTAATATATTATATTATTTTTTACTTTCTGTTATTAGATAAATTGTATTTTGGCGAATTAGTTTTTAAGGTTTTTTTTCTCGCGTCTATTTCCCAACCTAATGGCTGGCCCACTGCGCATGTCAGGCGGATAGCGTGATAGGGGAATATTTAAAATTTATATAGGTAGAAATGAGTTCAATCACTACATGTTAAATATGATTGATATAGCGATTAATTTATTAAATTTTTAATATTACGGTCGGTATTCTGTTTATATTTTTAAACACTTTATTCTCTTTTTTCTTTTACGTTTTAAAGAATTCGAAGATGTGGTTATCGGTGTTGACAGTCTACGATTTTGTAATTCCGACTTTTTGTTATGAGGGTCATAGTTAGAAAAAATCACAGGGCTTATTGTTGTTTTTAGTGCATTAATACCAGAAACGATGGATGTGACGTTTTTTGATGCATAAGGAATTTCGTCCAAATTATTGCTACTTGATATTAAAAATTGTTAGGATGCTTAATTTTGTAGAGCCGACTTTTTTCTATTTCAAGGGTACTTCTTGTTGTTTGATGAACAAAACTTACTGATTAATAACCTGCCCTCCATTTTAATTATGCACCACACGGCCACAAATTAACAAATTGGCAAACTGTTCTTGTAAAAAAACTTAATACCTCGACTATGACACAACACCGTGACGTAAAAAAATAATTAAATCTATTTCTACCTATATTTTAAATGTTCCGTCATCACGCTATCCGCCTGACATGCGCAGTGTGCCTGCCATTAGCCTGGTATATAGACGCGAGTGAATTACTCAACAAATTACGATACCGAATTTTAAAATATCCAATAAAAAATTTCAAGGAAAGTTTAAACAACGATTTTTCTTTATGCAGCCAACGGTAAATGAAATATAATTCTTTTTCAGAACTAAGAAAAACAATAATCCATCTAATATTGTAATACACTTGTATTTGCCAGGTGGGCTGGACCTTGCGGCGCCATCAGTGTCAAAGTTAGACACTACTAAAGCATACTCAGCGCTCCCAACAAACTTATAGAAATAAGTAAATGCTGAGAGAAGTCTCCTGCAAAGACACGTGTCACAATTACAGGGGTTCCCTAGGCAGCGCTAAACTATTTAATATAGTTACGCCTAAACTATTTAATACAGTTGCATACAGTTTCCCTCTTTCGTCAGATTCTGTAACCTCACTGGCGAAACGCGCCTGGGGATGAATCTGACGAAGTGAAAGGAAACTCTTATTTTTCTGTACACTTGTATTTGTTTTAATTGCTGTATTTAACATCACAATATGCCAACTAACTTTTTCCCCAACAAGTTTTATGAAATATTTAATTTT
This sequence comes from Polydrusus cervinus, assembly GCA_935413205.1. Classification (NCBI taxonomy): domain Eukaryota; kingdom Metazoa; phylum Arthropoda; class Insecta; order Coleoptera; family Curculionidae; genus Polydrusus; species Polydrusus cervinus. Next base: position 34,216,203 of record OW284510.1, on the reverse strand, counting down.
TAAAAGGTTTTTTGTACGAGAACGGTAGGAATTAGATGCTTTGTGCACATTTCTATTTTTTCAAATTGCCCCATTACATCATATTAAAACATTTTCATCGTCATTTTACACAGTATAGTTGTCTCATATTTTTTTTAAACGCTGTAATTCACAAATAAATAGCTAAATGCTTTAAAATAGTATTAAACCTTATAGGACATTTTAATAATTATTATTAAAAATAGAAACAGCGTACCTAGCATCCAATTCGACCCTCAATAAGTAAACTAAATCTTATTAACGTTAAATTTTAAAACAATTACTTAATAACTAAATACAAATAATTAAATACAGATCTAAAATGCTTTTAGAACATTCTTAGAAGGTATATTATTAAAACAAAGCATTAAAGATATGTAAGTACAATTTTAAAGAACAAATTACAAAACATTTTATCAAAAATTCTAAGACATGCAAAATTAAAAAATATTTTCTGAAATAACGTTCATAGAGTAGGCCACACGATCAGTAATAATATCATTACTACAATAATATATAATTCTGCAAACCTGACCAGTTAGAACAGAGATTATTATATTCTTAATGATACAAATACACATATTATACATACACTATATTGCCAATACAAGCAGCCGCACGAAGTAAGCATCGTGCGGTTCAAAATAACCTGAACTCGGGCCCGTAGCGCTTACGCAGTACGATATTTAACAGAACGTAAACAGAACCGGCTCGCCGTTGTTTGTATTCTTATTCGTCGCCATCTTTTGTTTCGTTCGTTCGTGTTCAATACCAGGAATAAGGTATTTCAGGCATGTAAAATATTAGTTACTTAGTTTTATTTGACCATAAACTGTACACACCCGAACTAACGGGTGAATTTAAATAAAAGATTTCAAAAATATTTTGAAAGTCGGTCCTGTCAAATGTTTACATCAAGAAGCAAATTTCCGAGCTGCGCAAGCTCAACGGACCCTGATCATCTGCCTACAGTGGTGTCATCATTGAGTTATGGTATTAGCAATATAGCGTATGTATATATGTGTACAAACATTACAAGATGTGATATTTATCGGCTGTGACGTCATGTGGTGACCAAGTAACCTAAGAAAAAGATGGTAATTCTCTGTTTCCATAGTAATGAATGGACATTTCAGTCATCCCATGACGTGACAGTCTCAAAATATCATATACTTAGTTTTTTGTGTCATGGTAATGATATAGTCCTTCCAATTACTGGCTAGATGCACTTCACAGCTTCTGACGTAATTTTTGATTCCAGTCAAGTCATTGATTAAATCGTATATTTACAATTCTGTCAGAACTGAAATCAAACTTAAAATGATATTTTCTTTTAATCTACCAACTATTGTTTGCTTTAAAATTACTTTTAATACGTAAAAGTAAGGTTCTACGGAATGACAAAGGATCAATCGACATTGCTTCTTAATTATTAATAACAGACCTACCTTGTATTTGCGAGTTGTGACGTGTATCCAGCCAGTAATTGAAAATACTTTATTATTATTGATAATATAAGGTCCACCATATGGTTGGACATGGAAAAAACAATCAATATTTTACTCTTAGATAAAACTCTAAAACAAAGAAATTCCATTGGTTTACAAAACATAATTTTTACATTTAAAATTTCGTAACAATTTTTTTTAAATAAAACTTACATGCAATGACATTCTGCAATTGTTAAAATATGTCAACAATATTAATAAAGTTCTCTTTTTTGGTCTAGAAATAATTAATGTGGTAAATCTATCAAAGTTTGACCCAAAATAATAAAATATATGTACTTATAATCTATATTAATTATTTCAGACCTATATGAAATTTTTAGGGGAAAATTAAAAACAAAAAAATTATAATCCTAATATTCCAAATATAATTTATCACAGATAACTCTTGTAAAAATTTTAAAATGTTAAATTTTTAAAAAACTACATTTTTGAAAATAAACCAACCTTATTCTCATCAACATTTTTATATCTTTAAGATAGTACGGAAGTTAATTTAATCAAAAGTTTATTGTGGTGCCATATTCCAAAGAATTCCGAATAGATTATTAATAATCTTAAAAAGTAAGTAAATTTTCCAAAAGTTCCTACCATTCTTTATTACGGAAATAAAACAATTTGTATAGGACGTACCAAAAGTTTGGACCGAAATCGAAATATAAAGCACACTTACAGTGTGTCCACAACCTACCTCTAGTCTGCGCAACCATTTCCTCGTTTTGCGTGCGCATACCCTACAGCATTTATATATTAAAGAATTTGGAATATTCTTAGTCTACTTCCGCGAAGATATTCGGAAAAAAACAGAATTCGCATTCGCCCAATACACATACACCAAACGTCGCATCGAAAATCGACACGGCCGATCAAAATGCAGCATGTCGACCATCGCCGATTGAGGTCGTTTTTGTTCGTAGGTAATGGAAGCGATTATGCCGGCCAACTTCCTAGTAAACGCCCGAGGAAAAATAAAGAGGCGTAGTCAGTAGTGGAAAGATATACTCGACGTAAAAATACTATTTTGTCGCAATAGATGATGGACCAAACCTAAAATTATTTTAATAGGAATTAGAGATATAATATTTTAAATGTTTTTAATGTATTTATTATATTAAATGACAGCAGGTACCAGTATACTGAAAATAGTAACCTGTGTTCTAGCGCATAATATTTTATGATACGCAATGTTTCTCCGTACCGCACGCCCCACCTAAAATGCAATATAAAAATTTTTCGAGTATACCGGGTCCGCCAATTAAGCAGGAACGGAGGAGGAAGATTAAATTATTATCGAGGAAATTACCAAAAATACTAAACCTGCATGAGGTTTAGAGAAAGAGGCATATTTTAAAAATATTTTACATTATACAGGGTGGCTCAAAAAAGTGTGGCGGACTAAACTTGCATTTTTTCAAATGGAACACCCTATATATTATTTTCTAATTCTCTATAACATTTCATATGTCTAACTTATTTTTTCTTAGTTATAGATATTGACGTTTAAAATACAGCATTTTCAAACTTTGACTGGCAGTAGCATTAGAACGGCGCATCTTAGAGAAAAATGATTTTTACCTCCTTATCTTAGGTTTTTATTCTCTATCTAAAAGTTGCAACTTCCGATTTATCATGTTAAACCGTAAATCCATTTTTTTGGTTTGACATATTAAACCGAAGTTGGTATCTTTGGATAGAGAATAAAAAACTAAGATAGGAAGGTGAAAACCATTTTTCTTTAAGATGCACCATTCCAATGCTACAGCCTATCAAAGCCTGAAAATGGAATATTTTAAACACCAATATCTCAAAAACAATTGAATTAGACATATGACATTTTATACAAAATATAAGTGGAATTTAAAATACAAGTTTAGTCCGCCACACTTTTTTGAGACATCCTGTATAACGTAAAATATTTTTTAAATATGCCGCTTTAAAGTCCACACCTCATGCTGGTTTAGTATTTTTTATAAGTTTCTCGATAATAAGTTAATCTTCCGTCCCCGCTTCGTCAGCGGACCCGGTATACTCATCTCCATCATTATAGCATAGACCTTAATTTTTATGAATGACATCAAACAATAAAGTCAATGGTCAATCAATGTCTGATCAAAGTGAAATAAAATCGAGGCGAACACTTTCCTTTAGGAAAAAATATAAAGAAAAATAAATTAATTCGAATCTCTTGGCGTCCAACGCCAGTAAAGCTCTCTGGAAAAAATTTGACTAAGAATCCTTAACATTACAGCCGGGTTTATCACTTTTTTTCTCAAGACAACCTCGCAACCTTAACGTTACCTTATTTTGACATTGGTGACATTTTGCAAGCCAACAAAATCCCGCTAATTGATTTTTCAGGTCGTAAAATCTTCTCACTGGCTGATATCGGAAACCGGATTCTCGATTCGCTGAAAATCATTATAATTGCCGCCGAATATGAAACAGGTTTTTACAAAATTGTTTGTGTGGATTCCGAGAAAATCACGTTTGAAATAGCGGTTAGAGGGATTTTGTTGGTTTGCAAAATGTCACCAATACGTTTGCTGACGTTTTTCTCACTAGTCTTTATCGCCTTTTTGATGACGATCGTCACCAAAATACAGCCTATTATGATGGCTGAAAACTTTCCGATATAATTTAACTTTTCCAGACTTTTGAAACACCCCGTATAAAAAATATTCAGATTTCTTATTGGAATAAAACACCACACGATTCCTTAGTGTAACGTTTTACATCAGGGTTTAGCGTTAAGTTATAATAATAAAAATGTGATCCTAAACAATGTTTAGGGGCTTGAAAAAGATTCCGAATTGTTATCAAATAAAAAAACATTTTTTATTGATTCGTTATTTAAGTTTGATGAATATAAAATCTATACATAACTGCAGAAAAAAAACGGAAAATTGGCCACAAGATATTTTAAAGCCTCATATTTTACGATACCGATTATCCATTGTGATCATGTCTACAATAAGTAAAGTAAAAAAATATATATATAATTATAGAAAAATGGAGTCTGTTTTAAAAACTTTTAGACTGACTGCGCCAATTTGATGAAAAAGCCAAGAAACTGTAAAACAATAAAAAAGAATCAAGTGTTTCAACGCTGTACAGCCTAAGAGGTTTTAAAGCTTATTTTCGCGGTCGACGAATATCGTTCATTTCTGTACACGTTGATGCTTAAATAACGAATAACAAACTAACTTTTAAATCTTTTTGCAAAGAAAAAAAAGCATACTTCTTAATGCTCCTAATTAATATTACCATTATAACCCTGCTGCATTAAGATACCACTTTCATCCATTAGAGCATCACCATTTTCAATAATACCAAAATCGCTATCCAGCTGAAACCCTTTCTCTTGGCTTAAATTAGTCTCACTATTCATTTCGAAACCTGGTATAAATTCAATATTTTCAGCAGTAGTCTCTGTTCGAATAGGCTGTCCATTAAGTAAACAATCAGAATTAGCTTGATAAACAAACGTTTCGTTCGCACTCAGAGGCGTATTGGGATACGATCGAGAACTAGATTGAAAATCTTTATTATTAATCAAATTGATTTTTAAATTTTGTGTAAATGGCAAAGGAGTACTAGGAACAGATCTGGGATTGCATTTAATTATATTAAAACCGGCATCCACGTCTATGCTCTGCGAGCGGGTGATATTTCTAAGTTTTTGTGGCTGATTACTAAATGTAGGATAATTAGTACCCGAACAGGTATTTATTAAATTCAAACCAAATTCCGTCAGGCACTGGTTACTGCTAGACATATCTAAATTAAAAGCATCGATGTTATTGTTATCACAAGGCTGATTGTCAAGCGAGTTAAGGAGCCGCTTGACGTTATCACGATCCTGTTCAGGTATATTAGAAAATTCTTGATCCCTCTTCAATAGTTCGGAAATAATATTTTCAGAGTTATTAATTAACGGAGGTACCGCAGCTGCGTGCATTTGATTCAACGGTACTGACTGAGATCTAGACGACAGATCGGGGAAGAAATGGGCAGTATCCGTCGAATGTTGAGGGATATTTGGAGACGTAGCATATTCAGGTGTGTACTGCACTTTCCTGTTAGCATTCAGCAGCTTTTGCAGTACACTTTTACTGCTGCTACCGATCATGGGACTCGCGGGGGCAGACATAGGCATATAGCTATTTATATGCACGTCACTGGGTATTTCTAGCGACAAATCTAATTCCTTTTTAACTTTGACATGCTTCCGATTATTATCCTGAGATAACATTATGCCAGCGTTCTGATGTGTAGTATTTTTCGTGCGAGGAATCGGAGTACTTCTAGGACTGACAAAAGGACTGGCGTTGGTACTAGAACATTTTGACTGTACGCTATTTGGCGAATGAGGACCTGGTGATATCGGAGTAAAATTAAAGTTTTTGCTTCTAGTGTTTGGACTTGGTGGTACAGAATCCTCTGGAGCAGGAGTTTCAAAACTTACACGTCTCCTTGAATTAGTAGACAAATTTGGTAAGTTAGCTAGCGTCCTTAACGGATGGGCATAATGGGTATTATGGGCGGACAATTGAGACAAACTAGAAACGGTGGCTGAAAAAGTAGTAAGATTCTCGGCAAGAGTGATGTTGGGATCTACACTAGGAGGAACGATAGGATTTGTTGGTCTTTTCTCCGAAATGCCATTTTGTTCGAGAAGTTGTCTTAAAGTTGAAAGCTTGTTGGTGTTATCAAGATCTGCGGCTATATTTGGATCTTCACCGGCGTTGAAATACTTTGAAAGTTCTTCTTCGTGTTGACTGTTGTTTGTTCCTAATCATTAACAGAAGATAAATAAATTGCTAATATACAGTATGTCAGGAATTCGAGTCTCTATTGGAATATCGATTATTATAAGTTAGAAATACGGTTAAATTAGAAGTTTTGTGGTATTTACGGGTGATTTTAAATATCCTTTGCATTAGGTATACAGGACCGTCAAGCATTCAGATATATTGTCCAACATTTAACACAACAATTTAAAGGGGAGAAAAAAGACTTTAAGTCTTCCTCCACTGATAAATTCAGAAAATTATTCAAAAGTTAGAATCGCTACATGTTTCGAATGCATAAGCATTCATCTTCAGAAGAGTTACTTTTAGAACTTTAAGAAAAGAAAGAAGGTGGACAATGTCCTAACTGAGCTTTAAGTTCATGGTGTAGTTGAAACGCGTTCAGAAACAGTGGAGAAACATACCACCACAGTTCAGGTCTAGTGAAGAAAACCCGGAACACACTGGTAGAAGGTTGAAAGTTTAAATCGTTGGGAAATAAGGAAATTGGATGTATAAAAACAATTAGAAGAAGCATTTGAACAGTTATAGAGTAGGCATATTAATTGAAAGATCCACGAGAGGAAGCAGTCTTCTAAATTGAGTGTTATTTTTATTTATTTTTTAATTGAGAATTAAACAAGTAAATAAATGTCTGATACCTGACTTAGTTGGGAAAAGTAAAGTTTTGTCCCTCTTATTTAGGGTAACGGTAAAAACCTTTTGTTTGTTGTCAAAGGTTTTAGGTGGTAAGAGTGGGCGCACAGCTATTAACTGTTTTTTATCTTTATAGTAAAATTTTGAAGGGATATATAAAACCAACAGTAATTTTAAAGAACGTTTCCTAATTTAACCGATTTATTTAAAGTAATTAATAAAATTAATTATAAATATACATATTAAATTAATTTAATTAAAATTATATAATAATTAAATTAATCATAAGTTTTATAATAACAGATTCCAATATAAAGATTCGAATTCAATGTAAAAAAAATTGTACTTACCTAAATATTCATCCATAGCATCCTTTTCCACATTGCTCACACTGTCGAGTCTCTCCCGTGTCAATGGAAAATCTTCGTCATCATCACATTCATTCATATTATCTTCACACTTATTATCGGTACTCTTATCTGAAAAATTGAAAAAAAAATTCACACTTCAAACTATAGCGAAGTCGAGGAATCTCAAAGTATGGTTGGTTATGTTGCAGCTCTTCCTCCCTCTGTTTTCGAAGGTGAAAAAGGGGGTTAAAGTTAAACTCTACCGTAGTCCTATTCTGTACCGTTAGTAATATGAATAGAGATTTCATTGATCATAACTACAGTAATAATCTATTTAATCAGTTTGATCGTTTTAAATTTAATCAGGTTACCAGCGACGACGTTCAAAAAATCATAAATAGCTTAAAGACCAACGCAGTTGGAGCTGATGGCATAAGCCTGAAAATGCTTCTCTATATCACTCCACACTTGACTGATATTATCACCTTTATAATTAACCAGTGCCTTTTGTCGGGCTGTTTTCCGAGTTGTTGGAAGTCAGCTAACATTGTGCCAATTCCTAAGGTCTCTAATCCTACTCAGCTCTCTGATTTCAGACCAATTAGTATTTTATCTACGTTATCCAAAATTCTTGAGAGGGTGGTTGCGAGTCAATTAACAATTTTTTTAAATATTCATAATATTCTTCCCACCACTCAATCAGGATTTCGAAAGAATTATAGTACCACTACTGCCTTGCTTGATATTACCGACGATTTATTTAAAGATTGGGACAACGGTCAGTGTAGTTGTCTAGTATTGCTTGATTATAGTAAGGCGTTTGATACTATAGATCATGAAATTCTATATATTAAACTTAAATCTTTTGGCCTTGGAGATGTGGCGTTAAATTTTTTTAAAAGTTATTTTTCTGACAGATCACAGAGGGTGGTAATTAACAACATCTATTCTAAATCCTCTGTGATTGGAAGTGGGGTCGCGCAAGGAAGTATTTTGGGGCCTTTAATCTTTTCTATTTACACATCCGATTTCTCTAAATTTCTTGAATACCTCGAGTCTCATCAGTACGCTGATGATACTCAAATGCGCCTCTCCTTTTTTCCTTTTGATTTAGCTACATCGGTTCTAAAAATTAATCATGACCTTGAAGTCATCTCTAACATCTCCAAGGCACATGGATTGGTTTTGAATGAAAGGAAAACTCAATTGGTGGTTTTTGGTAGGTCCAGAGATAACATAGTCGAAGACCCTCTATTTCAAATATTTGTTAATGGAACTATTTTAAGGCCTGCTAATAAGTGCAAGAATCTTGGACTCACTGTGGATTCCGAGTTGAGGTTTTCCGATCACGTCAGGTCATTAATTCAAAAAACCTTTTTCAAACTAAAGCTCCTATATGTGCACAGGGACATTTTCGATACGGATACCAGGTTACGGTTATCTAACTCCCTCGTTTTATCACATCTGGGTTATTGTGATGTTGTTTACTGGCCCGCTCTCTTACAGAGAGATAAAAACAGTCTTCAGAAGCTTCAAAATGCCTGCCTTAGATTTTGCTATAATAGTCGCAAATTTGATCACATTACTCCATATCTGAATGAATCAGGGTGGCTTACGCTTGAAGAAAGGTTTAAACTCCATCTTTTAAATCTTGTGTATAAAGTTCGAACAAATAAAATTCCAAAATATTTATTCGATAGGCTAGTCAAGGGTTCGGATGTTCATAATGTCCAAACAAGACATCGTGATTTGTATAGTGTTCCCAAGCACACACTCGCTCTTTTTCGACGTTCGTTTAGTTATATGGCAGCTACTACTTTCAACTCTTTACCTGATGATATTGGAAGGGCTTCAAGCTCTGGCGCATTTAGTAAACGTGTCAAAAATTTTTTATTTTCCAGTCGCGGCCCGCACTAAGGATCATGTCCTTATATTTTTCTTTTATCTGTACGCAAATAATCTTCCTCTTTTAATGTTATTATTACAACAGCACATATTTTGTTACCTTACCGTTTTTTCTTCCCCTCAATCACTAATTATTATTGTTTTTTTTTTCCTTCTTTGTTTTTTGTTATCTATCAATATTTTTGTTATATTCCTAATTTATTTTTAGAAATATTATTTTTATTAGGGTGGTTGTATGAGCAGTAGTAGTTGGATACCGCCACCCTTTTAATATTAAATGTAATACTTTTTTTTTGATTATAAATAAAGGCATTTATTATTATTATTATTATTACCGCGCGTTTACAGTAGTGCCTTTTTTGTGCTACGCCCTTGGGACATGTCCCAAGAGAATTGTTCATAAAGAAATAACAATCGAGATAGGATAAACAAGGAGGCGCTATTACCATTTAATTTCGTCTGCGAAAAACGGTACCAGGGGGCGGGGCTAAGTGTCATACCAATATGGCCGATTCATAAGAGCCTGATTAAATTTATTTTGAACAATTCTAAGAATACTTGGGTCAACTAGAATAATATAATTTCATTCCGACGAAGACGAGTAGTGGCATAGTGACCCGGTTGCCTAATTTCTAATTTATAAATATTGCAAGTTCGTATGTAAGTAAATAATGCCTGCCAATGTCATTTATGTCACAGTCAATGTTGCTGGTTAGTATTTTCGGGTTATAAATCTTATACACATACAGGTTGTGTTTATTTCGCACATAGAAAATAATGACCTGTATCAATAAACAAATAGTGAAATTGCGGTTCAGCGGCTAGTCCTAAAAAGTCCAAAGCTGCTTTAACTTAATTGTAGATGTATTGTTTTTACATTTTTTTTTGTTATTTAATAATTTAAATAAAATTGCAACTAAACAAACCATAGGCAACAATTAGCACCCAAAGTTTAAAAATACGGACCTAACCTATGAAACGTAATTTTCGCCGTTTGCTTCTTATCCACAGCATTTCTGCTGGAATAACTTCGCACGGCACAAGAAATAATTAATATCTATCACACAGAAGCAATAGTTTTTCACAAAAATTGAAAAACTTCTCATAAAATCTAAAACCACCTTGATTATGATAGATCGAACAGCTAATCACACGAATGACATACCAATATGGCGCAGGTAGGGTCACTTTTAGTCAGGTGATGTCACCTCCTTGTTTATTCTATCTCGATGGAAATAACTAAATAAATAAAATATTACCATTAATATTATTTTCTTTAACACACTGAACTTGCTGAGATCGAGTTTCGGCCAGCGCGGGCGCCATGGTTTGTGTGGTGGCGGTCTGTGCTGGCGCGTTGTACGTTGCAATATCACATGGTTGCAGTCTGGGCTGTATCGTTTTGTACTTGGCCTTTCGCTGTTGCTGCTGCGGCTTGGCCTGGCCGGGAACCGAGCCCTTGGGGGACGTCTGGTGTAGCAGTCTCGGTATGGCCACCTTGCTGGTAGAGGCCACAGAGACAGATAAGGGGTTGGTCTTCTCTTGGCCACCACCTATCGATAAAATAAATATCTTACAGAACAGGGTGCCAAGGGACTGCGTTAGGTCGCAGGATGATCCTAATGCTTTGGTAAGATTCTGCGAAACTCAGAGTTTATTTCTTAATCTAGATAAGTGTGTGTCGATTACGTTCACCAGAAACAAGAATGTGCATAATTTTCGTTATTTGATTAATAATAGTGATCTTAAGTCGGTAAATGAAATACGTGATTTGGGTGTTATAATGGACACTAAGGTAATTTTTAGCTCTCATATTGAGCAGGTTGTTAATAAGTGTAACCGATTCTTAGGATTTATTATAAGAAACAGTTTAAATTTTCAAAATCCTTAAACAATTCTAAACTTGTACTACGCGTTTATATTTAGTAAACTTAATTTTGCATCAGTTGTTTGGAGTCCTCAGTACGCGATTTACCTGCGGAGGCTGGAAAGTATTCAAAATAAATTTTTACGGTTCTTATCACGTAAGACGAATGTACTTATAATAAATAGCAATTATAAACCTATTATGGAAAAGTTCTCAGTAGTAACGGTTGCTGGAAGACGGACAATTTCTGATCTTGTTATGATTTATAAACTGGTTAATAGTCTTATTGATTCGCCAATACTTAGATCAAAGCTAAGCTTTAATGTACCGGTTAGGGACTTAAGGCTTCAAAATACTTTTAACATTTCACTTCGAAACACAAATTCAGGTCAAAATTCTCTTATTATAGAGCGACACGTACCTATAATGGTCTTTCCTTGAGTATGGAAATGTTCGATATGTCTATAGTAAGATTTAAAAAACATGTCAGATCATTGTTGTGATTTAAAAAAAAATTTTGTAAGGTTTTATATTTATATTTTTGTTTGTATAATTAAAAGATTTAATTCCCACTAGCTAATACCACAACGTGGATGCTTTATTGGACTTAGTGTCTGTTGTATCCCTACTTGTAAATAAATAAAGAAAAAGATCACACAATTACTATAGGTTAGTTCCAATCATCGCACACAGACGAATTTTGACCAAATCGCCGCAGCCAGGCGCATAACCCGTTATCTACGGCAGTTATACGGATTATTAGACCCGATAGACATTCCTTACAAGACAGTGAGACAGCAGAGCTTTGAGTGGTAAAAAGAACTTGCTTACTAATGAAATAGCTTGCTCATCCCTGTATGCAAAGCAGGTGACCTTAGCTTTGAAACTATCTAGGACTAGTTTTTAATGCAAAAACTTTCTTTCTATTTTACTTATACGGATACTAAACTCTATTACTTTATTTTTTAAACACGGCATTGTATTACGGATTGGTGCGGCACCTCAGTGGGCTATTGCAGCGCGATCTATATTTAAAACTACAAACCCGTAGAAAAAATGTAGGGATGCGCAAGATGTGTTGGCCTAACGCACTTGGTTTATTGTTAGTTCTACGTTTTCACGTCTGATGACTATCTTTTGCGTTGAGTTGATTCCTACAGATGGCGATATTAGGTTTTCATCATATATTTATTCTTAAAAATATTTTGAAAGCATTTTTTCGCTGTATTGGGAATTGTTTACAGGTTTTGGCTTTCTGATGAGTCCTTAACAAAGACGAAACAACCTGTCATTGTCTACCTGTGCCCCAGGGAACCCATTACCTTTGGTGTCCCTGTGTACTTTAATGTAAAAGATAGATGCACTACTTTGTCCGCCTGCCGCTAAAAACTTTCTTTCTATTTTACTTATATGGACACTAAATGATGAATAATAATATTTAATAATAGCAATATCAATAAAATAAAGACATAGTTAACTTACCAGTATTAGCACCCCCTCCATCAATCATCACCGGTTTCTGAAAACTCTTGAAGTCAGGTAACGCCGTTAGTTGAGTAAACTCTGGTTTATCACAGATAGGCTTGCCCTGAGTCGGACTGACACTGTTGCTATTACTGCCGCAACTGCTGCTAGCCGTGCTGCACTCTCCACTCGTAAGACCACCACCGCCCACGTTGATCACGCCCGAGTCTTGCGACAGAGCTGACGTTATGGACGAGGCCGGAACGCTGTGAGACCTGCATTTTTTTGCGCCTGGTTTTGGATCAGATTTTGCTGGCTAAAAAAATAAAATTTCAGTAAAAACTTTTGTGCAAAATTAAAATGGCCATTTAGCAAAGCGTTTGCGTTTCATGTAGATCAACCAACTTAATGTTCTCATATTTAGAGTTCCGTGTCGATCGTTATGATCGTAGGTTTATAATGAATCGATCGTACATTTATAGTTAAAACTTTTTCCTACATCATAAGGCGGGTAGGCCCGTTCCTAGTGGGTGTGCAGCAAATGCCCTACACGCAGGCGCAAAAGTTAAGGGAGTTAAAGTGCTCCCTCTTTTCTAAAAAAGGATGATGGGACATACACAGAGAGTAGTGGGGAAACCCTTGAACTGCTGATTGATTCCCACTTTCCTGGTAATACATCTGCCATAGAGCCCCTTATCGATCAAGGAGACGTTCCGGATTTGAATAGCATCAAATCAGTAGTCACTTACGATAAGCTAGAATGGGCGATTGACTCATTTGAACCTTACAAATCACCAGGATTAGACGGGATAATGCCCGCCATGCTACAAAGAGGGAAGAGAATCCTGATCCCTTGGCTCTTGGTGATATACAGAAGCAGCTTGCATTTTACTTACATGCCGGCTGACTGGAATAAGATAAAAATAGTCTTCATCCCTAAGGCTGGTAAGAGCAGTCATGTAACCGTCAAAGATTTTAGACCAATAAGCCTGTCTTCGTTCCTTGTCAAAACATTGGAGAGGTTACTGGATCTGCATATCAAGAACTCGGTGAGAGAGCGAGAATTAAGCTCATCTCAACACGCTTATACCAAAGGGAAATCAGTGGAAACGGCGCTACACGAAGTAGTAGGCACTATTGAGAAATCCCTTAACAATAAAAAGTACACCCTAGGTACCTTCTTGGATATTGAAGGAGCCTTTAATAACGTCACGACCGAGGCAGTGTGCGACGCTCTAATAGAAACAGGGGTCGATAACTACATCTGCCGTTGGATTAGGAGGATGTTGAAAGGCCGTCAAATCTGCTCCAGTTTGGGAAGTAGCGAGATGGTCAGATTTGCTGGAAAAGGAACTCCGCAAGGCGGGGTTCTGTCACCAACACTCTGGCTGAGAGTTCTAAATAAAGTTCTCATAGCGTTGGAGAAGGCTGGAATAAAAGTGATTGCATACGCTGACGATATAGTTATACTAGTGTCAGGTAAATTTGTAAACACAATCAGCGACCTAACAGGAATGTCGCTACGAATACTACAACAGTGGGCCATGAAATGCGGGTTAAAAATCAACCCCGAAAAAACGGAGGTAGTTCTATTCACACGCAGAAGGGTGATCGAGAACTTCAGACTCCCAGTACTCGACAATAATGCTTTAGTGCTTAAGGAAAAAGCAAAGTATTTAGGATTGGTACTTGACTCCAAGCTAAACTGGGGCATAAACTTGCAAGAACGAGTTAAAAAAGCGTCGGTAGCATTATATGCCTGCAAAAAAGCAATTGGAAAAAAATGGGGACTAAAACCCCACATAGTACACTGGATCTATACGGCTATTATAAGACCTATATTAATATACGGGGTCCTGGTTTGGTGGACCGCTTTGGAAAAAGCAGTGCACACTAAGTCAATAACAAAGATACAAAGGGCAGCTTGTTTAGGAATAACCGGAGCCCTTAAGTCAACCCCGACAGCAGCGCTAGAGGTCATGTTATATATACCCCCCTTGGATATCTATGGAAAAAGTATAGCTGCAAAAAGTGCCCTGCGACTGAAAGAGTCGAAATTCTGGAAGGAAACCAACTACGGGCACAGCAGTATACTAAAGATTCACCCGGGGAATAATCTACGAGACCCGACTGATTACTCTGTCCCAATAACATGCTTCGATAGAAGGTATTCTATACTCATGCCGAGTAGGGAAGAGTGGGAAGGCAATCAGAATATAACGAAAACAGATCACGCAATCTTCACAGACGGTTCAAAAATGGACGTTGGTGTGGGAGCCGGGGTCTTTTCCGAAAGTTTACAAATACAGAAATCGTATAGACTCCCCAACTGTTGTAGTATTTTTCAAGCGGAAGTACTGGCAGTAGAGAAGGCGGTCAATATCCTGCAAGAACACCTTGGCTTGGGAGTAGCCTCGTTAATCACCATCTTCAGTGATAGTCAGGCAGCGATTAAGGCAATCTGTTCCAGCAGCGTTAAATCAAAGCTCGTAAAGCGATGCCGCAACAATCTATGCACACTTGGCAACCAACATCGGGTTATTCTGTGCTGGGTTCCTGGACACTCCAAAATAGATGGCAACGAGGCTGCCGATGCGCTCGCAAGAGAGGGCGCAGGCATGCCAGCTGATCTAGCAGACAATACAGTGAACAAACCACTGGGATTGGTCAAAGAGGAGATCGACTACACGGCCAAGCAGCTTGCACAGAACAGATGGACAGGGTTGACAACCTGTAGTACATCCAGGCAACTGTGGCCCACATTCGATAAAAAGAGAACCGCAGAGCTATTGAGACACAGTCGAAAAGACGTGAGAAATATTACTGCGATTGTTACCGGATATTGCCTCTTCGGTAGACATGCCGAACGTATGCAAATACCCACTAACGACTTCTGCAGAAGTTGCAGAGATGAGGAAGAGGAAGAAAGTATTCAACATTTTCTGTGTGAATGCCCTGGCCTCGCAAGAAGGAGGTTCACTACTCTGGGTGAATCATCTTTCGATAGCCTGGAGGAACTAAGCAACTTACAACTTGGACGGCTGAGCAGATTTCTGAACAGTAGTGGCTGGTTTGAATGAGTTGTTAAAATCCTTCCGCGGTTACGTCGCATAAACCATCAGTGATCTGATGAAGGTGGGTTCTACGGAACACGTGTGGTATCACAACGGACCTAATCAGGACTACGTGAGACTGTTTGGTCAGACCCAAGGGTCTGCAACTCTTACCTAACCTAACCTAACCTAAGGGAGTTAATTCAAAACCTGGACATTACCTGCCCCACGACTTAAAAACAAGACAAATAATTGAATAGAAGTAAACATTGGTCCTGTATCATCTTGATATTAAATTGAGTTATTAAAACATTTTATTTTATGCGTCATAGTTAAAAAGCTAGCACAATCAAACTTCCAAAAGCCGTAACAATATAATTTCGTACCATTTGACGTTCGACTTGACTGGATACGCTTTAAAAAAATGTTAAATTTTACTTTGATTTACTTTGAAAGGGTGATAACATCCTATGAGGCAGTAGCATGTAATTGGGCGTAAATGTGACCGGTCATACACAATACACCCTACAGGAGGCACAGATGTTTGATATCGGCACTTGTCTCTGGATTGGAAAGTTGTCGGATACGTAGAAATGACACACCACTTTTCGTACGTGGCATCGCCAGACTAATTTTTATAGACAAAGCTATTTACGTTTCCCTTTAAGGACAACCAATGTTCTCAGGATAAAAATATACGCACTGTAGTAATTATAAGAATAGCAAAACAGCATTGTCGTACTGCGCTAAATATAGAAGCAGTAGGTAAACGAGAACGAAAGTACGCAAAAGAAAATTAGAAAAATATTCATCTGTAAAAATAATAAATAATTATAAAACGTATTATTTTTTTTAACAAACTACATGTTAATATTTTGAAAGTAGACAGTCATCCTTATGGCAAAGAAAACTATAATTTTCCAAGTTTGTTAACGTGGCAACGTCGCATCTATTATCTTTGTGATATGATTCATCACCCGTTCTGAACCACCAGCTGTCAACGCATTAGTTTGTTTCAAGTTCATTAAGCAAGTGTATTTTGTGACCAGTGTTGCCGATCTGTTACAATCCTAACAGATCTGTTACGTTTTTAAAGGATCTGTTACGCTGTTACTCTTTTAAGCAATCTGTTACGTTTTCTCGAGCTTTCTTTGGGTAGGAGGACAGAGGACCTTTTTGTTTTTTGTTATCACTTTTGTTCGGGTTCGCCCTTTGCGTAGCTTGGGTAGGGGTAGTATGGGTTTGTCCTTTGCGTAGCTGGGGACTTTTTTTTTCACTCTTAGTCACTGGATTGGGAGAGGAAAGAGAAAATGTATTCTATAATGCTGTTACTATTTTAGTAAATCACTTACGGTTTTCAAGCTAATTTGTGACGATTAAAAAATATTTGGTTGCAACACTGTTTGTGACTTTATTTGAAGTGTTTTTACTGAATATACTGTGTATTGTGATAAAATGGCACGTCAATTTTAAGTGTGCAAGAAATTAAGCCATTTAAGTCCGGAAATAACAATACACGGGCGAAAATAAAATCGGCCATGTGCGTGACTTGACGAACTGTGACCGAAGCGTGTAGAAGTAGTATCCTCTCCATGTCATCCGTTTCCCCACATGCCCTGATTGATATCTCCTTTTTTTTTCTGAGGTCGCATCAACAATAGGGTGAAAGATGTAAAGAAGAAAAGAAGAAAGAGGTTTGACATCTAACGACGGTTTTTAAAATTTATTTTACCACGGTTACTTTTTGAATAGTTGTGTTCAAAGTTGATGTGTTTTAATTTTTCAACCGTTCGCAGCCAGACATCCAACAAACTTTGGGTAGCGTCCCGAATAGTCAGACACTGTCGCGATATTTTTCCAATATAGCGGAAATCACACCAGGCAGCATTTTAATTGGTTTATTTGAAAAGTACAACAATTATTACAGTTTTTAACATACTAGGAATTGTGCAATGTAATTTCTTTTACCCCACTTAAAGTTTTGGTTACTGGCCACAGCCTTTGTCTAATTGTTTAAATTATTAGACAACAAACTTGAATTTTATTAAGCCGTATCGACACCCGCGGCGGGAAAGTTCATAATCTCAACATATTCACGCGACTTTAATAATGGACGCTGTTTACATAAGGATATTTCGGGGGTATGTGCTTCACAAGCCGAACGTTCCACGAAGATGCCAACCAAACTGAATAGCATGTAAATCATCCCCAAGGATTGCCGTAGATATGGCTAAGCTCCAGACTAGGTGACGAGGTTGCAACCTCCAAGTTGAGGAGGACCATTATCAGTGGAGACAAGCCTATTAATGAATTAAAAGGTCTTGTGGGAGTCTGGTTACAATCACAATAGAAGTAGAAGGCTTGTTGCTAAGGCTCGGTCTAATACAAGGCCGAATAGTGAATTTACCAACTGTCCAATAAGTTGATGAGGGCAATAACTAATCAGCCAGTTAATTGTTAAATATCTTTATGCAAACCGGCATTAAACTATTAAATAGTTTGTTGCTTCTTACGAGATATAAAATCAAAATGAAAATATTTATTTCATACTGATCTAATACTAATAAAGGTCGCTAGGAAATATAAATGGCTGCTTTCCATTCACACAATAGGTGAATAATATAAGCTTGTACGTTTATTTATTTTTTATTATTTATTTATGCAGCAAACAAACGACGCTAACGGCGAACTAAATTTGAAGAGTAAAATTGTCGAACTTATTGAGAAATTCCAACATCGGCTCCAGAGTCGCTTAATCCGTAAAAACTTTTCTCTATCGAACGTTAATAACAAATAAAATTTTACCTGATTTTTTCTTTTTCGTTCTTTCCCTTCGTTTCTTTGCCGAATTTTCTTTTGTAACTGAAGCTGCATCTCTCTATGTTTATTGACACTTTTACTGACCGTTTCTTCACCTAGAAGAAAAAATGAAATCCATATTAGCAGAGACTTATCAATATCTTTAAAATAATAGGTTTACATAAATATGTCGTAGTCTCATAGTGAAATACGTCATTTCATAAAAAGCCTATCCATTTCATGAAACACCGACATATAGTGTAAAAAAATGTTGGTGTTGATACGCTATATAGAAGAGTTTTGGACTTGCATTGTTTTAATTTGTTTTAAATCACGTTTCAACTGTAAACTAACTCCAGTATTCACCTAAAGACGACTGGAGATACTTACCAGTTAAAACGTAAATGTAGATTTAACCAAAACCATTGTACAAAAGGCCCTGAATCATTTGTAGAATATTATAACCTCTTCTATAAAGATAAAACAATGAAGAGTCCATACAGTAAACAACAATTGAGGCCCTTAGAATAAAAGGGGTATAAGTACAAAGATTATAGTTTTGAGATAATTTCATTTAAAGTTTATTGAACTTTAAAAAGTCGCCAAAAAAGATAGGAAATAGTTGTATCTTGGTCTATATGTAGTATTGGTAATTGTGTCTTAAATTTTTTTTATTTTTTTGAAATTTGAAATATTTTTGTAAAAAATTTTACACGGTACAAGTGCACTTGCATCCGTTTTATTGTAAACATATTTCTGCTTTCAGATACATAGTATTTCTACTCGCTAATAGAGGGCGCACAAAGCCTGAAAATCACTTCTGCCGTACAAAGGAAAAATCAAGTAACTCGAAAACCAAAGGTTTTGGCCAGATCGATTTGTTTATTTTAACATGTTTTTTTTGATAACTTTTTTGAATTTTATCCCTCAGAGTTGTTTTCTTTTTCAACTTAAATGTTTTTTTGTCCTCTTTCTAAGGATATAAGTAAATATAAGACAATCCTACTAAATATCTATGTTTTTGATAGTGCTCGAGTTACTAAATGCAACAATCGCTTGGATATGCAATCCTAAAAGCAAGTAACTCTATATGCTAGATGTTTAAATAAGGTAAATGCGCAAAAACAATCAAGCAACTGGATTTATAATTTACACTACAAAAAGCAAAGCAACAAAAAACTTAGATAAATAGAGTAAAAGGTGTACAAGTTTCTAAATGCTTTTCTTAAAATAAAGTAAAACAACGTATAAAAAACTAAGTTTTATTTTCAATAAATGAAAATGAAATTCAAACGTGACAAAACAACATTAAACATAATGTCTAAGAATAAGTACGTGTGTACAAGCATATAAATCCCTTAAACAAAAACTGCCGAATAAAAAAATTATTTAATTAATAAAATTGGATTTTCGGTACATATAGGTATTTGTGTCTTGACTTACATAGGCTTAAAAAATTATTGATTTTAAGATTGTACGGTAGAAATTCCTAAATCTTCAACATCTTCTCTACTTGGCAAATTCTTTCAAAAAATCTGTTTTCTTGGTGAGCTCTTGAATAATAGTATCTTTTTTCATTTGGTTTCTGCTGTCGTAGAATTTAGGAAGCTTAGCATTCCAGGGTTATACCAATGATAAAAGCGCTTTAGCCTAATTAAAAAAATATTAAACAATATAACCCACTACTTTTATGGGATTTCTTTGCTAATATTTCTAGCATTTTTTTCCCTTGACTAGACATTTTTTGCAATAACTTATTACTCGAATTAATGAATTACGACTGAGATTTTGTCACAACCCCCACTTGCATAACAAGGTAACAAGATTTGATCGAATGAGAAGGCTTAATCAGCCTTAACTGGAACTCAGGAGCAGCCAAGCTGCCTACCTCTCATGTGTCGAATAAATCACCGACAACAATGAGCTAAGGAGTCTAGAGGATCATTATGATAACTGGACATCGAACGTGTCACATTGCCAAGCCAGATCACTGATGAGCACCCAGAACATCAAAATGATCATCAAATTAATTTGATGTTAACATTCCTTGCCTCACTTAAAATGAAATGTTAGGTCATCCTTGTTTCTGATTCTGGGTGCTCATCAGTGATCTGGCTTGGCAATGTGACACGTTCGATGTCCAGTTATCAAGGTAACAAGACGTAGAGCGCGGGAAGCGGATAATTCGGTTTATCAACTTTGTTTCGGTAATTAGTATTTTAAACGAAGTCGAAATATTTGCTATCGTTTTAACCCTTTCGAACAAGCTAAGTACAGTTACTTGATTCTTCGTTTGCATTTTATAGTCCTTAGCATTAAGTAAATCGATTTACTTGTTTCTTAAATTGTAAAAGTGTCAAATCCCAAAAAGTAACTCGATTAGATTTATTTATGCACTGGTAAAATATAAGTAAGAATAGAAAAATGCAAAACTTTGCAAGTAAGAAGATTTACTAAAATATTTGTCACAGGGAAGTAGAGATACTAGAATGTAGTAGTAAATAACTTGGTAATTTAACACTACTTAAATATCAGAATTAGTGGAGACAAAGAGGGGTCAAAGGGAAGCCCAAAGATGCATACAAAGTAAAAATCAAGTAAGTCAAGTTACTTGATTCTTTTTTTTTACGGCAGACTTGTTCCTATTTTATTCCAAGCAAATATGAACTTTAGGTAGCCATTAATGCACTTATCTCAGATTTGCTTAAATGTGTACCCTTACCCCTTTTATTCTAAGGGCCTCAATTATTAAATGTTACGTGAGGTAAGAAGTAAATATAAAATAATACATTTTTAAGGTTGTCTTATTAGGATGGGCATAAAAAACGCCAGACGCTGTTGTCAGGAAGGCTAAAAGTGGCTACTAATTACGTTTCTTATTTTTTTTTGTGATAAGACGTAAGTATAGTATTGTAAATAAACCAGAAAATCACGTCGTGGATTTTATGTATGTTGTAAGGATCCTACAGCAGTATACTAAAGATCCACCCGGGGAATAATCTACGAGACCCGACTGATTACTTTGTCCCAATAACATGCTTCGATAGAAGGTATTCTATACGCATTCCGAGTAGGGAAGAGTGGGAAGGCAATCAGAATATAACGAAAACAGATCACGCAATCTTCACAGACGGTTCAAAAATGGACGTTGGTGTGGGAGCCGGGGTCTTTTCCGAAAGTTTACAAATACAGAAATCGTATAGACTCTCAACTATTGTAGTATTTTTCAAGCAGAAGTACTGGCAGTAGAGAAGGCGGTCAATATCCTGCAAGAACACCTTGGCTTGGGAGTAGCCTCGTCAATCACCATCTTCAGTGATAGTCAGGCGGCGATTAAGGCAATCTGTTCCGGCAGCGTTAAATCAAAGCTCGTAAAGCGATACCGCAACAATCTATGCACACTTGGCAACCAACATCGGGTTATTCTGTGCTGGGTTCCTGGACACTCCAAAATAGATGGCAACGAGGTTGCCGATGCGCTCGCAAGAGAGGGCGCAGGCATGCCAGCTGATCTAGCAGACAATACAGTGAACAAACCACTGGGATTGGTCAAAGAGTAGATTGACTACACGGCCAAGCAGCTTGCACAGAACAGATGGACAGGGTTGACAACCTGTAGTACATCCAGGCAATTGTGGCCCACATTCGATAAAAAGAGAACCGCAGAGCTATTGAGACACAGTCGAAAAGACGTGAGAAATATTACTGCGGTTGTTACCGGATATTGCCTCTTCGGTAGACATGCCGAATGTATGCAAATACCCACTAACGACTTCTGCAGAAGTTGCAGAGATGAGGAAGAGGAAGAAAGTATTCAACATTTTCTGTGTGAATGCCCTGGCCTCGCGAGAAGGAGGTTCACTACTCTGGGTGAATCATCTTTCGATAGCCTGGAGGAACTAGGCAACTTACAACTTGGACGGCCAAGCAGATTTCTGAACAGTAGTGGCTGGTTTGAATGAGTTGCTAAAATCCTTCCGCGGTTACGTCGCACTAACCATCAGAGATCTGATGAAGGTGGGTTCTACGGAACACGTGTGGTATCACAACGGACGTAATCAGGACTACGTGAGACTGTTTGGTCAGAGCCAAGGGTCTGCCACTCTTACCTAACCTAAGGTTCCTGCTAAATAAGTATGCGAAAATGCATTTTTTCAACTCTGTTCTGGTCGACGCGAACTCTCGCGACTCCAATAATGGCATCATTCGGTTACTTGATTAGTTTCACACTATCTAAATGTTTGTGGATTTTGCGGTAATTTTCAATGTATAGTTGTATGTTATAGTATTTTAGTACAGTTGTGTTTTGTGTTTAAAAGATGTAAAAGTTTATTGTGATGTGGTGAGCTAAATTTTTAATCGTACATTTGATTTATAGCCCTTTGTTTGTTTACTTTTATTATGGTTGTAGAGTTTAGTTAGAACAGGTAATCAGCATAATTCAAGGGGTCTTGACATTATTAAAAAAATTTAAACCAACACATGTCACTTTTTCCTTCTCTACTGGCGGAGGCGTCAAGCCAATACCAAAAAAACCAAATGGTGAATTTTCTCCTGAGATGTGAAGTCATATCAGGATTTACGTATTTAAATATATATAAATATCCATGTGGCAGTAGAAAAAATAATTTAGTTAACACATATTTTTGAATATTACCTTACCTTTGGGATGTGAATCAGCAGCATTAGAAGTAAGCTTGCTAGCTGCATCGGAACCCGATCCTATCGAACAATTTCTGACCAAGTAATGTGCCAAGGACTGAAGAGAAGAAAACTGAACGCCAAGTTGCTGTTGTGCCCATTCTTTCACAATCAACCAAGCTGCGTATGTTAGACTGGACTGAGTTACTGGAGCTTCTGTTGACTAAAAACAAGAATAAAATGCAACTATTACCGTCTAAAGCTTAGCAAAGCCCTAGGCAAATATCTTTAAACATCAAACACTTTACTGTACAGGGTGTCCCAAATTCGATACTCATCATGGGTACCTTGGAAACTATAAAAGACAGCATCGGTCAAATGGTGATAAAGTTGCGGAATTTTGTGCCCAGTAATATTGTAAAAAAAATTGAGCTTTCTTCTTGAAATATTTCTTATTTTTTTTTGTTTTTTAAATTTATCTGGCTTATTTTAACCATGTATCACACTTAATAATTTTTAGACGTTTTGATGTCATTTTTACATCATCAGGAATTTGATAATTGCTTTTAAATAAATACGGCTCTGGTGACAGTTACTTAACAAATTTTACCAAATACAACATGCAAATGAATGCGAAATGTAAGAGTAAGCTCAAATTTTTTTTACGATATTAATGAGCCCAAAATTCCGCAACTTTGCCACCATTTGACCGATGCTGTATCTCTTATAATTTTCAAAATACCCATGATGAGCAACGAATTTGGGACATCCCAGGGTGTACCAAATTTCGAGGATGACCATCAAAATCTCAGAAACTATAAGCAATACGAACAAATTTAAATTGTGGCAAAGTTGAACACACACTTTTGGAGATATCTGAAAAAAAACGAAATTTGGAAAAATTGGTTTTATTTTTTCCTTACTTTATTTAAAGAGAAATTATTAACCAAATTGCCCTTTTTCATTGCCATTTTTTCCTCTCTACAAAATGGCATTATCAGTTTTTGAATCCGACGTTTCGATCTTTTGGGCCCATTATCAACCTCATTTTTTTTAAATACGGACCTGGATGTTTACTTCGGATTTCGAAGTTCGTCATCCTAAAAACAGATATGCATTACACTCGTTATGTTAATAAACGTTTCGACGAAAAATTCATCATCAAACATACCTATTTTTGCCTTCAGTAAGGAAAAATCAGATTTTAAATAATAAATTAAAAGTGGTTGAGACAAAACATTAGACGCTAAACCATAACGGCAGATTTGTCTTGACATATTTATTAGTTGTTAAAGTAATAGCTATTTTTTGCTTTTGTAATTTACAAACGTTAATTACAGATATATTTATCGTACCCTGTGACAACGAAATTACTACCCAGCTTGTCACGTCCTTATAAAATAAAACAACATTATGAAATGTTGGTAAGTTATATGGTTGCACTGCGCGCACATATTCAGTATTAAAACGTCTGACTGTCATTTCCGGGTGAATTGGAAGGGCATACAACTATCCCATTTTAGAAGGAACACCCTGCATATTTTTAAAAATATGCATTCTACGAAGAATTTCAAGCAAAAAACATGTAACATATCCTATACCTACCTAAGACAGTTTTCGAGAAAATGATGTTGGAAATGTCACATTACCCACACGATTTATTGTTTTTACAAAAAACATGAATAAGTTAAAAGTTTAATTATAGCTTTTTTTTTCTTTTCTTTAGGTATTTCGTTTGAATGATTTATATTTCACTTAAGGTTTATCCGGAAGTGCTGCAAAATTTGACATTCAAACACAAATTTCGCCAATAATTTCAATGTCCCCTTTTAAATCTAATTTTAAAAATTATCTTCCTTTTCTAAATAATTTTTATTTATGCTTCCCTATGTCTAAACTTATTAGTTTTAAGATATAAGCAATCAAAAGTTTAGTTACATTATCCAACAAGCAACCATTGATGTTAATTTATTCATAGTTTCATCTAAGGTAGCTATGGATAAAAGTAATATGGCGATAACATCGTAAAACAGTTGAAATTTAGTTTTAAAAGGAGGAGTGCCATTGAAATTAATGGAGACAGTGTTTGAATGTCAAATTTGTCAGTTTAACCGGAAGTGAACTAATTGTGACTTGTGACTCATTCATACGGAATACCTAAAAAGAAAAAAAAAATATTTATTTTACTTATTCACTTGTCTTTTTTTTAATAATAAAACGTGTGGTTATTACTAAATTTTGGTTATGGTTGTAATGTATAGAGAAACAAAAAATAAAATTTTCTGTTCGTACCTACTTTTTGATATTTTTAAGCCATCGCTGATAAAATAAATAAAAAAACTATTGGAACAAAAACACGGACTTTATCGAATATACGTCATGAAACCGGCAGTTTCACAATGTAGCCAATATTCTCTAAAATCTTTAAATTATAATACAATGACAAAGGCTTAAAAGTAATCCAATTGAAATAATTGTCCAAAACGGATTATGCGGAAAAATTAAAAAAAACATCATATTATTTCCAAAATGTTATCAATATGTCTTAAAATAGGTTATTAAAATTCTAGGAACAAAATATATTATTTAACTAGCATAAAGGGTTTCCATGTGGCAACATCGAAATTAATGAAATGGTAGCTGAAAAAGTCTAACCTACGTTATTTGTCGATCTTTCTGCTCTATGAGCAAATAAATAAAAAGAACAGTTATTTTAAACAAAAATACAACAAAATTTTACAATAATTCGTGTGTAAGTGGGATGTAAACAAAAACACCGACATGACAAGTGAATGATCGGTAACGATGCTCACTGTAAAATTTTATCGGATCGACGTATCAAGTAATCGCGCCAGTTATGCGTTTTTAAAATTTGTGAAAATTGTGCATGTTTTTGATGAGCTGCAAAAAATGGTGTGGCATGACCTCGTAATAGTTTTATTGATAATAAACTTCTAATAGCACCGACTTAACAATTTAAATGCCAAAACTATCAAATATGAGAAAAGTGAAGGAGCCCATTTGACAATTTCCAACGCCATTTGTTCGGAAACTGTCTTTAGATAGGTATAGGATGTTTTATGCTAAGAATTCTCCGTAGAATGCATATTTTTAAAAATATATAAGATATTCTATTTAAAATAACAAAGTTGTATGTACTTCCGGTTCAACCAGAAGTGACAGTGTAGTAATTTCGTTGTCACCCAGTATTTTCCTCTCCATCCGGATCATCTCTTTATTTTTCTTTAAATAATTTTCAAACTATCGCTTTTATCCGGATATCTGCAGTACTAGCAATTTTCTCAATTTTTAAAAGACATGTGATTTAGCACAAAATCGTGCACCTTTGTCACAATTTAGACTTGTTCGTATATGTTATATTTTCAGAGATGACAATAGTCACGAATTTTGGGACACCCTGTAAACTTATCTAATGTGCTTTAATTTTATAAGCACACCATTTAATATGAAATGATTTGAAAATATTAATCACTTTACAAAATAAAAAACACTAAGCTTGAGTATACCTAAAAATAAAGTATTTTTTCTATAGCGTGATAATTTTTAGTAAAATGTGCTTGTTAACGTGCGGGATGCTGATTAGTTGACGTTTATGTATCATCACTTTGTTTACAAGTATATTATAGATCCCCTCCTGAAGATAACCATTGCGGTCGAAACGTAATGAGGCTTTTTAAAATTATAATATATGGAGTGAAAACGGATACCTTTGTAACTTGAAGAAATAGTCCATACTTAAAAGTGGAGTGGATATTTAGAAGGAAAGAAACCAAAACTCAAAGTCTTCCTCTACATGTTTCCAATGCAGAAGCATTCATCTTCAGGAGAACAAATTAAATTAAGAAGAAAAGGGTAGATATCCTCTTAACGGAGCCTCAAGATTGAATTATTAGATAAAATAAAGGCTCAATGAGGAGAACAGTGAGAAACCCATCACCAAAATATACTTCACACTGTGAAAAGGGAAACATATGCAGATTTGTAGCTTTCGGCACTTTAAGAATTTAAGTGCAGAATACAAGGTTTAACAAGGTGTGAGGAAGAAAATTTGTCAAGAGAGATGAAGAGTAATGAGCATAAATAATTCATTTAAAAAAAAGGTTGTGGGCTCGGCATATCCAAAACTATGGGAACGAAGTGCACGTAAGTGTGAGGAAGGTAAATGTTAATAACATTTGTAATATGTTATGATTTTATAATGCCATAATTCGAATAGCTGCCCATATGGATGCTTTCATCTGGCGATAGGATTTCTAATTTTATTTACATTTATTTTCCTCACACTTACATGCACTTTATTCCCATAGTTTTTGATATGCCCAGCCCACAACCTTCTTCTTTAAATGAATTATTAAATATCTACTCTCATTACTCCTCATCTCTCTTGACAATTAGCTTTCTCACACCTGGTTGTTAATTCTTTTATTCTGCACTTAAATTCTTATAGTTCCCTTTTCACAGTGTGACGTGCATTTTGGTGATGGTTTTCCCACTGTTCTATCTACTCATTGAACTATTATTTCATCTAATGATTTAATCTTGAGGCTCCGTTAAGATGATATCTACCCTTTTCTTCCTTATTTGTTCTCCTGAAGATGAATACATAGGAGGGTGTACAAATTATGTGAACAACTGATGCCTTATTTAGTGTACAGGTGATCTTACAACGTTGCAGAAATATAAATTGTAATGTGTATGCCTGTTTCATTGACTATCAAAAGGCATTTGATAAAGTTCAACACAACAAATGGATAGAAGTTCTACAAGACAATGGAATGGACGGCAATCAATCAAACGCATAATCAAAAACCTATACTGGAATCAGTCAAACTGTTAGAAAAACACAGAAAGTGAAAATTCTAAGAGTACGGCAAGGATGTATATTGTCACCTCTCATATTCAACATGTACTCAGAGGCAATTTTCCAAAGAGCTCTAGAATACACTGAAGTGGGAGTACTATTAAACGGCGAACGAATGAATAATTTTAGATATGCCGATGACACCGTCATTTTTGCCGACGACACCGTCATTTTTGCCGACACTGCACAGGGACTACAGCTTTTGATGAACAGTGTAGTTAGAATTAGTAAGAAATATGACCTAGAGGTTAACCCCAATAAAACAAAAGTCATAATAATTAGCTAAGAAAAAATTGAATGAGTACAATTTATCATCAATGAGAAAGTAGTAGAATGAGTGACAACATACACATATCTTGGCACAGTACTAATTGAACAGTGGGACCATTCTCAAGTAATAAAATCAAGAATCGAAAAGGCAAGAGCAGCTTTCATCCAAATGTCCAAATTGTTCACAACACATAATTTGAATTTAAGATAACTTAAACTACTCCGATGTTACATATTCTCCATCTTGTTATACGGAGTGGAGTCTTGGAACTTGATTGAGGCAACAACAAAGAGATTAGAAGCATTCGAGATGTGGACATATCAAAGAATCCTCAAAATATCATGGATAGACAAAGTTTCAAACACCCGAATACTTGAAAAACTTAATAAAAAAAAGGAAATAATGTACACAGTAAAACGAAGAAAATTGGAATATTTAGGTCACATTATGAGAAACGACACTAAATATAAATTACTAAAATGTATACTGAAAGGAAAGGTTCAGGGCAAGAGACGAATATTCTGGCTAAAGAACTTAAGAACCTGGTTTGAAACATCCACCACAGGACTATTCAGAGCAGCAACAAACAAAATTATCATTGCTAGAATGGTTGCCAACATTCGGTAACGAATAGGCACTAGAAGAAGATGAATGCTTCTGCATTCGAAACATGTAGAATATTTCTTTTTTAAAACAAGTTTTTTACTAATATAACATTGGAGGAAGACTTTGAGTTCTTATTTCTTTCCTTCTGGATAGATACCTTTGTATATTATTTAAAAGCCGAAATAGTTGTCTAATAATAGCACCTAATGTGTTAACTTACCAAAGGTTTATCAGTTAGGTCAGGCAACAATGGCGGTTTCAGGTTAACCCTTCTTCTTAATCCCGAGTAGCAATACTTAGAATTTCCTCTTTGACCCAATCTTCTTGCGCGGACCTTTGGAAAAACTTGTTTCATCACTTTTCCAAAATCAGCCTGAGACAGAGGCTTAATGCTGTTTGTGTCACAGTGCTGTCTGAAATATAAAATGGTTATTTGAAAACACAGCTCCAACTAAGGATCCGGGAACTTGTGACGGGGGGTAGATGCGATTTAAAAGGCAGCCCTACAAAACAAAGTCGTAGGAAAATATCTATGAATTACGTCATTCCAACAATATTTCTGGATTAAGAGGGAGTGTTAAAAAATGCTGAGAGGCGGGAATGGGAAGTTAGTAGAGATACATTAAACAAATCAATATCATGGTATGAAGCGTTATAAACCTATAATATTTGGTTTTGGTTTCGTTTCAAATATATATGTCGTAGTCGTATTGTGAAATCCGTGGACACTCACCTGAACAGAGTCGTATTTAGAAGTTTATAATAATACACGGCTGCACAATTTTAAGTTAGACAAGACAAGAATTTTCTAAATACGACCCTGTTCAAGCCGAGCGTCCACGTCTATATGTTTTAATTTAGAGCCAGTTGGAAATAAATAGACTATAGGTATTTCATGAAATACCGGCATACAGGGTGCTACAAATTCGCGTGCGTACAAGGGGATCTCGAAAACGGTAAGAGATACGGAGATGGTTAAATTGAGGCAAAGTTGCGTATTTTGGGGCATAATAATTTGGCGAAAAAAAATTGTAATTATTCCGAATGCTTTCGGAGATATCCGAAATAAACAAAAATTTCCATTTTTGGTTTTTAATTTTTTGCGCTTTTATTTTTGAATTTGAAAAAAAATAAAAAACACTTTTTCATAGCCGTTTTTATGTTCTACAAGGTGACATTATTAGTTTTCAAATTCGACGTTTCGTTCTTTAGTTACCAAAATCAAGTCAATTTTTTTAAATACGGACCTGGAATTTTAAATACAGTTTTAGGGATTTCTAACCTTTAGAAATTTAATACTATGTACAAGTTTTTGAAATTTTAACGTTTTGTCTCTAATAACACATTTTTCAAATTATCTTTTTCATTTCATTACCGTCCTGAACATTTATAGCCAAACTAAAAAACAAAAGATTTCTGATTTGAAAATGCCATCCATTTTTACTCAAAGAGGCCTGATAATTAATATTTTGTAAGAAAAGAGACCCAAAGTCTCGATCTCTAATGTATTTTTGTTACATGTTTCGCCTAAAACTAGCATTATCAGATTTTCTAAACAGTAAAAAAAAAATATGTTTTTGAAATAAACATAAGCGCATCACAGTAACATAACCACTCCAGTTTTTCTTCCTTTTCTTCACTCGGGAGATTTTTTTTTGTTTTACGGTCATAATTATGACTTAAGATATACTTTATAAATAAAATACTAATAGAAAATAGAATTACTTCTCATGCTTGCTTACTTCCTAGAGTATTGTGACGGTAAATCCTATTGAAAAATAAACGGCCTAAACACCATAACTTCATGTAATGTAATTTTAATATTAAAGTTATTCTAAAAATAATTGCCAGGGCCGTAATAGTAAAGAAAGGATAATTTGAAATGCCAGTGATGTGTTTTTCAGGACAAAACCTTAAAATTTTAATAACTTTTAAATCGTATTAAATTTCCAAAGCTTTGAAGTCCCTAAAAATTCCAGGTCCGTATTTAAAAAAAAATAATTGAGGTTGGCATCTAAGAACGAAACGTCCAATTTGAAAACTAATCTTATAGAACATAAAGAGCGGCTATGAGAAAGTGTTTTGTGTCTTTTTTCCCAAGTCAAAAATGAAGGCGCCAAAAAAATAAAAACCAAAACTAAAAATTTCGGTTTTTTTCGGATATCTCCGAAGGTATTCGGAATATTTACAATTTTCTTTCACCAAATTATTAACCCCCAAAATACGCAACTTTGCCTCAATTTAACCATCTTCGTATCTCTTACCGTTTTCGAGATCCCCTTGTACACACACGAATTTGTAGCACCCTGTATAGTGTAAAGGAATATTGTTTCGCTATCTGCCACGGTTTTTTGTGAAATTCCTAACATTTCTGGTCATATAGTGAACTATTTACCTCTACACGATTTGTCGTTTTTAAAAA
Organism: Polydrusus cervinus; assembly: GCA_935413205.1. Classification (NCBI taxonomy): domain Eukaryota; kingdom Metazoa; phylum Arthropoda; class Insecta; order Coleoptera; family Curculionidae; genus Polydrusus; species Polydrusus cervinus. Next base: position 34,184,970 of record OW284510.1, on the reverse strand, counting down.
TTGGCAACTCGCGAAAAGACAGGATAATATTAGTCAGATAGTGTTTAGTAACGTCTCTTGTTTATTCGTATTCTTGGCGAATCTGTAAATGAAATAATGGTATAAAAAATAGAAGCAGAATTGTTTGTGGAGCATTATAATCTCTTCTATAAAGATAAAACAAACAAAGCGTGCGTACAATAAACAACAATTAAATGACGTAAGAAGTAAACAAACATAACATAATACATTTTTAAGGTTAGGTTTTATTATAAGTTTGTGTGATAATTATCGATGTGCATTAGATGTTCGATGTTTTTACCATCGATATTATAACTTGTAAGCATCGGTGTTTAGGATGGTCATTCGATATTTTAATGACAGTATTAGTCAAAGTCAAAAAATCCTTTATTTAAAGAATAATAAAATTCTTGTTAACAAAGGTCAAAAATAAAAATGAATAACTTTAAAGTACATCCATATACATGCCTATACACATAATACACACAGATTATCGTATCAAGTATCATTAAAAAATTCATCCAAAGTGTAGTAAGCTTTTTTAGTCAAGAAACGCTTAGTTAATTTCTTAAACTTTTCAAAATGTTGTTGCCTTCTTAAAGCGAGCGGAAGATGATTAAATATTTTCTTACCACCATATATAAAAGATTTTCTAATTTGTTCTGAATGAGGTATAGGTAAGCTTAAAAAAAAAGATTGACGCGTATTATAATAAGAAGGCAACAGCTCACTTTTATATTTTTTATATACAAGACAGGCAGTCTCTAAAATAAAGATAGAGCAAAGAGTCAATATTGCATGCCTTATAAATAGTGGGCGACAAGAATCCCTAATTTTAGCACTACACATGTATCTTATTGCTCTCTTTTGCAAAACAAACACCGTGTTAAATAAATATTGGGTTCATGATCCCCATTAAAACCCTGGTTTGGGCCTGCCTTTCTGGGCGAATGCGTGCCTGCGTGGAATATATTTTTCCGCATTTTGCTGATTATAAAAATATATTAATTGGAAAAAAAATTAAGAAAATGTTTGTTTTATTAGGGTTGTCTTGGCTCAGAAATACGTCGGTCATTCTGTTAGGCGGAAATATTTCCCAAGCTTTAATGGTTAGACAGATGAAATACAAAGAAACAAGAGATGTTACTAGACACTATCTAACTGAAATACCATATTTTCGCAAAATGCCGAGTTTTAAAAACGGCGGATCCTCTAGAAGTAATTAGTTCCCAAAGGTTTCAGGCTTTTCACGAAAAGCCGAGGCAGATAGCGAAACTATATTTCTTTACATTATATGTCGGCCTTTCATGAAATGCCTAGGCTACTAGAAAAAAAAAACGTGTTCTGACAATGTTTCAATGTGTTTTTCTTTGTTGTTGCTGGGGTTGGCGGGAGTGCCAGTATACTTAGGTCTATGAGGCCCATTGTTTCCCCTATAGTCTGGGTAATGTCAGCCAGGCGAGACCTACAGTTTAACGTGGTATCCGAACCACGTGTATGCACTTTACGCCCCGAGAGGTTCATGACGCCCTTCTCGAATCCAATATTAGTAGTAACTAGTAGCACCATTTTAACCCTTGAAAAATTATTATGTTCGAATTAATAATATTGATTTAATCTGAATGTAGCTATGCATAAAAGGGCCACCGTTGACTATGATGGACAATAATTTATAAACACTCGTGCATTTTGGCGCGCCCAAGCCGACCGTGTTCGTTAGCTCAAAGCAAGGGAACACCCAACGTCCAACATGGCTTTGATATTCACCGTTGCTATGGTTACGTGACGTCAGTCACGCAAACAGCATGTAATAATTTGCATTATGATGATGGGCAATTTAAAAATAGATCAGTCATATGCACCATTGTTGTAGCATTGGTTCGCCTAACCATTTATTTTGAGGCTTCGCGAAACTTACGGTTATAGATATCGTTTTTACGTGATTTACTATGTGATAAAAAAGTTTTGTTTTTATTTTTCGGTTAATTCAGTAGTGTACGTACCTACTTAGTTGTGTTTTAAAAATGAACCCAATTAATAACATAGTTTGTAATTTGTTGGAAACTCCATTCAGTGGTTGGACAGATGAGGATAAGAGAGACGTTTTGTTACACGGGTTTTTATTTTTAGTCAATGTTTGTTTAAGTACCCGCACTATACCTAGCTTTTTACCAATTTTAAGTTCGAGGATCGAACTCGGACTGCCACGGTCGAATGTCAGTACCTCACCACTGAGGCGCTGCCGCGGTTTCAATATGTTTAGAAAATTTTTGCCGCACTATTTGTTTTGAGATTCAAATATAGTATGAGATAATTAAAACATAATTTTAAAGCATTTGTTATTTTTTGGAATAATTGTTGAAATTTGCCATTTAGTGGCAATCATCAAAGCCCTTGGGGCACCAGTTTAACTTGTTCAGATGACCTGATATTTTTCAGTACCAAGTGAGGTATTTTAATATTAATTTATTAATAAAACGAATGTTTGTACTAGAGTTACTAGTATTAAGTATGCATATCTACTAATCTGATTTAAAAAATTATAATGCATACTTATATACCATTGGCACATTTAAAAAAAAAATAATTTAATTAAGTGTTAAATTAAATATACTCCAATTTCTAGTTTTAAATTTAATTTGCAATATTCCTTATCATTCAAGCCCAAAATTAAACTATTCTTATCAAAAATCGCTATCAGGTGTCATATGAGAAATTTCGCACCTAATCTTTAAACATACAAATTTCTTTACGATTTATTTTTTGCAAGAATAAAACAATGATTAATGATTCAACATTATATTATAATGGATTATCAGATTAAGTTGTGAGAACTTTATATTATTATTATATTTTAGGTAGATTCTCTACATGTAAGAGTAGTTCTCTTTATAGGTAACGTGTTTACATATATACATATGTATACAGAGTGGAATTTTCAACTGGAATAAATTTAGTACTAGAAAGCCTCTTTATTTGCGGAGAAATTACGGGTGCCTTTATTTTAGTTTGATAGGTACACTTTTTTCGTGCCGTCATGAAATTTACCCCTCTTTTGGGGGTAGAAACCACCCCCAACTTTCTTTTCTTAAATGTAAAGGTATGTATTGCGATAGCTCGTTGGAAAGGGCTTAAAAAAAGGAATACGCTATTTACTTTTGCATTTTGGTAATGTAGAAAGCCAGAAAAAAATAAGAACTGGCCATTTTAGCAACAATTCATACTATAATTTTGGTTTTGGCAGCGCAGGCTGGCTTAAAAAAAGGACAAATTGAATTGAAATTCGCCAAATAATCCCGGAAATGGTACATAATGTCAAGAATGAATTTTACTTTAGATTAGGGTTTTGTCAAGAAAAAAATGGGCAACATTTCCAATAAAAAAAAATTGCGTTTAGATTACTGAAATGCAAAAGTAAATAGTGGATCGTATTCCTTTTTTTATGCCCTTTCCAACGAGCTATCGCAATACATACCTATACATTTGAGAAAAAAAGTTGGGGGCCGTTTGTACCCCCAAAAGAGGGGTAAATTTCATGACGGGATAAAAAAAGTGTCATCATCATCATCAATCAGCCCTTTGCATCCACTGCTGGATATAGGCCTCCCCCATTTCTGCCCAAAGTCCTCTATTTTGAGCGCTCTGCATCCAGTTTGTAGGTATCCTTTTAATATCGTCCGTCCATCGCGTGGGAGGTCTTTCCCTGTTTCTCTTGTCAGCCCTTGGTCTCCACTCGAGCAGCCTTTTTGTCCATCGTCCATCTGTCATGCGGGCCACATGTCCAGCCCAGTTCCACTTGAGCTTTGCCACCTGGCAGATAACATCCGTGACTCCTGTTCTCGCCCGTAGGTCCTCATTTCTGACGTGGTCGCGAAGTGACACACCGAGCATCGATCTTTCCATCTTGCGTTGTGTTATTCTAAGCTTCTTTGCAGATGTGACCGTCAGAGTTAAAGTTTCGGCGCCGTAGATCATAACCGGTAGAATGCACTGATTAAAAACCTTTCGCTTCAGGCAAATTGGGAGATTACTCTTAAACACGTCCCCAAGTTTGCCGTATGAGAGCGTAATTCTTCTTTTTAATTCGCATGTTTGATTGTCTCTCGAGATTCTTATTTCATGACCAAGATATGTGTACCTATCCTATCCACCAGCTCCACCTCACAGTCACCGATAGCAATATTTCCACTAGGGACCAAATTCGTCATAAATTTTGTTTTTGATATATTAATTTTTAGCCCGACCTGAGCACATACTTCCTGAAGATCTTCCAGCATTTTTCTAATATCTTGTAGGTTGTCAGACATCAATATGTCATCCGCGAAGCGCAGATCTGTTAGATTTAAGCCATCTATATTCAAACCCTTTTCGCTCCATTCAAGCATTCCGAAGGCGTATTGCACAACGGTGATAAACAGTTTGGGTGACATAGTATCACCCTGGCGTACTCCTCTACCTATATTATGGTGTTTTCGTGCAGCTTTACCATCATGGTAGCATTTTTATATATGTTATATATTAGTTTAGTGTAACGATAGTCGACACGACATTTTTGTAAGGAGTCTAAAATTGCACTCAACTCAACAGTGTCAAAGGCCTTATGGAAGTCCACAAAGGCAATGACAAGCGGTCTATTGTATTCGATTGATTTTTCGATCACGGTTTTGATGCCTTGAAGATGGTCATTGGTTCCAAATCCTCTGCGGAAACCGGCATGTTCTATTGGTTGGTAGAAATCTAATTTGTTTTCCAATCGTGTAGTAATAATTCTCGTGAAGAGTTTATAAAAGTGACTGAGTAAGCTTATTGGTCGATAGTTTTCCAGTTCGGCTGTGTCTCCTTTCTTGTGAATCAAGATCACGATGGCGTTGTACCACCTATCTGGTATGGTGCTATTAAAAAGACAGAGATTAAGAAGTTTTGCTATTTTCTTAAGTAGGCAGTTACCACCTATCTTAACTGCATCGGCAGCTACGCAGTCCTCTCCAGGGGCCTTGTTGTTTTTTGTTTTTCTCAGTGCCAGCTTTATTTCGTCCAGAGTAATATCAGGCAGTGATTCTGATCCTTGATTTACGATGCCTTTTTTTCTTGTCAATATCTCTGGTTCTGTTTCCGAGTCTAAATTAACTTCATTGTGGCTTTTATATAATAGGCGGTAAAAGTTCTCAACTATTTTTAGAATGTCTTCCCGGTTTGTTGTAACATGCCCCTGTTTGTCCTTTACCTTCGTCATTTGCTTTTATTGTTTTCTATTGTTTTAAAAAAAGTGTACCAAACTAAAAATAAAGGCACCCGTATTTCCGCGGCGGATAATACCTTATTTTTTGTAAAAAAAAATTAAAATTTATTTTAAAGTTTCAAATATACAGGGTGGCCCGCTCTCAACGCAGGATTCCATAGCATCTATACTAAACTTTTTAATATTTCTCAAAAACAGAGTTATAAAGAAGCATAAGATCTACATATTAAATTTACTTTATATTATACAGGGTGTACCAAATAGTCAGGACATATCCAACATACTTTATTTTTAATGGAACACCCTATATATTATTTTCTTATTCCCTATAAAATTCCACGTATACTTTGTATAGAGTAACATATAGTTTAATTTTTTTTTGAGATATTGACGTTTAAAATATGGCATTTTCAGACTTGACAGGCTGTAACATTGGAACGGCGCATCTTACGAGAAAATTGGTTTACACCTCCCTATCTTAGTTTTTTATTTTCTTTCCAAAGATATCAACTTCCGGTGTAACATGTTAAACAAAAAAACTGTTTTACAGTTTAACGTGTTAAACCGGAAATTGTAACTTTTAGATACAGAATAAAAAACTAAAATAGGAAAAAGGCCCCCTCTAGTTGCGCCTATGAATACATAATCACAACAGAAACAAAAATAAGGTAGGTCTGTTATTAATTAAAGGGTCCTGTCAATTAACATAAAATTCGTTTTAATTAACTTTAATTTTATGCATTAAAAATGATTCGAAGGTGAAAAATAGTTAGTTGGAACATATTCTAAAAATATGTTTCATTATTTAACAAAAAAAGAAATGATCATTTTGAATGAAGCTTATTTAAATCCTGACAGAATTGAAAAAATATACGATTTAATCAATGACTCGAATCGAAAATTACGTCAGAAGCTGTGACGTGCATCCAGCCAGGACGGACTTTAAGAGAGCATTATTATTTTAGACAATTAAAACACTAGTCTATTTGATGCCTAAAAATTGCACCTATTGACGGTTCCGAAAACTTTTCAACGCAACCCAACATCGTATGCTTATTTCTTAAACAAATTAAGTACCAAGCATATACAGTGACCGGCAAAAAGTTGGACCCATATGGGAAACTTTTTTTTTTTTTTACGGTTCGCCGACTTCGTAGGCCATCTTGAACCGGTCATCGACCACAAATGTGATCTACCGACTGGGGAGTGTGAAACGGCACCTTCATCCTACGAGATATCCGATCTCATCCGGCCTGTCCGGCGTGAATAGGATGGATAGGTGTCGATTCATTTTACACTCTTCCCTGAGGCAAAAGCACGCCGTGCTCCCAAGCGGTCACCCGCCCAAGTACTAACCGCGCTCGACACAGCTTAACTTCGGTGATCTGCGGGAACCGGTGCTTAATATGTCGACAGGCCCTTGCCTAATTTTTTTTTATTATTATTATTGAAATTGTAAAAAAACTTTTTATGCTGATAGCCTCTGCATGATTGGTAACCTAAAAACTTGTTTTGACATTAGTCACGTGACTACTCGTTTGTCTGGAAAATTGAAAAGTATATATTTTGTCGTGAAAATCTGGTATTAGAGTACAAAAAAAATTCTAAATATAAATGAATTGATTCCAAGAATTTTTTTTTCTAATTTTTAATTTGGTAAGAGCAACTTTTGGAGACACGTTAAAACTTCAAAATTAGAAACAACTGCCCTTCGTAAGCATATTGTTCCAGAAATACCTATAATTGTTAAATATCGTTGGTAGATACAGGGCCTGGACGCACCCAGTTACATGATAAATAGCTAAATTTTTAATTTTAGCAAATAACATTTTTTCAAGATAACAAAAATGTTTCCCATATGGATTCAACTTTTTGCCGGTTACTGTATAAAAAATATTATAAAACGAAAAAACACAAGGAGACATACGAATCTCATATTAGCTCAGAATAACCCCTAAATATATATAACTGATAGGTTATCTCACTTTTGACCTTGGAAACAACAATAACAAACCTAGCCTGTTCTTATCAGTTACACTATGCCAATCCTGAAACCCTCAAGTACAAAAGGTACCGGATTTCTTAGAATATTCTAGCTAAATATTAGAATATTTGAATGTATCTATTAAGTGCATAATGCATGATGAGATAATTCATTATAGGAAATATTATTTATATAACTCGGTCATTTCTTGTCATTCTTTCGAATTAGGTTTTTTCTCTTCGTTCGCTGCCAGGGCCATTCCCGAGGGAACCTACAGCTTAACGTGGGTTTCGAACCACGATCCTCAGTCATGCGACACCCTTCAAAGGGTATTAACCCTTGGTTTCTTGCCATTGCATGACCTACCGATTGGGGAGTGTGTATCTTATTCCGCCCCCCACGAGATATCCGATCTCATCCGGCCTGGTTACCGACGTGAATGGGGTGGGTTGGGAGATGATATAGTTGACACTCTTTCCTGCATTCTTAAATCCAATAAATTTCGGATATACTTTTTTTATTGAATGTATGCCCACTCCGGGAATCGAACCCGGGTTGCCACGGTCGAATGCCAGTAACTCACCTCTGAGCCACCGCCGCGGTTTATAACCTGGTGGGAATAAAAACAAAAATTTGTTATGAGAGTTTTTGCAGGACGAGCGCTAGTAAGTTTCTCTAAAATAGCACAAGTTACGAGATACGTTCTTTCACGAGTTTTATATAAAATGTTTTCTAATTTTGAATTACGAAATTACTACCCAGCTTGTCACGTCCTTATAAAATAAATAATTATTATAAAATTTTGGTAGGTTATATAGTTACACCGTGCGCACATTTTTAATATTCGAACGTCTGACTGTCACTTCCGGTTGAACCGGAAATAAGCACAACTTTGTTATTTTAAATAGAACACCCTATATATTTTTAAAAATATGCATTCTACGAACAATACTAAGCATAAAACATGTGTTGTATCTTATACCTATATAAGACAGTTTCCGAGATGATGGCAAATGTTAAATTAACCACACATTTTATTGCTTTTACAAAAACAAATCAATAAGTAAAAAATGTAATATAACTTTTTTACCTATTTTGAGGTATTTCGTATGAATTCACTATTTTTTTATTTTAACCGGAAAAGCACAACAATTTGACAATCAAACAGAAATTTCTCCAATAACTCTAATGCCACTACTCCTTTTAAATCTAGTTTTTAAAATTATCTTACTTTTCTATAGGCTTCCCTATATCTAAACTTTATTTTTTAATTAGTTTTGAAGATATAGGCAATTAAAAGTTTAGTTACATTATCCAACAAGCAACAATTTATGTTAGTTTATTGATACTTTCATCCAAAAACTAATAAGATAAAGAAGCATAAATAAAAAATATTTAAAGTGAGATAATTTTTAAAATTTGATTTAAAAGGCGGAGTGCCATTAAAATTAGTGGCGAAATTTGTGTTTGAATGTCAAATTCTGCAACACTTCCGGTTAAACCGGAAGTAAAATAGTTGTGAGTCATTCATACGGAATACCTAAAAAAAATTATATAAAATTATTATTTGTTTTTTTGTAAAAACAATAAATGTGGGTAATTTCACAATTTCCAACGCCATTTTATTGGAAACGGTCCAAGATGGGTATAGGTAATGATACATGTTTTTTGTTTAAAATTCCTCGTAGAATGAATATTTTTTAAAATATACAGGGTGTTCCATTTAAAATAACAAAGTTGTGTGCACTTCCGGTTTAACCGGAAAAGACAGTCAGACGTTTGAATACTGAAAATGTACGCACAGTGCAACATATAACCTATCAAAAGTTCATAATAATATTTTATTTTATAAGATCGTGAGAAGCTGGGTGGTAATTTCGTTTGTCACCCGGTATAGTCTCATAGGAACATTATTTTAACAGAACTTGAAGTTTAGTTAGAGCCAAACTTCAATTTTGAGATATATGTAGATCACTCTGGACATCAGAGATCCAATAAATTCTGCGGAACTACGCGAGACTGTTTGGCTGATGCCAAAGGTCCGCAACTTTAACCTAACCTACCTAAAGATACTTACTCATATTCATTGTACACCTCCTTTTTTGGCAAAGATATATTCTGGTCCTCTTCCAGGTGGGTCTGAATCCAGACTATGGTTCTGGAAATTTCCAAACGACTGCCCAATGGATTCAGCGGCTGTCGAAAAGGGTCGATTATGTCGGTTATCTCTGAAGGCAGCTTCAGATACAACAGGTACTTATCATTTTGAGAGAGAGATTTTATTTGTGCCAAAATCAGATGTATGGTCTGTTTGGATTTCTCACTGAAAAAAAGAAAATCGGTTAGTGTTTAATTAAAAATTTTAAAAAGCAAATACACTGTCTCCTTAAGCGAAGCCTACACCATCAGTAACGTCATTACGTTTGTTCCCACATGAGTCACGGATAGTCTGGACAATCAGGATGCTGCGCAATACACTCGAACGCGTTCCTACAAAGATTTCTTGCTGTTTTAATTGGTTAGAAAACTGACAAACTAGTCCATGATTATCTGTGGAAACAAACCATTGGCGTATTTAGGGGGGCTAGAGCCCCCCCCCCCCCCCCCTAGGGGTTCGTGTTTAAAAGTCTAATTGCAACGTAATTTTTCATCTCACGCTTGAACTCTTAATTTAAATCTTTAAATATTGTATTCTTGGCTTAGATTACAAAGGTCTTGTAGGAAACGTTCAGTTTTTAAACTTTTCCTTCTAAAAGTCCTGTTTTATAGAGGTATTAAGCTTTCAGACGCATATCGATTTAGTTATTGATTTATGATGCAATTTTAAAGGAAACCGAGTGAAAGAATAATATTTTATAGTATTTTTCTATTATATACTTGTCTGTTCCGTTTTTCCTTTTTTAGAGCTATTCTAAATCAACAAAAATATAACCCAATGCAATAAATAATTTTTACAACAAAAACAAAAAACAATTAGGTATTTATTTTTAAAGAGAAAAATTAAAGTGAAAATTTTAATTGAAACATTTTTTATGGAAGAAGTGTGATAATTTATAATAAAAAAAATAGTGCAGGAGAGGTAATAATTTAATTTTCGAAACTTGATAGTAGTTAAGTGAATTTTAAACGAACTTTGGACGTGGCCCCGAAAATTCTTTGCCTGAGGCGCTTTTCTCCGCCTTCTTCACTCTGTCCTTCTCTCCAGAAAAAAATGTCCTACTTACGCCCACTGAGGATATATTCGGAAATGCCGAATAGGTTTATGTGGGATTCTGGCTTAGGAAATAAGATTGTTCAAGGCTGTCCATGGCCAGAAATAAATAAACCACTCCGTATAATATAATCTTAACCTACCTTTACCAAACACTTTAGCTATTATCAAAACATTAATTTAAAAACCTCCATAACTACCTACTTAATAATTATCTTTAATTTTAAAGCATTAGCTGAATAACAAGCAAGAGGTAAACGCACAGATAAGATAGATCCTCTTTAGCGATAGGATTTTGTTTATGTATGTAACTACAACTTATAATTATAACCAATAAAATTTGATTTTACCGATGCAGAAAAGCCTAAAAAACTGGCGAAAACCACAACTTGATATCTTTTTTCAAAAATAAATACGGAAAAATATGATTATATTTAAGTTTCAACGATAAAGGGTTTTTCAAAAGTTAAATGGACCTTGGGAAAATAAAATTGAAAATTAGGGGCTTTCACGTCAAATTATTATTACTCAAACAGGCCTATTTGACTTTTGAAAAAGCCTTTACCGTTGACACATAATCATATATTTTCCGTGTTTATTTTTGTTCTTGTTAATATCTCCGGTTTGAAAGAAGATATCAAGTTGTGGTTTTCACCAGTTTTCAGGTTTCTATTCATCTTTGTAATGAGGTAAGATTAAATATACTATTGTATTTAAAACTTTTTAAAAAATGTGCCATGTTTGTTAAGTTGTAAGATAGCTCACTCTAGCGCCTACTTTAAAAATCATATTGTCATAGTTTATATAGTGGAATATAGAGTGAGGGAAACTATTTTTAATAAAACTAATTTGACTGAATTATATTGAGCCGACCCGAAGTTATGAGCATTTATTTAAAATAATGTTCAGCCTTCCCCCATTTTATTTTAAAACTGACAAAGACGTTTTATGAGTAAATTTTGTTCAAAAAGCCTCAGAGTATACGAAAATGGTACTTTCAATACACCTTAACAAGGCGACATTTTAAAATACTGAGTTTTACTGATTTACCGTTACCGTTGTGCCCTCAGCGCTCGACTGAGAAACTTAAAAATAATTTCCAGCAATTTCTTATGATCACTTTTTCTGCAAGCCCTAAGACTAACACTTTCTGAGATATGGCCGACAGCCATTCTTAGTGGGACATCCGGTACATTAAAGATTCCCTTCACAAAATTTCCTAATTACTTGAAAATGCACTCTATACTGGGCTGGTTAAAAAATGTAAAGAGAAATTCTTAATCTGTTAAACCACTAGTTTGTATTATCAAATAATGGAATATACTGGGTTAGTGTAAAACCCGATTGTTGACAGGGTTCCAAAAGTTGATACTGTAGACAAAACTGAAATTAAGATGTTAATACTATCTAGCATTAATTTAGACTAACCTAAGAACTTCTACTAGTATCTAAAATATAATACCATACGTTTTAAATTTTATTTCAGTAAATAGTTGAAAAATTTAGAAAAATGTTGGTTTAACTAAGGTTATGTGAAATGGGTTTTTTCAGTATAATCAAATTTATCATAACATCCTAAACTAGAACCTATTGAAATATATCTCAATAATAAAAATCGGCTCTATCTTGCGCCCGCCCCCCCCCCCCCCCTCCCGCTTGCCACAAATACTTTTTACTCAAATTACAAAAAAACTTCAATGGCAGTCGTGCGACCGATTATATTGTTATCTTTGTTTCGATAACTTAAAATAGAACAGATCAGAAACAGAACACCAGCCACGAGAGATTAGTCAGGTATGAGCGTGTCGAATGAAGACTGTCCCGGGGTACCCATTTGCCAGATTTGGTGTGACGTCGGTACGTTGTTCCGCGTGTTTTTATTAGAGAGCTTATATTTTCTCAGTAGATAACTGTAGAATTAAAAACCTGAAACTAGAAAATTTTATTATTTCTTGCTTAATATAACTGGGTCAAAATCAAAATTTGGTGAAAAAGCCCACTGCTTAGTTTACTTTTTTACTCGGATATTAGAGCAAACAAGAGGTATTTATCACCATAGGCGCCACTAGAAGGGAGGGGGGGCTTAAGCCCCCTCCGAATGAAGATTAGCCCCCCTAGACCAATTTTTACCTCCTTTTCTACAGTGCCTGCCCAGATTTAGTTAACATATGGAAACGTTTTTTAATATCAGTTTTTTCGAAAATTGTAATTTCTTAAAAATAATATTGCCGTTAAGAAATGTAAGTTATATTATACAGGGTGTGACAAAAACTTTAAATACCTCAAAATTATGTCTGTAAAGAGAATATTCTTAAACAATCTTCTGTTCCAAAGACTAATCTTATTACTAAAAAATGTAATTTAATTTTAATTTAATACCAATAAGTTGTTTTTAAAGCAATCTTTGATATTTATTCATAATAATGGACTGTTGGAATAGTTGATAAAATGAGTTTTCTGCAAATAAGTTTTAATGCGTTAGAAATTGCGACAGGGTTGTAATTAGAACAAATGTTTGATTTTTAATTTTGCATCGAATGACATAATAATATACAGGGGTTCCAATTTGAAATAAGAAAAATAAATTGATTTATGTCGGGTTGCACAAAGAATTTTAATAATAATTATTTAACCGACAAGTTTGACTGTGACAGACGTAACATTGACAGAAATAATTTTCTCACAATCATACTGGCTTGGTTACCTTAATTTTTAATTTACTAATCACGCACCTTTGAATGTGAGTATATATGCCTGTCAAAGTCATTTATGTCACAGTCAAACTTGCCGGTTAAATAATTATTATTAAAATTCTTTGTGCAACCCGACATAAATCAATTTATTTTTCTTATTTCTAATTGGAACCCCTGTATATTATTATGTCATTCGATGCAACCCGACATTAAAGTTTGCAAAGCTTGACACTAAACTTTGGACACTCTGTACAATTCGTATTAATCAAACTTGGTGAACGAGACTGTTCGACCTTATTTATTAAGAACCTTTGTATAATTTTATTAACGAGGCATTATTTTTATTTTTATTAATTTTTAAAACCAGTCAGTGGTGCAAAACTGATTTTTCTTAGTTTTTATTTTTTTTTCGCCTATACCTACTAAACCGATTTCATTATATTTTTAGGGGTATGAAGGCAACTATAAGAGGCATCCAAATAAGTAAGTATATATAGCATGTAATCTAAAAAAATAGATCCCTATGACTTCACACTTTTTTGGAACACCCTGTATAAACAAAAATATTTTCCTGAAATGCGCCCTAGGATACAGGTAAAGTCTGCAAAATATCAAAATCCTAACTTAATTAATAAGTGAGCTATAGAAGACGGTTGGTTACAAAATTTGCTATTGAAACAAATGTTGACATGAGTGTCGACTTTTGTGTCCAAGACACTGTATTTATTTATTTTTATTACACTGGATTTAAATTAATTTCAGATAAGACTTAATAACAGAACTATAACCAATAGATAATACCCTTGTTAATCTTTGGAAATTAAGGTATCAACTATTGGCTCCCATATAGATCCATGACTTGGCTAAAACCAGTCACAATTGCATAAAGAGGTATTGCTGAAAACAATGACAAATGCACCATGAGAAAAAAGGACACTATTTTTTTTGGAAGGAAAGGAAAACAAAAAAATAAGGATGGAAGAGAGAAAACAAAAAAGGAGATAAAAAAAAAATAAGAGAAAAAAAAACTGATAAAAGGAACTGTGAAAGTTAAAATGAACAGACAGCACAACAGAATCAAAAACATCTGCAAAGAAAAGCATGTAAAAGTTCTAGTGGTGATGAATCAAATATTTTAAAAACATATTTTTTGAGCGACGGAAAAGTTTTGGACTTGCATTGTCTTTATTTGCTTTAAATCACAACGTATCAACCAGTAAGTATCTTCAGTAGTCTTCAGGTGAATCATATTAATTGATATGTCTACTTTAAAATGTTGGAGACAATGATGTTTCTTGACTGATAGAAGAGTTTTGGACTCCCAAATGTCTTTATTTGTTTTAAAAATCATAACATTCCAACTGGTAAATAACTGTAGTTGGGCAGTCGTGTATGGAAAAATATAACTTTGGGTTCTCATTGATAAAATAACTATTTCTTAACCTTTTAGATCATGAAAAACATATTTTCCATTTTCTTTTGTCTGTCTGTCAGTCAGTTTATCTGTTGGAGTGAAGGATCTCTAACACACAATTTATTTAATAGAGATGTACAAATTGTTGTTTATACATTCATATAAAATTCGGATATGTTTTATATGGTTAGTATTTCTACAATTAAACTAACCATACCACTTTGTGTTAGTTAATTATTGCTTAAGATCTCTCTGCAATGAGACATTATTGTTGTAGCTAGAGAATATGGTTTTATTAGACAAAAAATTGCTGTAAGGTGTATTCTTATTTATTGACATTTTAAAACTTGAACTTGCCTCAGCATAATGGTACAATTTGAATAAACTAGCTTACACTGTTCTAATCTGGTTACTGCCTGGATATTGGTTTAGTGGCTTAAGGAATTCCCATACATTTTTTGCAATATATATTATATTTCATAAGCCTACCAAAACAGAAAATGTACAAACTAGGTAAGTAATTTCAGATGATCCAAAACTTGAGGCTATCTACTAAATATTCAACTCCCATGGAAAATCGTCACACTGCTGTTAAAATATATATGGCATCATTAGCCATTGGTATGACATATGGATATATGAAAATTTTTAAGAGATTGATGCCAGGAAATAAACTCATAAAACTATGTGTTTAAGGGTAAATCACGATACATTAACACCGGTATGCTATTCCGCATAAATTTTCTATCTCTTTTCCACATTTTTACAACACTGCGAGGATGCTTAAGGCCGGTTCACATTAGGTGAAAGAAAATAATCATTTTAGTTTTTATATTTGCCTGCATTTTGTTAGGTTAGAACCGTTAGTCGTGTCAATAAATAAAAAAATTAATAAATGGTCGTTTGTAATAATGGGTAAAATTGATTCAGCTGTTTAAAAGTCCTCAAACCACTTTTCTTTCGGCAATTTTTCTTGCCCTTGCACCTAACTTATAAAGGCCTTAAAAACTGCACTTTTACCAAACTGATACTTTACCTGTAGTAGTTTGACTCGAGAATAATACTTGTAATCTCGAAATTTCCTTTAAGAATTTAACACCTAAGAAAATTTCAATACTAAAAAATGAAGCTGCCAAAATATGGCAAACCATACAACTGCATTATTTCTTATAAGCTCTTCACAATCAAATTTAACTATAACACGAGCAGTTTAGATTGTTTGTTTATTTAAAGAGTTATTAATCTGTTTGGTTTTGGCTATAAATAAATCTGTCAATTAATATCTATCTACAAACCTAATTACAACACTGGTGGGTTTATATTCATTCTTAATATGTGGAAAAATAGTTTTGGCATCTGGATCTTCCTTAATATGAGAGTTTTGTAACTCGCTTTCAGCTGCAGGAATTTTAGTGTTGGTTTTGTTGGTGGTCCTTTCAATACCTGCCGTCACAGATTGTTGGTAATCGGCTGACCATTGTTTATTTTCCATTATCACCAGCTTTTCGATTACTATTTCAGTAGGTTCCGGCGTCCACTGCACAATTTTTACACACTTTTTCGGCCAAAAAAGCTGCAACAAACCGGAACATTTTATTGTCAACCTAAATCAGCTGGTTTCCAATGGACGACGGTAAAGACGGCAAGCAGCCTGCTGCTTCCTCTTGTCTTCCCCCCTTTTCTGCTTAACCTTTTCCTGTGGACCAATGATCGTTTAGTTCCATCACAGGAAATTTTTCCGATTGTACCCGAAGTTTACTCCAGTGGCGGCGTCAAGCAGGTTTTTCTCTAAGAACCTTGGGCGTCAAGTACAAACGTTAAGACCAAACAGAGAAATCGACGACAATGAAATTCCACAGAAGAAAAAAGGGTTTAGTATCTAAGCGTCGACACTTTTGTGGTCGGCACGTTCTGCAATGCGATCTTTTTCCTCGATCGCTTCATCGACGTTTTTTTATTTCCTATTGCGGTCGCGGAGTAAATGCAAGAACCATAATTATATATATAATATAATTATTTATAGTCGTTGGAGTAAATGCACGAAGGACAAAGAGGACATAGCACAACCTAAATTATGGATGTGATTAGATAAAAGTCAGCTGATTTACAGAGTTAAAGTCATTCAGCTGAATTTTGACCATTATGAATTATATCTCGATGATTATTTTTAGAATTTACGTTACTATATGTCGGAGTTTTACGTTACGCCCGTGCGAATCCACAGTACGGTTAGAAGATGAAGAAGTGAAACGGAATTCTGTTTATTCCTTTTTCTCTAAGTCGGTCACAGACAGAGAGAGATACGCGTGCATCAATTCGCGATTATCAACGGGCGCTCATCAACGTCTGTGTGGATGTAAATAATGCACGCGAGTTTAAGGAACTCCGTCTTGACAATAGTTGACTTCAAGCATCTCTCTGTGTCTGTCAACGAAGACTCGTCTGTGGCCTGCTTAACATTTAGAACAATTTGCGTCAAATAAATCGAATTAATCCGGAAATTGTGAATTTCATAGCCTTCTCGAATTAAATAGTGATACTGAATTCCCAACCCTTTCATTTTAGCACTTTAACGAATCCAGGCAAGGAAACTGTTTAAGACCCGCTATATCAATATTATCAAGTCTCTTGGTAACTTTATCAACCGAATAATTTCTATGGAAACCATTGTTGAGACAATTATTTCCATGGAAATTATCTGGCTGGTAAAGTTACCAAGAGATGGAATAGAGGGCCTGAGGGGAAAGCCTGGGGTGAGTGGCGACCTCTCCCTTGTAGCTATTTGGTTGATATCTTTCCTCTGATATCACGGACTTTCATGCACATGCTCGGATTTTCTGATAACACACACTGTGTAGTCGCTAACTGGCCGGCAATGGACTGCAGGCCTACTGTTACTTCAGACGAAAATGTTGTCATTGATATGAGAAGTGCATTCAGACAGGAACTTAAAAATGCTAAGATATCAAAAAGAAGCAGAATTTATTAAATACTCAAAACAATAATTATCACTCACCTAAGAAAGTTTTTTAAATTACTTGCACTCGATTGTCTGAGTTCTTGAATAAGATCCATGAGAAGCACTGTCTTTTATTGACCTGTGTAAATACATTGTATCTTAACACCAATAAACTATTTGTATTAACCACCCTTTCATTCAAATTGTTTTTCCTTCCCTTTTTCTCTGCTCGTGTAATATAATAACAATTGTCGCTGCGCTCTTTTCTTGTGACATGTTTGAACTGACGATAAAAAAAAACTGTGTGTGTGTAGTGAAATGGAGGTCGCAATCGAATCAGACTCAGAACTGCTGGTCATTATCGGTGAAGAAAACTTAAGGTGTAATGTGACTATCGTAATTGCTGGTCCGCCGGCTGACTGAACGTGAGTAGACTCCTGTTACCCGATTACGTTTCAGAGGATGGTGAATGGATTTTAGATCCCCTCCAAACGCAAGGACATTCTTTGAGAATGCATTAACCCGACTACCGTTTTCGTAAAAGGAAAGGCCTAAAGTATTGGATACTTTTTATAGAGTATATCTCAACTGTATCCTGCAGTTTGTATTATATGCAATCGATGTGTCGCCGACTTTTTGTTAGAAGAGTGAATTTTTATTCTTTATATATATTTTTAAGAGACAAAAATACCATTTTTATCTGATAGGAAAAAATATAATAGGAAAAGAGTGAGAAAGTAAAATAATATCACACCAAGCCAACAAAAAACCTATTCGAAAGCCTCGAATGTCCTTCAGTTCCAGCGACAAGCGTCGTTCTATCGTTTCTCTGTGACCAGGGGCCAAAATGAACGACATTGACAATTGATTATTTTGATTTTGTCAATTATTGCCATTGTCATTTGTTACTGCTGACAGTGCGATTATATTTGATTTGAGTCATCGTATTCGTTGGTCATCGTCCTTTTAAGGGTTAAAAGAACGGGAGAAATTTTTTGTCAGTTTGTACTTTGTATCCTTTTAAACGAAAATTAAGGTAATTACTTCTTTATATCTAAACAAACAGTAACTAAAAATTTGCTATATTAGGTAAAAATTAAACATTTTTTATAATAAATCTCTAGCAAAATGCCGGCTGGAGGTGCGTTATTTGGAAGTGCTGCTACAGGACCAGGTTCCACAGGCGGCAATAAACACCTAGTTGAAACGAGAGCCGGAAAGATGAATTTAAAAGGTAATTGTCATTTTATACTTTATACCAAATAAGCTTCGAAATATACACAAAGAAGTTCAGTTAGTTAATATGGGACACACCTAAATATAATACACACATAATTATCCTTTGGAAGCCGACTTTACAGGTCTTTAGGCCGTTTTACTCTAGGTGTAAGTTCATGAGATGCGAGCACTGACCTATAATATGGATCCGCAAAGGCCAGGCACATATGAACAAAGCACTCAGTATAATTAAAAAACTTTAGATTCCTTCTATTATGATCAAAAGTGACTTCTAAAAAAAAACTCATCTTCCTCCCAAAATCATATACCATTTCTTTAAAAACAGGATAATTTGCTATTGATTGGAATTACTTTTACAATTTAATACAAAACTGTCTATTGAACTTTTTTTTTGGCAACCTATTTTCATTCTGTTTTATTTTAAGCAATAGTAACTAGAAACAAAGAAATTATAATTTTGATTGGCTGAAGGTCCTTGGTCGATGGCCTTTTGAGTAATCAATAAATTTCTTATAAATAATAATATTAAGGATTTTTATTTAGCACTTGGCTAGTACATACAACTACACAATACTAAAATTTGAAAAGGCGCCAGATGATAGCTGCTAAGCGCTTGCTTTATACTTTGTTCTGACGGGTAATTTGACCAGTGAACTGTGCTTAGAAATATATTTTTTCTTCCATAAAATGTAACTTTTTAGTGAGCACCCCATAAGTCATCAAAACTCATGCTTTCAAGAAATTTTATGTACACTTGCACCTAATATTAGAAGGCACTTAACACGTATTGCTTTGGAGCATTTTAAATGTTTAAATTTCTGTTACAAGGATAGATTACAAAAGCAACTTATACTTGGCCAAATCCATCATCAGTAAGGCTGTTCTGTGAGGACTGGCTAGTAAAACTTTAAATTTAATTGTACTGTGGATTTATGACCAAATTGCATAAAAAAACATAGTTTTACTGAAAAATAATTAATAATCAAAATCCTGTTAAGTGTGGTTTCTCTATGTCAATCCTGATAAAATTTCTCTCAGGACTGTTTTTACATACTATAATATAAGAAGGTGCTAAGTACTCATTTTAAATAAATTTGGGCTGTAATTGGTCACAAGTACTAGTACCAAATTTAAAAATTATACAGAGTGTCCTGTAACTTATGGGCCGTAGAGTAACTGGATATACTAGACATCAAACTAAGCCGATTATGTCATATAAGTTTTTTCGGATTGTTACTCGTTCTAGAGATACAGGGTGTTGAAAGTAAAATTTTATTCTCGAAAATAAGCCATAATTTTAAAACGGTTTAATGAATCGAATTGAAAGTTGGCAATATTATGTTTTTATGAGTAAGAAATAAGAATTTGTAAAAATTTTTAAGTTTTAAACTAGAGGGCGCTAGTTGCACTGGGCTTCATAAATCTATGATTTTTTTTTCTTACCTGTAATAGGTATTAGGTGTTTTTCAATTATAGTTTCTTAAAAAGGGCATTGTCTGAGTCAAAAATGTATACTTGATTGATCTTAATATCTTTAACAGTTTTCGAGATATTTCCCTTTAAACATCCCAAAGCATAAAAAAACAAAGTAAATAATTAAATTAACAAAAAAAAAACAAAAGTGACAATCCGAAAAAACTTATATGACATAATCGGCTTAGTTTGATGTCTAGTATCTCCAGTTACTCTACGGCCCATAAGTTACAGGACACCCTGTATAGTAAATAAGGATATGGGACTTGGGCTATAAAAGAGTTTAAAAAAATTGAATTTTCAGTGTTCTCTTAATTCTGATGTGAAGAAGCTACTTAGACAAGTTTTACAGTATTGTGATCAGATTTATCAAGATGTTCATTAACTTAAAGAATAGTCTATTGTTCTGTAGTTCGTTCTTAGAGTTATCTTCTATAGTATGATCTCCACAGTATGAGATCCATTAAGAACAACTAAAGCGAATTCAGAAAAAATTTGTAAGTGCTTATAAGTTTTGTTTGGACTTACAGCGATAGACAAAATCACATAAATACAGTTAATATATAAAGTTCTAATATTTACAGTATCTTCTGGAAATAGTAAATTAGTTGGGAATTTTTTATTTTTTTAAATATAATTTTAAGAATATATTTTTGTATTATATTTAACTTATTAAGTATAGTGCCATAAGTACCACCCCATACAATTATACCATATCGCAATAGCGACTCCACAAAAGCTCTATAAACCATTACGATGTTTTTTCATTCAAAAATTCTCTTAATATATAGAATTTGTATATGAGCCTAGGTATTTTATTAAAAACATAGTTAATATGTCCCCACTTCAAAAATTGGTCAACCAGCCCACCAAGGCACTTTGTGTTAGTCACTCCAGTAATTTTATCAGTTTTGGTTTGCCAGCCCTTGTCAAAGAAAAAGCTATGTAATTGGTTTTATTTAAATTAAGTGATAGTTTATAATTTTCCAACCAATTAATAGAATAAATGCAATAGTCTTATTGGTTTTACTGCTTACTATTGCTAATCAATAACAATAATTTTTAACTATTTTAAACCTTTTATTGCGTTATTTTTAGCTTCTTCCCAATCTTTACCAGTAAATATTGAAGCTGTGTCGTCAGCATAAGATATAATTGTTCCTCCTATATTTTCTCTCAAAAGAGCATTAAGATAAGTGATAAAGAGGATCGGACCCAAAACGGTTCCCTGTGGAACACCCATTCTATTACTTAATATATTATTGATAACCATTTGCGGTCCTTCTTGTATTGTTTATTAAGTTGAGTACACAGTAAATGTATACAAAGATTACAAAGCATCCTCAGTACTAGATACCTCTAAAATTGATTCTCCGATAAAACTTTGTTTTGTATAAAGCATGTCAGTAGGCGATGTTTTATGCATTTTCCAATATTTTTGCAAAATGAGTTATTAAGCTAATAGGCCGATAATTTTTTATTTTTGTATTATTACCGCCTTTATAGATTGGACAAACTACAATACCTGTTTTAAACATGGTGTTTATAATACATATATTTTGGCGGGATTAATATGTGTTGTTTTAATCATGTCTGCTGTGACCCGATCAAACCCAGGAGAGCTATTATTTATCCTATTCCATTTGTACATTCAATACTGGAGTGATAGTATTTGTGGCATTTGAAACATCTCAGTACTCAGTACATGCAGGTTTTCGTAAATGGGATAGCATGCATAATTTAAATAGATTTTACCCAAATTCATACCGGTTGTAAAAACTTAGCATAAATGTTTGAATAATTTCTTTTATGTATGTAAATATGTTACCCTAAATGTGTCATCTTGTTTAATCCATGCATTGATATTTAAATGGGCGACTCCTTGGATATAATAACAGACGAACAGACCTCAATTAATTAACATGTCAAATAAAAACAAACGCATATCAGTCTTATTGCCTTATCACTATTTCTTTAGAACGCTCCTTCATTTGATCATAAGTCATAATAAAAAAGCCAATGGTCAATTTTTTCTTTTATTATAGTGATGCGACATTAAAAAATATTTTTCCGTCGAATGTTGTCATATCAGGATTTACGGGTTTAAATATAATGCGTCAATTCCACAACACCCTGTATATAAAAATATTGTAAATTTATTGTATTGTAATTGGGTGGTCCTGTAAATCAAAATTAAAAACTTACTCATTATTTTACAGGTAGGATGGTCACCCCTGATAAACGAAAAGGTCTGTTATATGTTTACCAAAGTGAAGATTCCTTGATGCACTTTTGCTGGCAAGATAGAACTACAGGTAAGAACTTTGTTACACTAATTATTGCATTTTTTTCTAGAAAAAAAAAAGTTGGTAAGTCATTACTGTACAGAATTTTTAATATTTGTACAGAGTTGGGTTGGGGAAAAAGCCTTAGTTATACGCTCACACCATTTATCATCAGACAAAGTCCTTCATTAATAAAGTCGCTATTGTGTGTAAATAGTGAGTTACATTTGAGATACAAGTCCTACCCTTAAAAGGATCAATCGGGAAGTGTAGACGCTTCTCTTCAAAAATGTATAATATTTTATAATGCTATATTTACGAATATTACCTTTTCTAGAAAATGGATTTACCGTCAAATAAATAAATAATAGATATATGCCGTAAAAATACAAAATCTTACACAATCACGCAGTTCCTCTATTCTGTTTAAAGCCAAGCTCCATGTCGTTCAAAATTCAATAAACGAGATCCCAAACAGCACATTCTCTATTAGTGAAAGTCACCATACTGATACAAAACCCATAAATTCATAGTCATGCAGCGCCGGGATACAAGCGAGCCGAATAACGAGAAAGCCTGACAAAGCTAAGGTGGAGGCAAGAACCGGTAGCACCGACGAGAACGAACAGTTTCGAAGGTCTCGATATATGCGGCATGTGGTTCGCCTCACAGTCAGTGCCGGAATTAGATTAGATTCGATCTTAAGAAAGCAAGGGAAGTAGTACTTCCATTGACTCCACGCCATACTGCTACTAATACTGACCTAAGCATAATGTGCCATGAAGCTTTAATTCATTTTTTATACAGATGCAAATTGGGACAACTTAAAAACAAAATTAAAAAATATTTTAAAATAATAAAAAATGGGTTTGATAAAAATTTATTAACAATTAATTTTGATAAAACTCATTATTTTCCTTTTCCTTTAAATCCAAATAACATACCACAAAATATGAATAGTATTAAAATAAATTATGACATTCAAATTTTGAAAGTTTATCAAGTAATCTTTTACAGTAAATAATTTTCACATAGAATATTTGATAAAAAAAATTAAGAAGTTTACTAATAATTTTTAGAAACATTTAAAAAAATTTGAACGTAAAATATATGGAAATATTATATTATGCATTAGTTAAAACTCATTTAAATTACGAAATTTTAGGTTAGGGAGGAATAAATAGAACTTTAGTTAAAAAATTAGAAATATTGCTGAAAAGGTTTCTAAAAATTATATTTAATAAAGATTATCTTTATCCTTCAATAAAATTATATTCTAAAACAAAAAAAATGAACATTAGACAACTTTACATTTATAACATTTTAATATACATATTTAAAAATAAAAATCTTATACAGTTTAAAAACCATAATCATAATACACATCATAAAAATGAAATAACCATAAAACCTAAAATAAATAAGTCCATAGGGCAAAAAAATTTCAAGTATTTATGTTTTTATTTAAACGATTATTTACCAACAAAAATTAAAAAACATATTTCATTAAAAACATATAAAGTCGAAATAAAAGCATGGATATTGGAAACAGATAACTTTTAAAAAATTTCGGAAATGTTTTAATTAATATTGTTATGAATAAGATATTTTATTCAAAATTTTATTATACCTATATCTTCAAAAAACTGCGTTTATATTTATATACATATACTTACACGTTTCTTATTTGCAATTTAACTTTTATGTAATATTAACAAATATTTAAAAACATATTTTAATATTCCTATATTTATTTATAATTTAAAATACTAAGATTTGCCCCTAACAAGCACGTCTTCGGGGGATCAAAGAAAAAGTTTATTGAGGAAGATAAATAAACATATTTATTATATTATAAAAATATTGAAATTCAATATTTTTTTTTCTGTTAATTAGGTGTCGTAGAGGATGACCTCATCATTTTTCCCGATGACTGTGAGTATGTGAAAGTCCCACAGTGTACTACTGGACGTGTCTATTTACTAAAATTTAAATCATCCAATAGAAAATTTTTCTTCTGGCTACAAGTAAGTATAAAATGTTTATTTTTTATTTACAAATTCCCTTTTTTTATAATTTTATTTTGATTTTATTAGTTTTGAAATGGCAGATACCGCTGACGAGGTATAAAAGGAGACAAATTTTAACACAAAGTTTTTCTTGTTAGATAAATAATATTTACCTTTGGAAAAATGTAATTTTGTATACAAGGAGCATAAAAATACGAGAACGTTATTTTACTTTTACATAGATATCGTGTTTGTCATTTTCTACCATAAGAACAAATATAAAATGTGTGATAACAAACCCTAGCCGGCGTACATGACTTCAGTAAAAAGTTTAGGTCAGATATAAATTCTGCCTGTCTATAATAATCATGGTCACAGCCACCCATTTATCTATTAAAAAATGTTATCTTTAGGAACCCAAAGCTGACAAGGACGAAGATAACTGCAAAAGAATCAATGAACTTCTAAACAACCCGTCGAGTGCTGTCCAGTCCTCCCTCGAGAGGCCTGACCAGGATCTACAAGCACTTCTGAGCAGTATGTCCCAGTCACAACTGATGCAGCTGTTTGGTGGTACTGGGCAGATGAGTGGATTGACAAGTCTTCTTGGGACTATGAGGTTAAAATAATATACTTTAAATAGCGGGTGCCAGCATAATATAGTGAATTGCTTTGAATTCATTAGGCAATATTTTTATGAAATATGACACATCTGTTTACAGTTATAAATTAAATTCGGTAAAAAAGAAGGTAAAATTTTTTCCTATTTGTATTATCTTGATATGTTTTCCGCTTATCTCCTACCAAGTTGGCAATACAAAAATGTATTACTAAGTTTAGGGCGAAAGGCACTGTAATAAACAGCAAATATTTGGACAGTCTAAAACTTGCATGGGATTTCCTATGTTTTCAAACACGATGCACCACCCGTTATTTCTTTTGAAGTATTTTTATGAAGTTTGAAGTCAATTTAACAGTCAAGTAATGCCTCCATATTAAAAAAAAACACCGTATGTTAACATAATATGCCAGTTTATTATGTTTAAAAAAATCCAAAGTAGAAAATTTCTGAATTGCACTCATGTTGCGGCTACCATAGCCAACTGAACAATATCAGAAGGTGGTACTTGATACAGTGGAGTTAATCCGCTGGCCAGAAATGGTTAATTCATCATCCATTCATCAAGAATTTATGTATACGAGTTCTGACCGCAATCAAGAAACATAGCTATCATATAATTTTTTTTTTCTGAAAGTCATAAGAACTATTTGGTTTACAGAGGACCAGGCAGCGCTCGCACTACTACGCCAGCAATTACCCATCGGACAACACCAAGCACCCCTACCACTAATACCACAACTAATCAAAGCGCCCCAGCAGCAGGTCAAATAACACCCCAGAACGCAGCCATACCGGTAAGATATATTTTATGATTTTGTTATTAATAAATCATACCTTTAATTTTTCTTATAAAAAAAAAATATAGGTTTATATGTATTGTTGGAATAAGTCTTTGTCAAGGCTAGTTTTTCAGATAGTAAAAGTCGTGACTGAATATTTTGTAAAGAATTAAAATCTCCATAACTTTGATCTTAAGGAAGTTGTCATAAATCAAGCAAGCAAGTATTTGGGATATTTTTATTACATTTTGTGAACGAATGTGTTATTTTAGAACTAACTGCAAAAAATTATAAATTTCTGGCACCTCTAAAAAAATTTTTACAATAATTTACGAACATCGAGTCGGCGCGTTTTCACGCCAACCGCTGTGTGACATCACTGACTCCTTCGGTAAAGTCAGGTCGCGCTCCCTGTTGTTCATATTTTAAGAGTCAGGTTTAGTGACGCATTCGCCATGTTGTTTTTTGATCAATATTTCATTAATTTTTCCTTTTATCCGAAAATCGGCCAAATACCAACCTTTGAAGCATAATTCTCGGCATAATTACCTACAATTTAAAGTTAAACAAGTTTGAATTTCTAAAGTATTAAAAGCAGAAAAAGAAAAATGGACAAATTTTCGTTTTTTACTTTTCTTAATTCATTAATCAAAATTTCTTTAGTTCAAAACTGTAGGTAATTGCTACTCAAGGACGGGTATTTGGCCCCTTTTTGAATGAAAGCGAAAGGGATGAGAAATATTGATCAAAAAATGAACGGCGAATGCATCACTAGACTTCACTCTTAAATCTAAATGCAGAGAAAGACCGTTTCTCAAGCTCGACGCGGCAGAGCTATGGGAGCTAATAACGTCACTGTCTCCCGTTCCGGCTTAGGCTGGAATTCGATTTTAAACTCGTATATTTTGAAAACTACTTAACGAATCGACTTCAAATTTTCAGGATTGACTATAAATTATTGTGAATGCTTAATAAAAATTGACCCTTTTCATCGGTACAAATGGTTAAAATTTGCCAAAAGTAAATTGGTTAACTTTTTTCTTAATATGACACAAAATTTAAAATAAAATTTTTGAAAAATTTGGATAGTATTACTGACGCTTACGCGAACATAGAAAATAATAGAAATTTCTTAGCAAGTGTCAAATATCTCATTGTTATGGTTAGTTACAAAATTAACTTGTATTTTTTGATTTCTAGGTTAGTACTCCTGATGCTCCACGAGCAAACCGAACTAGCTCCAATCCTCCAGAAACTAGTCCAATACAACTTGCCGATTTACAAAACTTTTTGCAAGGAATCGCTCCAATTCCAACTTCGCAGCAACAACAGCAGCCACAGCAACAATCTGGTAACTAGATTTTTCATAAACCAAAGAAACTATGTGACATAATATGTATTTTACTCTATATAAAATAGGAGATTTGATTGTTTGGACAACTCTCCAGTATATATTCACAACTTCTTCCGATTGTTTCTGTTTTAAATAATTAATTAATGTTTTAAATAAACTAATAAAACTGCATAGTGGATAAGCAGTCGTGTGGCTGGCCGGAGGAGGGCCTCAGCTCTATAAGCGACCTAAACAATTTGCGGGTAGCCACATCATAGTACGAACAGGGTTTAGCGCGTGTGTGTTTGCGGCAACCGGACGGCTGGTCGAGCATCACGGTTGCCCACATGGTGCGTATGAAGCCTGTCACTGTACGCTGCAAGCAATATAATAAAAAAGTAAATTGTTAAAAATGGACATAATAAAATGTAGACAGTGTAACTTGTAGAATTTGATTGAATGATTATTTTTAACAATATAAAAAAAACGAATTTTTTGTTTTATTATAGTTGACTTATCTACTACATTGACTGGAGATGCTCTAACAAGTATCATAAATAATCCAGAGGCCTTACAACAGTTGCAGCAACATTTACCGCCAATAGACGGCAACACCCAAGAAGCCTTGAAATCCACTTTGGCCTCACCCCAATTTCAACAGGTAAAACCAATTTTATTTTTAATGTTTTGTGATTAGTAATATATATTTTAGTAGAATTTTAATAAAATATCTTTAAAACTTTAAAGACCTTTAGGAAATACAGTTTTTACAAAATTTTCGAAGTAACAATTATGAAATTATTAGAAATGTTTCAGTAAAAGATACGCAATATAAGTCATGTCATTTCTTGCTATTCTTTCGAATTTGGCTTTTTTTCTCTTCGTTCGCTGCCAGGGCCATTCCCGAGGGGACCTACAGCTTAACGTGGGTTCCGAACCATGATCCTCGGTCATGCGACACCCCCCCAAGGGCCATCACCCCTTGGTTTCTTGCCTTCATGACCTACAGATTGGGGAGTGTGTATCTTCTTCCGCACCCCACGATATATCCGATCTCATCCGGCCTGGTTACCGGCGTGAATGGGGTGGGTTGGGAGATGATACCTTTTACACTCTTCCCTGCATTCTTAAATCCACTAAATTTCGGACATACTTTTTTTATTGTACGTATGCCCCCTCTGGGAATCGAACCCGGGTCGTTACGGTCGAATGCCAGTAACTCACCTCTGAGCCACTGCCGTAGTTCGCAATATAGGTAAAAAATACTACTAGACAGAAAATATCATAGTTACGCCACTAGTTACTTAATGGTATGTACTTATTATAATAGGTTAACCAATTTTATGTTAAAAAGTTCATGTTTACCTATGTTCACGTTTACTCAAGTTTTAATTTTTTTCTTCGTGTATGTATATCAAAAATCTCAAAATAAATTTCGATATCACACTTAACTAATTTATTTCCAAACCAGTGGCATAGATGTGGCAAAAATAGTTTACAAATATATTTTTTAGTTTTATCTTACACCAGTTTTATTAATGTCGACCCTGTAATAATTAATAATATTTTTTTACCATTAGTACCTTTTTTGTGGTAATTATTAATATTATATTGTTTTGCAAATTCAGTGGCGTAACATAGTTTTTGGTTAAAATTGTATCATTGGGTAGCCATCCCTGCATATTGTTTTTGTGGCATAATAATGTATAAAGTTCATCCAATTACTGGCTGAATGCACGTCACAACTCGCAAATACATAATCATAACAGAAACAAAAAAATAAGATAGGTTTGTTATTAATTAGGGGGTCTGTCAATTGACGTAAAATTCGTTTTGATAACCTTTGTTATTTCGAACATATTTTGAAAACATGTCTCATTATTCAGCAAAAAGAACTGCTTAAAAATAAAAACACTCTTTATATCGAAAATCAAGCGTTTTATAATAAACGTTTATATGGACTTTTCAACTTAAAATTGGTCAAAGAATCAACTTAAAATAAGTACATACCGTTAAGATTAGGCGTTTAAAAAATTTCAAAGTTCCACATAAATAGTATTATTTTTGAAATTTTACCGCTGTGCGGATTCCTTTCGTAAATAGTTTGCTTCCAAATTATTAAAATGATCGACTTTCAGCGTAAATACTATAAAAACAGGTCTAGGCAAACAACCCTTGTGCTAGAATTTATGTGGAATTAAAAATTAATAATAATCAACAGTTTTAACATGTTGCGGCTAGACTAGAACGTGCGTCTCACCGCATGGGAAATCCGAAAACACTTTGTAGTATATTCCGCTTGAACTTGGAAATGATTCATTAAAACTTCTTTGTGCACCGAACAGATCGCTTGTCAGACCTGCATAAATCAACCTAAGGAGAATATACTATTTTTTTATGGAAAACTGCTTTCTATTTTTTTTTTAGAGATTAATGTTTTTTTCGTAAAATTGAAGTTTTTTAGTTGTAGACAGATACACTATTGGATTATTTGTATTTGTTACAGGCGGTGTCGCAATTTTCAAGTGCTCTAGAATCTGGCCAGCTCGGTCCGGTTGTGTCCCAATTAGCTGTTAATCCAGATGCCGTCGCTGCGGCAGCTTCTGGTAACATGCAGGACTTCGTTAAAGCCCTTGAAAAGTCAGGGGCAGCCAGTTCAGAAGCTTCTAAAGAAAAGGACAACAAAGGCGCTAAGAAGGACAGCAAGAAAGATGAAGACGATGAAGAAATGCAGTTGGACTAGGATTGGATTGTTATTTAAGAAGACGTCGGAGCAAGTTACATTTTACCGCCTGATTTTGGGTTTTGCTTTATTTTTAACGGTAAATTGGCAATAACATTGACTTTTTTAGTTTTCTCAATATACAAAGTGTCTAAAGGTCTGTACAAAACGCTAGTACTAGTCCTAAGGCTAAAATAGGATTCAGTTCAATTTTAGTTAAAAATTCTTATTCCTTGGCATCTGTGGCCTTCCTTGGCAAGGTATCAATTCAATCCTGAATTTCAAACATAGAAATGAAAAATGGAAATATTTATTTTTCTAGCAATTTTAAGATGGTACTTTTCGCATTTGGCTGCCTTTAACAAAACGACGCCTCAGTTAAGTGCAAAATACACCCTGTATGCCTAGCAACAGCATTTTTTGCTAAGAGACAGAAAACAAATTCTAAATATTGCTTTCTTTATTTAACAACAAAAATTCATTTATTTTGTTAATAATCATAAATCAATAATTCAAAGTTTAAAGTGTTTCTTCTAATAATTTTGAAAAATTTACTTTTTCGTACTAGTACATTTTTCTGCATGAAAATGTGTGCGGAAAAGTGTACGGTCGAAAAGAGAATTTTTACTTGGATATTTCGATTTAAAAGCTCAGTTTTGTCATGTTTTGTTTTTCTCTGAACTATTTTGAACACAATGAGGAATCTGCAAAACTCGATACAATACTTACGGATGTCTCTCAAAATAAAGTAGAGCCAGCAGTTAAGCGGGTAACTCACTCAGGACGTCTCCTAACTAATGTATAATGTAACATTTTATAGGCTAATCCTACATCTAACCGTTTTGTGCAGAGTTGCTCTAAGTTTATCGTTTAAAGAGTTTTTGGAATACTAATATACATTACATGTTTGTTTTTTGGGTGAATATATTGTAATTTTTGATTTTGGCTAAATATGTACCGTTTTGTCTGCTCATTTATATATTCAATAAACTTACTAATGCTTGAAATATTTTCGATTTTTATTCTTACTGCTTTAAGTTTGATATCAGTTTAGTCTACAAAATAAATATGCAAAAATAATTTTTATCAGAGAAAATTAGTGTTTATTTTCTTGCATATTTGTATGTCACGTGAGACCAATTACCATAGGCAGATCTATTTACGTTTCCCCTTGAGGACATCCGATGTTCACAGGATACAAATTTACGCACTGTAGTATTTATAAGACTGTGATAACAAAACAGCATTGCCTACCTGCACTAAATATATAAGCAGTAGGTAAGCGAGAACGAACGTACGCAAAAGAAAATTAGAAAAAATATTCATCTGTAAAAATAATTATGCAACACATACTTTTAACACGTTAATATTTTGAAAGTGACAGTCATAGCAAAGAAAACATTGTTTTCCAACTTTGACAACGTCGCGTCTATTATATTTGCTTTTTGATTCAACACCAATTCTGACCAGCTATCAACGCATTAGCTTGTTTTTAGCGTTCATTAAGAAAGTGTTTTATTTAAAGTTTATTTTTGAAGAGTTTGTTGGATATTGGTCGTGAGGTGACGTAATTTTTTAATGTAATGCCATCATAGAATAATATTTAGCTTTTGTCTACATATCTATATTATACGGCTGTTAGGGCCGATCACACATTATACCCTAACAACCGTATAATACGAGCGCCTAGTTAATAATTCACTAAAGCGGTGGTATTGAAATCGAGTGGCGACCCCAAATGGGGTACCAAAAAATTCAGCTGTGATCAATTTATGTATAATTTTAATAATAAAACTTTATTTTTAAACATAATTTACGATATTTGAAATTTTTTCGAAAACGGCTGGAAATAACTTATATGCTTGTAGTACAAAAAAATTCACATTGCATCTAGTGATGCATTCGCCATTTCATTTTTTCATCAGTATCAATATCTTATGCTTTTTTTTCTTTTCTTATCGCTTTATTTAAAAAAGGGCCAAATGCCCGTGCTTGCGTGGCAATTATACAGTTTTGTACTAAGAAATTTTGATTAATGAATAAAAGCAAAAAAACGAAAATTTGGGAAATTTGTCCAATTTCTTTTTCTGCTTTTATTACTTTATAAATTCAAATTTGTTTAACTTTAAATTGTAAGTAATTATGCTTCAAACTTCGGTATTTGGGCGATTTTTGGCTAAAAGGAAAAAGTAACGAAATATTGATCAAAAAACGAAATGTCGAATGCGTCACTAGACCTCACTCTTAAACAGTCAAATAATATACAGGGTGTTCCATTTGAAAAAATTGAGAAAAACAAATTAAAAAAGTGTCATTTTTAAAACCTTTGTATGAACACCCTGTATAAATTAGATAAACGATTCATATCTCTAGACCTCGTCATAAATCTTACCCAATCCCATGGTTTTTAAAAATGAATTTAATGTTTCTTTTTATGTAGTCGATCACCACTTTTAGATATTTTTCACTGGCCTCGCTGCGCTGGCCGGACAAACGCGCTGACCAATATAGTTAATTTTTTTATTAGCGTAGACGGTTTGGAATCCTTGACGACTTCAAATTGGAAAAAAAAACTTATTACTACCATTGATCATTCACATGTTATTGTTCAATCACCTACATGCCCTCGGGGCATAAAAATTACGTCATTTCACGATATTTCTGTTATAAAATTATAATTTGGCCACCTTCGGTCTCTGTGAAGAAAAATCATAGGAATTTCTAAACTTTTCCCAGAACCAATAATTTTTCAGGTTGGGTTGTTACGCCATTGCTGGCAAACCAAAACAATAATAATTTGAAAAATATTTATTAGAAATATAAATCATGTAACAAAAAATAGAACTTAACGTCATTCATAAGGTCCAAGAACACAAATCACAATCGTATCTTGCAAAAAGATACTTATAACTGTACTAAATCTAATGGGTAATGTTAACAAACATTTTAAACAACACAAATAATATAAGGAAATAGGTATTTTACATAGTAAAAAAAGGTAACACTTTCGAGTAACCAAAGGACCCTTTATCTAAAAATATCGATAATAAATTCGATATTATTAAAACTGCTGAAGTTGCGCCTACAAAATTTGGTATGTGGGGGTTTTGGAGCATGCGGAATTGGATTATGATGTCGGCGCAGTTGCCAGATTTCTCAGCTTGGCGCTACACGTAGTAACTTTGTAATTTTAAATAGAATGCCCAATTTACTTTTATTGCAGTGAATTAGGCATCTCAAGCTTAGTAAGTTCCCAAATTTTCAAAATTTTATCTCTACTAGTTGCTGAGATATGACACAGCATTTAAAAAACTTTAATTGCATTATTTTATTATTTTCGAATGAGCATTAAACTTATCGGAAACGCCAGAAAATATTAATACAATATGAACAGTAGACGCTGCTTCATATTTTCGGGCGTTTCCGATAAGTTTAATGCTCATGTGAAATGATGAAAATTAATTTTTTTGAAAATGCTGTGAAGTCATATCTCAGCAACTAGTAGAGATAAAATTTGGGAACTTACTAAGCTTGAGACGCCGAATTCACTGCAATAAAAATAAATTGGGCATTCCATTTAAAATAACACAATTACGTGTAGCGCAAAGCTGAAAAATCTGGCAACTGAGCCGACATCATAATCCAATTCCACATGCTCCAAAACCCCCCACATACCAAATTTTGTAGGCGCAACTTCAGCAGTTTTAATAATATCGAATTTATACCAGTTAAAGTCCCCACCCTGTAATTGGTAGACATGTAGTATAGTGATTGAAGCGAAATCCCACAGTTTGAAAATCTAAGAACTATATTTGTATTATTGTATTGTGTTTTTTGATGCTACATGAGACATATTTTGTAGGTAACTTCAATGTGGGGGGAGTTTATTACGGAAGTGGAGCTAGAGTTACTTTATTATTATAGACCCACCTGCATATTATATATGTTAAATATAATTCTAAATACAATATTCGTTAGCTTATTCCTAGCAGTACGAGCGAGACTTGAAAAATAAGATAATTAGAGAACAAGAGATGTATTGGGCGCACTGGAACTGTTCTATACTCGATTTAGAAAATAGGAATGGTATGCATTTTTAAATGCTTTAACAGAGTCACCACTGTTTTTGGAAGTTCCATAAGCAATGTTCTCGATTTGAAAAGAAATACACAGAAATATGTCTAAATTGACCAAACAGTACCCGTGGAGAATTTCGATTAAGTCACCGCGAAGTCTTCTTTCAGTCAATTCTTAAAATCAAAACTTAAAATAAATTGTACATTAAATAAAAAATTAATAGGAATAGGGTAATTGTGTGGTAGTTTCCTTAAGGGAGCAAGTAATCATGTGCTCTTATACAAGAGCAGTCATTCTTTAATGTAAGGAAAAGTACAAAAACCAATTTAAAGAAAAAGTCTGCTAACTATAATAGTTACCGTCAAAAAAGTAAATGAAGAAGAAACGGTTATAAACCATGCTTTTAAAGAAGCATTGAGGTAAAATATGACAATTGTAACGAAACAATGCAAAATTTAGCATTGGTTGAGTAATGAATTACAGGATCAAAATGAAAATAAAAATTTCAGATCTGAAATGACCAGTATAAAAATAAAAACTAGAATGCAAAAACTTCATAACGGAATAATACACGATACATGTGGTAAATAAATTGCATTTGGCCGTTTTTTTGACAAGCAATGCTGCAGCTTTGAAACTGCCCCCCCCCCCCCCTACTTCCACAACCCTGTAAACAGCCAAAAACCAATCATTTTTCGTTTTCTTTCTCGGGATTGGTACTAGGTACCTGTGAATCATAAGTTAACAAGTACACGAATTTTGTATAACCACATTTGATTATGTTGCAAAAAGTAGATTTTATTCTTCATCTTCATCATCGTCATCATCTAAACTGATCTTGAATTTTTCAGCTTCTCTTTTGTGGGAAGGTGATATTATATGGTATCTGAGTTCATGTATGAATAAAAATTCGGCATTACAAAGTAAGCAGGTGATCTTGTCGAAAGGCATTACACTGAAACGAGAAATAAAAAAATATATACTTGTGTAAAGAGAGTAAAGTCGAAATATTTAATTTCCGGTCATATCATGAAATCATAGCCTTCTCGATTTAACAGGAGTGGGACAGAATTTATAGCCCTTTCATTTGGCACTTTGAAGGATCAGTGTGCGGGGGCGCATTTGAGGGTCGGTGTTAACCTCCATGTCGGGCCAGAATAAAACAATTTGAGGTTAGTTTTCTTTATCAAATCATGATAAGATGTCAAGGCGTTGACATTTTGAGGTCAGTATAATTTGTCAAATCATGACAAAACGTCGAGGCGTTGACGAAATAGTATATTTTAAAAATAGTTTTGCGTGTCTAGTTACTTAAGAATGTGTAACAGCAGGCAGAGGCCTACGTCATCCACGTGGTAAACGACAAATTTCCACTTGTTTTTTTTATGAACTGGCCTCTATTGTCCCTCGCCCTTAAATTCTAGAAGGCTATACGCTTTGAATATCAACATATAAAAAATTACAGCTCTTTGGAAAAACTTGACAACTCTTCGTTGGAGCTGGTTTGGCCGTCATTGTGAAGTTGTTCGTAAATTCATAGTATGTATATGTGTATAGTCATGTAACGCTTGGGCGACAGAGGTTAGACATTTCTTTGAATTTTATCAATTTATGGAATTTCTGTCTTTCTTGGTAAATATTTATTTATTATTTTTGTGTTTGATGCCTAGCAGAAGCACTGTGTTTAAAAATTTTATTTACGAACATCACTAGAAAATCACCCGCTCGTTTTAAATTGCAGTATTTCTTAAACTGTTACTGTTGAAGCCGTTGAAGTTCTTTAACACAAGTACAAGTTACAAGTAGATACATGGTACATTACACAAAGGACACGACATACATCAACACAAATATCAAAAATTAGGAAAGGCAAATTTATCAATCTCACATTCAAAAAATTACAAACAAACTAAATAAGGGCGATGCAGCGTGCGTATGTAAAAGAAATTAAAGTTTTTATGCAAATACGATGCGCATATTTGATAAGAAGTTTTTCTTCGTCTAACCCTAAAAAGTTTAGCGATAGTAAATCACGAAGCGGTTTAAACGTATTTCCCTGATGAGCCGATGAGCTGTCGATAATGATTATCTATTTTTAACTTCCGAACAGATGTTTGTATTGTATGTTTGTATCGTTCTCGCGCGAGGTGATTTTCCACATTGAAAATATGTACTTATTATCAGCTATAACGTAAAGCGATACGTCGCTTTGACTGATCCCTTTAGCAGAGTACAAAATAATTTATGCTGTGCCTTCTACACCGATACTTGGAAAAAAATAATTAATAAAACAAATCGAAAATATATGTAGTCCAAGCCAAATCGTTATCTACTACCGTGATTCACTTGAGATATGTGGGCAGGGACTGGATCGTGCAGCGAGTGAAGATCATTAGGACTAACAAAACTAGGCAACAGTGCTTTAATTTAGACGGAGGAAGCCTTGTCGGTACCGACTGCATTAATATAAATTATTTTGACGAGCCTTCTTGCGTCATCTATGAATATAACTTAGCAGATTGAGTAGAAGTGCTTATATGACGTTCTTTATATGTCGATATTCAAAGCTATACGTGAAACCATTAATGCATGTCGCTATGTAAATGCAAATTTAAATCAATGACATAACTTAGTCACACCTGTCAAAACATGGTATCATTTAACTTTAATAATTGAATTTGCTTTAGATGCCAGTTTTCACCCAAATATTAATAAAAAAAATGTTTTATTTATTTGTTTGTTCACGGGACAGGCCCAGTGAAAATATGGTAACAGAACAGATTAAAATACTTAAGACAATAATTTAAAAACATGACAATAGGTTAGAGCATATTACATTGATTTACAATAAACAGAGAGTGCTTAATCATCTTACTGCAGTTTCTGGTTCAACCGGAACTATACTTAATTTTGTTATTTTTAACGAAACACCTTAAGCCAATTTAATATCCCCACCCAAATATTTTATATTTACCTACAGAAAACATTCCTACTGCGCATATAACAAAAAAATGTAATTAATAAATTTCAAAATACAGCGGATTATTTGACCACCCAGTATGTAAAGTACCTAACGCGCTCTGCTAAAAAAATCATTAATGCGATTGTAGTGGATTTCCATCCTAAATAACATTTAGCGGTACTTACTTAAAAAGCATATTTTCCATGTCCTCCAAATTTCTGGTTATCTTCCTCTGGTAATCGTTTAAAGTTGCTAGCCTAACAAACCACAAAAGTGTCCAAATATCGTGTTCTTCGTTGTCCATATTTGGTTTGAGCAAACCAAGACCTCCGTGTCTACCCCATGACGTGTTTTCAGGTGCCACGTTAAAACGGTCTATTGGATTGCGTTCCATATTGATAAGGCTTTAAAAAAATGTTTTTATTAAAATGTATTTTTGTGTCCCGTTTTCGGTATTTTAATCGGCTACCATCTTATTAATAATATTAACATGCAGAGCAGTTGTTCCCAAACAGGAACAAATGGTTTGTGTGTTTTTGTTTGCCAGGAAATCGTAGGATATGACTGAATTTTCATGCTTTTGCTTTATTAAGATTTTTTTGAAAATATTCTACATTTTTAATATGTTAATTATGTAATAACATCGGAAATTTTAAAAAAACTTTGTTTTGTAGTGTTTTTTTTATTGAATTGTGTTTTAACTGACTTATGTAGACACACGATTTTATGTAGTCAAGTCAAAGTCAAAATATCCTTTATTGCTTAAAGAATTACAATTCTCATTAACAAAGGTAAATTTGTAGGACAATTTTAAGTTACATCACTCCTAAAACTAAAACTATAGTGTATATTTGAAAATAGAAGTATTTAGGCAATGGTATTCATCACATTACATTATCCCTAAGGTATTCCTCTACCGTATAATATGCCTTTGTAACCAATAGGTTTTTTACCCTATGCCTAAATATCCTGTAATCAGAAAATGTTCTAAGTGCTATAGACAGACTATTAAATAGTTTTTTACGATTATAAAAAAATAGAGTTCTTAGTCAATGTAGATGTAGGAATGGGAAGCCTAATGGTATAAGAGCTCCTTGTAGGAACCACTGATAAGGAACGAATATCCAACGTGTATTTCTTGTGCATAAGACATACACTCTCCAATATAAAAATACATGGTAAGGTTAAAATTCTCTGAGACACAAACAAAGGTCGGCAAGTTTCCCGTGGCTTAGCACCACAAAGATTTCTAATTGCTCGATTCCGCAGCACAAATACAGAATTAAATAAAGTATTCGAGCAACCACCCCAGAAACAGATGCCATAGCGTAAGTGTGTCTCAATCAAAGAAAAGTAAGCGTTTCTTGCTATTGATGCATTTAACTCATTCTTTATGGTACTGATGGCAAAACAACCCGATGAGATTTTCTTACATAATTTTTTAATGTATATGTCGAATTTAAGTTTATTGTCAATGAGTAAGCCAAGAAACTCATTCTCCGACAGATTAATAACAACTTCTTATGTTAGTAGTTTTTCACTAATGTCCCCTTTTATGTAATTTAAATTTTAGCTTGAAAAATATGAAAATATTGCCATGAAAAGGTCGCTGATGAAATGAATTTGTGGCTCTTATAACAATCCTTTATTAATTATTATTAATAATAAACATTAAAAAATTCTCAAACCATTTAGAAAAATCCAACTTACTTAAATAGATGGTCTTTAATTTTAATTTGGGTTTGCAATATCTCCTTTTGTGTAGATCTGTTCTGTTCCATTTCAAACATCAATTTAATACCATTATTCATGAGATAGCGCAGTTTGTTGATCTAAAATATAATCGGGTTTGAACAGGGAAAAAGCTACATAATAAATAAAGTAAATTTATGTACTTTCTTTTAAAGAATAGTTATGCCTCCTTCAGTGAACCTAGCAATAGATCTATAGCTACTATACTTATTTAGTATTCAACTGAAGATGACTGGAGTTACTTACCAGTTGAAACGTTGTGATTTAAAAACAAATAAAGACAATGCAAGTCCAAAACTCTTCTTGGAGATACTTACCAGTTGAAACGTTGTGATTTAAAAACAAATAAAGACAATGCAAGTCCAAAACTCTTCTGACATTATTTCTGTGGCTTGGTACAAGAAGTGCATATGTCACTATTTTGCATTTTTGAGATAGATATGCCAAAGTACTGATAAAAATGTAAATTTTATGAGGGCAAAATGTCGAAACCCCTATTATTTTGTAAAATGGGGTTTAGATTAATACTAGGGGCTTCGACATTTTGCCCTCATAAAATTTACATTTTTATCAGTACTTTGGCATATGTATCTTAAAAATGCAAAATAGTGACATATGCACTTCTTGTATCAAGCCACAGATTTATATGTGGTTAAAGAAAGATTTAAAATAATAATTAACTAACTACACAACTTTAAATGTGACATGGGCAGATATGATTTACTCGCAAAGTTACCAGGTTATTGTATTACCGGGATATTGTTGTGACAATAGATTTAGTTCTATTTATGACAATGGTACATTCTAATATAATTTTTCTTAGTACATTCAGTAAAAATCTATTTATTTAATAATGACGACACAAAACTAGAATGACTTAATTCTACAATGTAATTTTAAACATATT
Organism: Polydrusus cervinus; assembly: GCA_935413205.1. Lineage (NCBI taxonomy): Eukaryota > Metazoa > Arthropoda > Insecta > Coleoptera > Curculionidae > Polydrusus > Polydrusus cervinus. The sequence goes on along the minus strand of OW284510.1, from coordinate 34,145,310 downwards.
GAGGCATAAACATGTAAGTAATGAAACCTTTGGTTGTTAATTAATTCTAATTATCTTTTTGTGATTACCACAGGAGAAATTTAACAATTTTTAAAAAATACGAAACTGCCAGTGTAAACTTACCATTTCTAATTCCTCAATTTTTAATTCTGTATCCAATTGTAATAAAATGTCATGGGCGGGATACAAAGGTTTATTGTTCATCTCGTTGTAACCAAGTCCACAGAGAATGGCAGCGGCCAAAGAATTGTCAGCTAAAATTATAAACTCGTAGATAATAATTTCATTGAGAGTATCTTTATGCATCATCTGACTTTACAGAAAGTTAAAAGCAGTGGTGATATCTGTGGAGATTCAATTGTGCAATGAACACTGTAATATAACCGTATTATATTACTATTATAAATTTTTATGAGGATCAAGGCCTTTTTGCCATACTTCTAACATTTAACATTAGTCCAAGCTCTAGCGTGTTCAATATCATTGTGCGGCTGTACAGCACCAGCCACGTTACATAGCGAATAAGCAAGCCATATAAACAAAAATAATACTAATAATTACCTGTCAACTTTGGTTCCATTGTAGGACAAAATATGGTAGTAATTAACATGGGGAATCCAGGTACATTAGGCATTAATGTGGTTTGTCTTAATTTCAATCGACTGCCCTCAGCTGACTGTCCTACATAAGCAGCAACCAAAAGCCTGTAACAAGTTTTTAAAATTTAAAACAAAGTTAAACATGTAAAAACATATTAATTATATATACCATAAAAAATGTTTCTAATAAATATGTTACGACAAAAAAAAGTATAGAGGATAATAGAAAGAAAGTTTTTTAGCTTCAGGCGGACAAAGTAGTGCTTTTATTACTATTATACGCACTACTTTGTCCGCCTGCAGTTAAAAAACTTTCTTTCTATTTACTTATACGGACACTAAACTCTACTACTTTATAGAGGATAATATGCTCCATATTTAGAGACAATGGTTCAATAGTTTACCACGAAAAAAAAAATGTTTTTTAAACTCTATACATGTAATTTTTTTATCAATATATAGCGGGTCCGCCAACGAAGCGGAAACGGAAGATTAAATTATTATCGAGAAATTTATCAAAAATACTAAACCAGCATAAGGTATGGACTTAAAAGCGGCATATTTTAAAAATATTTTACATTATGCAAAAGTGTGGCGGACTAAACTTTAAAGGAAAACCCTATAATATATTATAATATTTTCCAATTTTAAATTCAATTTTTTTTAAGATATTGACGTTAAAAATATGCCATTTTCAGACTTTGACGGGCTGTAGCATTGGAACGGCGCATTTTAGAGAAAAATGGTCTTCACCTTCCTATCTTAGTTTTATATTCTCTATCTAAAGGTTGCAACTTCCGTTTTAACATGTTAAACCGTAAACCCGTTTTTATATAGGGTGTTTCATTTAAAAAGTGCAAGTTTAGGCCACCACACGTTTTTGAGCCACTCTGTAAATGTAAAATATGCCGCTTTTACGTCCATACCTCATGCTGGTTTAGTATTTTTGATAAGTTCCTTAATAATGATTTAATCTTCAGTCCCCGCTTCGTTGGCGGACGAGGTATATTGTTATTCTATTACCTTGCATGTGGACTTTCTGGTTCATTATCTAATAAAACAGCGTTAACAGACGTCCCTTCAATATCAACTGTCTTTGACGAACCTGTACTGGTACAACAATTTAAATGAGTTTCCAGAGGATTAAACGGACCTCTTAAGGCGATTTCGTAGTAGTCACTGGAATCGATCACTGGATCGGCAAAATCGGTGTAACTTATGATTTTATCAATATTCATTCTTACAGCCTCTCCTTGCGGGTTAGGGGAAGATTGGACAGCAGCACGTTGTTCATGATTTTGCTGAAACATTAACATTTTATTGGAAAATGTAGCATTAATTATCCATGGGTAAATAAAAAAAGATCGAGAATGTCGCAGTGTCGCAAATTCCGGCACGACGACGATGACAATACTTGAACATACTTCCAAGAACGGGGCCTTATACATATCGCCGAAAGGAGCGATATGTAATAAGAGGGAAAAAAGAGCTGTAATGTTGGTGAATGATGCTTTTATTTATAATATAATAATAATTTACAGTGTGTCCACGGATGGACTTCACTATACTTGTAAACATATTTATTTTCTGTTTTTAGAAAAAATACATTCTTCATCATTTCTTTTGCTTGTTGTATAAATACGATTCACATTGAGAAACTTTGATTTTGATGTACAGTGTACGCAAAAAATGTAAAAATGTAGATTTTCAATATTAAAAATGTTTGAATCAAACGTTTTTGAAGCATCAAAATAAAAGAGCTCAGAATGGGAAATCGAAAAGCCGAATAAAGTGAATCGATAGGATTTGTGGTTGGTATGATATTTTATTATTTAACGTTTGTTTGTCATTTATCTCAGTGCAATAAGTTAAATAAATTATTGATTTTTTCCACATCATACAAACCACAAATCCTATCGGAAAACTTTATTCGGCTTTTCGATTTCTCCTCTTTAATTTTGATGCTTCAAAAAAGTTTGATTCAAAAATTTTTAATTTTGAAAATCTACATTTTTACATTTTTTGCGCACCCTGTACATTAAAATCAAAGTTTTTCAACATGAATCGTATTTATACAACAAGCAAAATAAATTATGAAAAATTATTTTTTTCCGAAAAACTGAAAATAAATATGTTTACAAGTATAGTGAAGTCCATCCGTGGACACACTATATATAATAAGTTTATTTTCAATATCTATAATATAATAAATGTGTTTATTTATCTTCCTTAATAAACTTCTTCTTTGATCCCCCGAAGACGTGCTTGTTAAGGGCAAATTTTAGTATTTTAAATTATAAATATATAGGAATATTAAAATATGTTTTTTAAAAATATTTGTTAATATTACATAAAAGTTAAATTGCAAATACAAAACGTTTAGCTATGTGTATGCATATAAATATAAACGCAGTTTTTTTAAAGATATAATTATTAGATATAGAATATAAAAATTTTGAAAAATATATTTATTAAAACATTTCCAAATTTTTTTTTAAGTTGTTTCCAATATCCATGCTTTTATTTCGATTTTATATGTTTTAATGAAATATATTTTTTAATTTTTGTTGGAAAATAATCGTTTAAATAAAAACATAAATATTTGAAATTTTTTTGTCCTATGGACTTATTTATTTTAGATTTTATTAGGTTATTTCATTTTTATGACGTGTATTATGATTATGGTTTTAAAACTGTATAAGATTTTTATTTTTAAAAGTAAGTAAAGTTGTCTAATATTCATTTTTTTGTTTCAGAATATAATTTTATTGAAGGATATAGATAATCTTTATTAAATATAATTTTTAGGAACCTTTTCTGTAATATTTCTAATTTTTTAACTAAAGTTTTATTTATTCCTCCCCAACCTAAAATTCTGTTATTTAAATGAGTTTTAACTAATGCATAATATAATATTTCCATATGTTTTACGTTCAAAATTTTTTTAATGTTTTATGGTAGTAAACTTCTTAATTTTTTAATCAAATATTCTATGTGAAAATTCCAATTTAATGTACTGTCAAAGATTATTCCTAAATATTTTACTTGATTAACTTTCAAAATTTAAATGTCATCATTTATTTTAATACTATTCATATTTTGTGGTATGTTATTTGGATTTAAAGTAAAAGGAAGATAATTAGTTTTATCAAAATGAATTGTTAATAAATTTTTATCAAACCAAATTTTTATTATTTTAAAATCTTTTTTAATTTTGTTATTTAAGTTGTCTCAATTTGTATCTGTATAAAAAATTGCAGTATCATCTGCGAAACTATGAATTTTTCCATCACAATTTACATTAAACAAATCATTAATATAGATTAATTTATAGATTAATTTAATTAATTAATATAATTAATTATAGATTAAAAAATAATGGTCCCAAAATTGTTCCCTGAGGAACACCATATTTAATTATTTTAGGATAGCTTTTTTCTTTATCTATTTGAACATAAGTTGGTCTATCTTTTAGATAATTTTTAATTAATTTTAATGTTGGAAATGAGAAAATTTCTTAAGAGATAAGGTTAGTGCGGCGTTTATCCTTTGGTTATTTGATCAATATTTCGTTATTTTTCTATTTTATATAAAAATAGGCCAAATACCCATCTTTGTAGCACAATTACTTATAATTTCTAGTTTAAAATGTTTAGAATTATAAAGTAATAAAAGCGGAAAAAGAAATATGTGAAAATTTAACAAAATTTGGTTTTTTCCTTTTATTAATTTATCAAAATTTTAACTGTAGGTAATAGTTTACTTACCTTTGACAAAAAGCTAGGATTGCATGCATCAGCATAACCTTTCGTTATTATGTATCTATTTATAGACATTTCTTTTCTCTGGCTTCTATATAATTCTAGCTCTACAACGTCGTTGACTACCGAATATACCTAAAATTTACAACAATTTATAAGCATGTTGAATGTTCTGTTTGTTCTACTTTCAATATTCTTAATACTTTTTATGTGCCCTATATATTGCATTTTTCTATCACTTCTAAATATAGCCGCTGTTAACGTAGATATTTTAAATGGGATAACATTATCTTTGAATAATTTTTGGGAGTTTTAAATATTGTTTATATAAAGGGTCATACGGCCAAACTGTATAGCTTTTAGGACTTCGTTCGAACCTTGGAACTGGCCTCCAAAATAAAAAAAAAACATTTTTACCTTTGAAGTATATTTAAGGAAACATTTACAAATCACTAGAAGAATTAAAAAGAAGACATACTATTTCGATTTATCCAATTAGATTATATATATATATATATATATATATATATGAATATATATATATAGAATTAGATAACTAGATTCAAACGAAACTAGATCTTCCAAGACGAATGCAGGGAACACCCGCATCTTAAAGTGCTTGGATGTAAACATCCGTTAAAATTGTATTTTTTTATTATTTGAGTATAGGTGTGTCATATGTCCATAAATACTAATAAAATACATAAGTTCTTAAGAACTTCATTTGAATAGTTTTCTTCCGGGGTATTTACCACTTGTATCAGTAATACTTTTTTAAACAGGTAAAAAACCCCACCCGGTATTATTAACTCTCTAACAAATTATAGGGTCATAATATTTTACAGTTTAAAAATAACAGCATTTTTTTAAGGGAATATTTTTCGCCAAAAGAATTGGAAATTAATTAATATTTCAGAAACGTAAGCGATAAGTATAGAACAATGTTAAAAAAAGTTGTTTTGAAAATAAAATATACGATGTTTTATTTAAAATATCAAAGTTGCTACTACTATTTAGTAGAAGCCGTAACACTGCATTGTCAAAACTATTTTAGATATACAGGGCGATTCCTAAGATTCCTTTTTTAGCCGTGTATAGAAGACATTAAAATAAACAACATTTTCAAATACAGTTTTTCAAAAAACTAAAAAATAAGGTACTTATATTCATTTATTACACTAACTGGATCAAGTCCTGCCTAACTTAAACATAATCTCGAAGCAGCAGCCGCACTTTGACGACACTAACCGTAAATTAGCACCAGATCTACTAGTTCATTGTTTCCAAATTTTACCATTTTCACGTGTCCTCAATTTAAAATTAACTTGCTTCAGAAAAATACATCGCAGCAAATTGCCAAATAACTGACTAATAAGACAAATAACATAAAGTATAGCAGGCTACGTTTTGATGACTAGGCCATCACTTAGATTTTTTACTTTTGTAACTCGCCTATTTTTAAGTTTTTTGAAAAAAGGTATTTGAAAATGTTGTTTATTTTAATGCTTTCTATACACAGCTAAAAAAGAAGTAGCAACTTAGGAATCGCCCTGTATAGAGCATGTTGGTTTATGTACTACATTTCTAGAATGATTCACTAACTTTGCCAGATACTTCTAATGTACCATCTGTGAATTTTAATGTATATGTAGTTTTATATGTAAATATGTAAATAGCAAAAAGGTAAGAAGTTATAAACTTTATAAAAATAACTGAAACAAATATCAATTAGTTTTAAAATATACTATACCTCTCCGTACAACAGGATACCCATAGTCCATTTTCTAAACTCTTCGTTGACCCTTTCGTTCCACATGCCAAGAGGGTTGTGTCTGTAGGCTGGTTTAACGCCGTACATGACACATTCATATGCCAAAGGTGCTGTGAAACACTGTGGCCGTTGTGGTAAAATAAAAAGTTCATCCGCCGCGACTTCTTGGATATTACCGTAGTCAATGAAGAGGATCTGAAAAGGAAACAATACATTTAAAAAAAAAGTTGTATGTATTTCATGTTTATTTTTCGATATAGTTAGATAAGAGTGGTAATTCAGAAATGTATATTTTTAAATAATAAAGAAAAATGAACTTATGCATTGAAAGAACCCAGGTTCTATCTATTATTTATTTTTTATATTTAAATTACTCAGCGAGGGCTGGCAATAAAATTAGAGACTAGTAAATATACTTACATCCCGTGAAGTATATAACATTTTTTCTCCTCCCAGCAGAATTTATTCTTTGATTTTTATTAATTTAATTCAATACTTTTCGCATGAAATTATGGGCAGCTTTGACCGGTTTCTATAGCATCATAAGCATTGTTATTTTATCAACAACGTTAAGCTGACAATTTAGTATCAAAAATTGAGAGAAATTGAAATTATTGATTTGTATAACAGCCAAATGGATATAGAAGAATCAGCAAATATTGCTCGTCAGTCGCTGCTGCCAGAAAAATCGAGAAAGAGGTAGGAAGCAAAGTATCAATACTTCAAGAAATGGTGCCAAACAAAGACTCCTACTGCAGTTTCTTTGGCGTAGTTTCACGAAAAATCTACTGTATTAAAGTCTCCATCAAGCTTATGGTGTGAATATTCCATGCTGAACTCCACCCTTTTCATAGAGTAAAACATAGATATTTCCAAATATCCTAAACTTAGAGCATTTTTAAAAAGAAAAAATGACTGATATAAACCCAAAAAATCTAATGTGTTTGACAGTGAAGATGTAAATAAACTCCTGTTTGAAGCCCCCGATGATATTTATTTAATGATAAAGGTTGTAATGATAATGGGATTGCTGGAGCATGCCGTTTTAGTGAACTCTGTGCAATGAAAAAGGACAATGTTGAAATAAGGCATGAAGTCATATTTGTTACTATTCCTGATTCCAAAAATGGAATGGCACGTAAATTTATAGTGACTAAAAGTGACGATGAGGTTTGTTATTTTAAAATAGTTTGAAATTATATTGATATAAGATCCCACCTGACGAATTTTAATCCTCGCTTCTTCATGGGATATCAAAATGGAAAGTGTTTAAACCAACCTATCAGGAAAAAATCTATTTCTTCAATTCCAAGTAAAATTGCTAAATTTCTGAACTTTAAGGAGTATACTGGACACTCGCTTAGAAGAGAATCGGCCACTTTATTAACGAATACTAGAGTTGATGTCTTAGCTCTCAAGCGACATGGCGGATGGAAATCTGCATCTATTGCGAAAAGTTATGTAGCGGAGAGCGTCAACAATAAAAAGGAAGTTTCAAATAAAAAATCAATTTTTGGTTTTTGTTAAATTTCAAGGGATGAAAAAATGTTTAATAAACATATAACATAACAACAGCTATAAATTCCACGAAACCTTTCTAATTTAACCAACCTTCCAAACTATAAAATAAAGATGATCCTACCTGATTAACTCTTCCTCCAATAGCGGTGATTTTACACCTATACATTAAACCATCTTCTTTATATCTGGCTGCGTAAATTTTTCCAATTTTCAATCGTTCATCGGCCACCTTTAGGACTTGCTTATTTAGGGCTTCATCGATTTGTTGTAACAATTCGTTACTTTTTTCATCGGCATTTTGTGCCCAAAAATGACCTGCATCAATTTGCTGAAAAAGTTATTTTATTAAATTAGTGGTGACATTCTGTAACTGATTTTGTGCTAAAAGCATAATATGATAAATGTTTTTTGTTTAAATCAAATTTCTTAAATGCCCAGCATCTTGTCAACAGTAATATACCGATAGAGGAGGCATCTTATCGGTAATACCGCTGTTTTTTTTACAAGAAATCAATTTTCTGACAAATTTTCACGAAATGTAATTTTTACTTATAATCTGATATGATCCCGAGAGCTTTAGCTCGAGGGTCTTATCTTTGATTATAAGTAAAAATTATATTGAGTGATAATTTTCTTAGAAAATCTACATAGTTTCGAGTGAAAAACAAAGGTATGAAGATGCTTCTAGAGGTGTATTTTATTGGATAATTTACTGAACCCGAAATAAAAGCAGTTTGTGATAAAGAAAATATACAAACACATTAATATGATTTACTTTTAAGTTTATAAACGCGCCACAACTAACAATTAATTAAAAATCCAAGACTAAATCAGACGCGTGGAACGTCAAAAATCAAATTCGCTTGTTGTCATCACGGTTGCTATGAAAACGCCAAGATTTCTTAAGCTCACGTCAAAGCAAAGCACACTGGGTTTAATCTTGCATACATTTTGTCATAAAACATGTCTTTAAAAATGTCAAAATTAAGTTAAGTTTATGGCCTACAATCACCTCAAATACTGTTGTGTCACTTTTATTTTGTAGGGGTTATAATATTAATTTATTAAACTTGATTTCTTGAAATAAATTACTGTTTGTTTGACAAAAAGCTACAGTCTAAAACTTACGCTCAAACGGCACCTGCCCGTTGGGGCTACATCCTCGCGCTGCTTCAAGGCAGATAACCTACCAACTAAACGTAGCGATCACTGCCCCTGCGAGTCCAACACCAAGTTGGGATGGCAATGCCGAAGCAAAGGGGCTCCATCCCCCCGCAGTACCAGTTTATATCAGTTCAGTACCCTGCTACGTAACGCACACTGGTCGGACGCCGAAGGATCAACCCAGTGGTGAGGAGTGGTCAACGGATACTAGGTCCAGCTTGAACGAGACCCGACACCTTGGCACTATATGTGCACGGCGATCACTCACACGACTTGGGCGAATTGCTCAAAAGCGCTAAAAACTTCGTCTCGGTTCTAGAGCGTATACAAGACGCTCCGACACCTCAAACGAAGAGTTCCGGGCTTTATCGCACCTTCTACCAGACTGGCTTCCACCCCGAAAGGTTTTATCGCCTACTTGACAGATCATATGTCAGCTGTGCCGAAACACTACCAACAGAGCCTTTACCCACCCCATTTGTGGGATCGACCAGATCTGCAAGTTTTAGGGGGGTCGAGCGCCTGGTCGACTCTCGCCCCATAACAACAAAAAGCTACAGTGGTCTTACCGAGCTAGCGGTAGGTCTTATCGGGTAAGACTACGTTACCATGGTGGTTGCTATGAAAATTTGCTTTCTGATTGGTTCTATATATGTGAGGTAAATTATCAGCTTAAATTAAAAACTGATAAAAAAATATTCTATGTACTTACATTTGAAATAGTGAGTTGAATATACTGAGTATCCATAGTAGGTATAGGATTATAAGTAATTGTGGAGAAACAGTTCCTGTCTTCGTAGGTAATACTGCTGGCAGCAGGAAAACGTCCAGTAACTCCATTCTTTTCTGCGAATTCCCATGCTTTTTTAAGACTAAAAGAATTATCTATGTAAAGTCTGTACAATTACTGGCTGGATGCACATAACAGCTTCTGACGTAATTTTTGATTAGTCATGTCGTTGACTAAATCGTATATTTTTTCAGTTCGGTCAGGATTTAAATAAGCTTCAAAATAAGCATTTATTTTTTTTGCTGAATAATGAGACATATTTTCAGAATATGTTCCAACTGACAGAACCCTTTAATTAATAACAGACCTACCTTATTTTTGTGTCTGTTATGATTATGTATTTGCGAGCTGTGACGTGCATTTAGCTAGTAATTGTACGGACTATAGGTACAGTAGTTTCGGTGGATCTGTACCTGTGCATTTGCACTTATACGTCATTAAATTCGTATGAATCAAATCGTGAAACAATTGTCAAAATAAAGTCTTAATTTCATAAAAATTATAATAAATGTGCCTGTCGTCCCGATGTAAATATTCCTAAATGTTTTTCGAAATTTGACAGGTCTGGGTTTAAAATGACGAGTGTTACATCCCAGTAGAATTATTTATCGTAAAAGATGTAATCGCAAAAAAAAACAAATTAACACAAAAGCGTCATATGGCATATTAAAATAATGCCATGTTAAAAATAAAATATTTCGAATTAAAAACGCTCAAAAGTTAAAAATCAAAAATTTAAGTCTAGATCAAAACCAATGTTCTATGCATAAATTTAACAGATCATTCAACAGCAACATTTTTTCAACAAATTATACATGATTAAATTTGTTAACAGATTTACATTTAGAGAACTATAGCGACCGTCGTATTTTACAACGTACTTACAAGTCGGCAACACTAAAGAACAATGAGAATAGCTCTGAAAAGAACTGTTTTTAGGATTAAATAATTTTTTAAGGCACAAAAATGTATAAACATTATAACAAATATAACTCAAACTGACAATAAAAAAAACGGGGACGTTTGGAAGGTAATTGAAAAAATGGCAAAGACTTAAAACCAAATAATCAGTTTAAAACTCCTTACAATTCTTTCTCTGTTTCTGCAACGACGTATTACGCAATATATATTTTATTCGCTTTTATAATTAAGTGAGTTGAAAACTTGCTTTATAATGAGAAATGGATCATGCCTTTGCAAATAATTAGAAATGTGGTTTGAGATTCGTGAATTCGTAACCAGTAAAAACGCAGTAAACACCAAAACCCTTTAAGCCTTGCCTAAAATTCTTAAATGACAATGTTATAGAAGCAGAACTTTTAATAAATACATTTTTTTGTTATAAAAATTTTCCTTGACAAGCTGTATAATAATTTTAATTCGAAAATGTTATTATGTTAACTTTAACGTAATTTTGCAAACGATACTTAAATGTAAGATAATATTGATGTCTATTTTGAAGGTCAAATCATTGATGAGTTGGAATTTTCATTGCTTAAGATGAGATGTTTGAATCATCAGCAATTTTAAACCATTTGGCTAATTTTGTTTCGGGAAACTCTTCCACTGACTTACGGTAAAACTCGTAGCATAAAATTCTTCTTGAGTTGTCGTTTTCGAATCATTTCATAAACTTGGCTGGGAATCCTATTTGGAATGTTCGCTAATCTCTGAAAACCATCTATGTTGACTGATACAGGGTCACGAGTGTTGTTTTTAAACTCGACGTAGATTTTCCTAAAATATGACAAATAAAAATTAAATATCTCCCTAAACTTAATTATTATAAAGCGGAGGCATTACGCTAAAAGGGCAAGAATAGACCCTATGCCATCTTAAAAATACAAAAACAAAAACGAAAACTCTATAAGAAAAATGTCTGTAAATTATTTTTTAGTTGCTCAACTAGGTTTATCTTTAATAAGCCTTAATGAAAATTTATATGTTGCAACCTTAAAAAAGTTAAAAGCAACTTTGGTTCAGCAGTTATTGTTCCAGCTCCTCAAATAAAGAGGTGGGGGAAAGACAAACTTTTTTTTTGGAAAAAACTAAGCAACTTCTATTAAACACAAAAATTATTAAACTAGGTCTCGTTTAAAAGATTGTTTCAAGAATACGTATATGTCAAAATAATATATCACATGAAAGCTTCTTCGTTTGAAACGGCATTTTGAAAAGCGCATAAATACCATGTGAAATGTTGTTTTAACATATATAAGTAATGTGGTTAAGTAGCGTTTGTGATCTAGATCTAGCCGGATTAAGCCTTAGACAATATGGATCGCAGCGGGGCTATGCTTAAAACATTACTAAATAAAAAGTACTAATAAATGCAACTTTTTAAAAACGCTATTTTTGAAACAATATTTGCCCACTTAATACACGTTTATGTATGCACACAAAGGATTTTACATATATCGCTTTTATAAAAGCTATGTAAGTATTATAACCGGTTGGATATGCTCTTCTGAAGATTATATATTTTGGATTAAGTAATAGTAATTAAATAAACAATGTAATGGCGGTTGTCAGTCATCCAAAAAAATCTTTGTTTTATAAAACATCGTCTTTTGGCCAATGCCTACCAAGTATGCACGTCAAAAAAGTTCACTTTTTAATTAAATGTGTTTTATTTATCGAGTTAACATCCTGGACAAAAAACTTGTCCGTCGTATTTTCCGTTATTGTTTGTTACATAAAAAAAAGTTAATGTTAGCTTACGTGCTTCCATCAAATCCAATATGAATATCAGTTTCGTCATCTCCACGATCCTGTATCATCTTTTTAATTTGTCTTACGTATACTTGTCCTGGTTGTTTTGAATCCAATCCTAAATATCAAAAAATAAAAAATAAAAACCAAAAATTTTGAAAAAACAGTACGAGTTATTATCACAGATTAAAGAAAATATATTCAATATGTGCGTTTGTAGCCCACCAACATTTAGTTAAATCGTTATAGTTAAGACTTTTAAAAATATTCTACCAATTTCTTGTTCATTTGGATAAGTGATATCATCTACTTGTCAGTTTGTTTGACACTTACGATGGGTTGTTCAGTGGTCAATCGATGTGTGTACAAAATTTACCTAGCATGGCATAGGATGCCCTCTAGGAATTTTGGGTGGATAACATTGTACAAACTATCTAAAAATGTTACCAACACTACATATTTAATTATATGTCGTTCAAGGTAAATTTTTGATCTATAGTATTGATAATATTTTACATAGAGTACTTTTCATTTCATGTCAATTATTATAGGTAATAAAAAATAATTTTACTTATTATTATGACTTTCACAGAGCTGGACAAAGCTTCAAGCATGAAGCACCACGTACTTTCGAAATGCACCTTAAGAATTATAATTAGAGAATGCTTGAAGCTGTGCTGCGATTTTGTGATGATACTTTTGCAGATTTAATTTAACAGATTCAATTTTATTCATTTTACATTGTTATAATTGATGAAATAAATAAAATGCAAAGAAACTTAAAACGATCAAGCCGCTCTAAGGAGTAAAACGCATGCAGTACGTATTTTTTAGACACTTTTAAATGCTGTTTTGCCCATGTTTTTGAAATTTCGGGGCAGCACGTTGAAAAAAGTTATTCGAAAGTAGTTTGTGCCATCTCTGGATCACAAAAGTATGTGGTATTCATGTCGTACGCCCTGTATATTTGTATCAATCTGTAAACGATTGTCTCTTTGACGCAGAGAAAAATGTATAGTCAAGATTTTTGCTACATTGAAGCAGTTTATTGGCTAAAAACCATATACGTAACCCCAGTATATTTGTTGTAACTAAATTTTGAAATTGGAAGCGATGATAGCTACTTTACCAGGTCATTAATCTTTGTAGAGACTTGAGAACTAAGTGTCAACAAACGGACAAATTTAGAAGGTCTTGATAAATAAATAAGTTTTTTTAAAAAAGGTCATGTATAAATCTTAAAGCCATAGTTTCTTAGCCAGTTGGCCTTATAAGACCAAAAAGTAGAAAATGGGAGTAGTTTACTCTTAACGCATAAGACTCACCAGATTTTAGAAGTATTACTTTGGTTTAAAGATATGTAGAACGGTTTCGAAAAAAAAAATATTATGTGTTGGTGGTTCACATGGTGGTCCCTGATCTGAAAATTTGTTTTTTTTTAAATTTATTGTGATTCACAGGTTTCCTATATTTCCTTGATAAATTCAATTAAAAAAATTACCAGTAAAATAAATAGAACAAAAAGGATCTCGTCCTCCGACAGTTTTGACAGCCTCCCTTTCAAAGGCCTGATTTGTATCTGGAGCTTTTATGAAGTAATTAGGATAAAATGATCCAGCCATTACAACCTGAAAAAAAAAACGTTCTTAAAGCACATTTCTTCAAAAAATAGCAAACTTCCTATGTCGAGGATGTCCAAAATGCAAGAGAGGCAGCCCATCGAGATAAAAGGATAAGGCTAAGCTCCTCTCATCGCCACAAATATGGGTCGAATAATGTTTTATTTTCACCGGGTATACCCACATACCGAGTGTCCACGGAAGGTGGCTCGCCCCTATAACTTTTTTGTTGAATTTTTGGTCAAAATCTATCTGCTGTGTGAAATTTAAAATTTAAACTTGTTTTACTCATTTTTTTTAAATGGCAACATGGTGGCTCGTCAGATTAGAAACAAAGAGCACTTTGTTACGATTAATTTGATACCACACACTATTAGGTTTTAACCAAATTTTCATTAAAAAACTTTTAAAATGTAACGTTAGAAAGTCCCTAAAATAAACACCCTAAGGTTTTTGTTTTATCATTTTGTTGGTCACAGGCTACTCGATGCATTTAAAGAGTATTTTATTCAAAAAAGATTTTTTATTTTAAAAGTTTTTTAATAAATATTTGCTTAATCAGAAATAAGACGATCTAGGTAAACTTACCTATATGCAATATTGCTTCGTTTGGCCGCTACAGGGCGCTAAAGTTTTCAAATTAATATTGTTTTTCCTGAATAATTTCTAAACGCCCATATATATATATGGGTATACCTAATTATACCAAGCGGCTATAAGTTCAATACATACTTTTAAGACAGTAGGTTTCTCCGTCTCAGATAAATGAATTTTTCCAGGTCCCATGGTTTCTTTTACTTGCAATCTATCTAGACGTTCTTTAATCTCGGTAGTCAACAAAAGCCACTCTTTAAGCCCTTTTAGACTTACTAGGTTTCTCTGACACCATTCCAACTCTTTCTTGTGATTTTGAAAAGCATTTTCCCGTTTTAGATTTTGCCATACCTAAAAATAAGAAAATTAAAAATGTTACTAAGGCACTGGTTATAAACTTACACTGGCAATGTAATCTATGTGTATTGTGATTTATTAAAGCGTTATGTTAATAGGTCCGATATCTGCTATAATTTAATGGGAACGCGCCTGTCGCTTGAGTAAAAAGCACATTTCTGCCTGCTGTTAAATTTGCTGCCTGCTCTTAACACGTTGAATACGACCGGCCACTATAATGGCCACAAAATGTTGTAAAAAATGTACCGCGGCCACTATAGTGGCCAGCATTTTAAAGTATTTTAAACGAGTACTGAATTTCCGCAGTACAAAATAGAAGGTTTGGTTTAGTTTTGTGGAACACAGAAAGAATTGGGGAAACGCCCCGCCCACCATGGCCACGTAGTACTTACATTAGTTGTTTCTAAAAATAACATACCAAAAAGAACCAGATACCAATGCCCCAAGTGCGATGTAAGTCCAGGTTTATGCATTCTTTTTTGTTTAAATATAAATTTTTTTTTCTATAACGCTTAGTGGCCATTGGTGGCATCAGGCTTATATTTTTTCAAAATAGACAAGTGGCCACTATATTGGATCAAGGTCAGAGCTGTCAACGTCATATTTAAAACTCCTATTAATCATTTCTGTCTAAGATTCATGTTAATATGTTTCCAAGTTTTCCACTGCGGTACAGCAGTATAGAACTGGTTAAATTTGCAACTAAAGAAGTTCTATATGGCAAATAGTAAAAACTATGTCAAAAGTTTGTTTTCATGATGAAAATAAATAAACATTTATCATTATTATGATAACCTAAACTTACTTTAGGTATACAGTATGTTATGGAAATGATTTTTTATATTTAAATAGTGACTCCTTGGCTATCCTAGGGGAACACTCCATACTTTATTTTTAAATTAACCGTTTAAAAAGTTGGATAAGGCCCCTAAAATCAGACCGTATGCACTTGTGAAACTGTAACTTAAAACAACAATCATTTCGTGGCTTTCATGGCAAAAAAATATTCCTATAGAAAATGTGTAGTTCTTTATTCCTTCGAACCATCCCTCCACAAGAACTGGTAGTGCTGTTTCAAGTTTGAATGGTAAATTGTACATTTTGAGCGGATCTTGGATATTTAAGGTACCGGATGTTGTTTATTTACAAACCTCCAAACCGTCAAGTGTCACTTGTCATTTAATCTCATGCGGTAAAGTTAACAAATCCACCCGTAGCGAGCAGACCATGATTTTCTAAAGAAAAAAGATTATAGCAAAAAGACATGTACAAATATTGTCCTGCAATTTATTTTCATATTAGGATTTGCGAATTTAAATATGTCATTTCTATAATACCCAGACAAGATTTTTTTACAGGCTAATCTGTATATATTTGAAGATAATCATTAAAGATAAGGTCAGAGTAGGCTTAATTTGCTAAATATGTAGTAGTGCTACTTTTCTGCTACCGGTAACACAAAATAATATTATTTTCGGACAAATTATGTCTCTATCAAGTACCTAAATGTTTTTACCGTGATAATTTCCTCTCTCTTTAAAGTTGGTTAATAACACTTTATTATTACTTTATTGTCGTTGTAGTTAACCTGTCACTTACCGTGTATAAATTTAAAAGTGCAATAAGATCACTACAGGATCCATCAGCCCAGAGTAGAACTTTCTTGTAAGCATCCAATCTTTTCTGATATGGCACCGAAAAAATTTTTTGAATTGAACAGCCAGCAGCTAAAAAAAAATTCATTTACAATGAAAACTTATCGGCAATAAATAAAAGTAAATTCTCATGTATCTGATGTCCAAAAATTAATCCGACATATTTGGCGACATAATAAATTCACCAACCTAAAGCACAATCATATATTATAATCAATGAATAAAAATCCACCATTATTTAATTAACCCAAAGAAATATTATATATTTGCCTTTATTTGTAACAATAAAAAATGTACACACTTTTACATATAAATTAGTAAACTCCCAACCTTCCGCTATTAGGTAGAACCACTAGGTTTTGGTTTGGATAAATTTAAAGGTTATAAAAAATATAATCTAATTTACCAATAATTATAGTTTCCTCCAAGCAACTGAACAGTTGTCCTAGTATAATCATTTTTGACAAATGGACGTCTATTGGGAGACTGGCCATAACCTGCCCTAAGAATGTTATATCTCCATCAGAGTTTGACTGCACTCCTCTGCATGTTCTCAATAAAGCGCCAATCTGAAAAAAAAAACTAATTTTAAAAACCAAGAAGCTGTTAATTTATCGAATCAGTGCTGTTTAGAGACGGTGTACGAAATATGATATTGAGTTTGACATGCTTCTGGCAGGATCACCGAGATAGAATAAACAAGGAGGGCGACATCGCGCGACTAAAAGTGACCCTACCTGCGCCATAGGATTTTACGGATGATGTCTTTGAGTCTGAATCTAAATTCGTTCAGCAGATAGCTGAAAGTCGTGAACTTGTGTCTAAATTGAATATACAGATCAAGGATTTAAGCAATGTAAATCGCGTTTTGGGGGACGATTTAAATTGTGAAATCGATAAGTGTACTAAACTTAAAAACGAAATGGTCGAAACAGAGAAGATTAGCAGACAAAAAATCGAAACAATAAAAACTCTCGAACAGGATAATGACATATATTGTAAGGAATTGGACAGGCTTAGAGGCGAACTTAGTTGCATTAATATAAACAATTTCCAAAAAACCTAATGAGTGTCCCACTAAACCACGATCTAAAAGTTTAGCAAAAGCGCCGAGAAGGTCACTGATACTCATCATTGGGGACGAAAATGTCCGAGGATTTGCAGGCCTAATTAAGAAATATACCGGTTGTACATACGATATAAACTGTCAACGACTTTCTAGACCCACTTTTGAAGATGTAGTTAAACTTTCCACTGTTGCTGCGAATCTTACCCCACATGATTTTATTATTCTATTGTGGGGTTCCTACAACGCCATAAAGGGCATAAGTATTACCGATCGCATCCTCCAACTATTATTTGCTAATTGTAAAGCATCCAACACTATTCTTATTGAATGCCAACAGTCAATTTTAAACCAGATAATTGAACAACAATCAGTTCGTATTAAATCCGCCTTAGATCCTACTTCTGGGATAAAGTTTCTTCCACTCCAGTTTATTACAGAGTCTGGTTTTCTAACTTACTACGACAAGGCCAGTTTTCTTAAATACATTTGTTCAAATATCATACAACCTAGCAAAGTTATCTCTGCTCCTGATAATCTTCTTCCTGCTGTAGATGGTTCTGGTCAGCTGCACGATGGTGCTCCTAGCTTTCTCATTGCGCCAGAACAACCTACTTCCAAGCCTTCACATTTTCTAAAAGCGCCGACCATCACAAATCCTTGAATAATATGGTATTGTATTACCAAAACGTTCGTGGGCTACGCACGAAACTGATCGATTTTCGTAACAGTACTTTGACATGCGACTATGAGGCAATACTTTTGTCAGAAACCTGGCTAAATTCTAACATCCATAATAGTGAGATTTTTGGAGATAACTACCAGGTTTTTCGTCGAGATAGAAACTATGAAGAACTTGATTGTCAACGCGGTGGAGGTGTATTAATCGCAACCTTTGCCACCATAAAGGCTTCTATTATCGATAGTCCTGTCAATCCTTTCTATGAGGATATTTGGGTCCACTTAAAATCTGAACAAGGCGATATTGTTCTGGGGTGTGTTTATCTGCCTCCCAACTCTAAGCTTGATAGTTACCATTCATTCTGTAACACCTGTGAATCTCTCAAGAACAGTTTTGAAGATTCGAAATTTATAATATTCGGTGATTTTAATCTACCTTCTCTTGATTGGATAGTTGACGATGACACGCTCGATCCTGGTGTTCTCACTTCACAGAGCGCCGAAATTCTGATGGACTCAATGTTCTTCCTTGAACTTCAGCAACTAAACTCTTTGCGTAACGGACTGGGCAGAATCCTGGACCTTGTATTTGCAGACGATTTCTCCAGGGTATCTCTGACACCCTGCGATACCCCAATTGTTTTCCCTGATGCTTTTCACCCCCCTATCGAGTTATGTTTTTCTGATGTTTACACTCCTCAACTAAAGCTAAAAACAGAAATAAGCGTTTACCAGTTTTTCAAGGCTAATTTCCTCAAATTAAATAATTTTTATAGTCAGGCCGGCTGGTCCTTTCTGTCTACTAAATTAGACATAAATCAATCTGTACAGCAATTTTACAAGATTTTGTTTGACGGTATAGATCTATATGTTCCTAAGAAGCTGGTTAAAAGTGATAAATATCCAAGGTGGTTCGATTCTCAGCTTCGCAGACTGATAGGGCAGAAGAATAAGCTATACAGGAAAGTCAGGAGATCTGGCTTGCAGGTTGATTACGACTCATTTGCTGCCGCACGTCGGGAGGTTAAAATTCGCACTGACTTATGCTATCTCATGTTTGTAACCCAAACTGAACACTTAATACCGGAGAACGTCAAACACTTTTGGACATTTATCAATAATCTAAAAAGAAATTCGGGTCTACCTAATCTCATGATAGTCAAGAGTTCTCCGATCCCAAAGATATATCTAATGCATTCGCCCGACATTTTCAATCCTGCTACTCCGACCACTCTGAGGTAGACCTGACTGACAGAAACCCAGTGAAGTTTGCCAGTGTTTTATCTTCACATCGCTTCACTTTGGAAGAGATTACTCAAAAGATCACCAATCTTGACGCTTCTAAAAGATCGGGCCCTGATGGCATACCACCCTCATTATTGAAAAACTGTCAATCATCACTTACTGGCCCCTTACTTTCTCTTTTCCAAAAATTATTCGATACAGGAATGTTTAAGGAGGCTTGGAAATTCTCGAACCTCATTCCTGTCTTTAAAACTGGTGACAGATGTGCCATTGAGAATTATCGTGGAATATCCTTAATTTCATCCATTCCGAAGCTTTTTGAATCTATTATTACTGACGAAATCTTTTCCACCTACAAAAATTACATCATGGTTCAACAACATGGCTTCTTTAGAGGACGCTCAACTGCGACAAACTTGGCAGTTTATCAGAACTTCTTAGTCTCTTCTATTGAAGCTGGTCATCAGGTTGACGTTATATACACAGATCTGTCGAGGGCGTTTGATAGTGTCTGTCATACACTGCTTCTAAATAAGCTGTCTGATATTGGAATTGGAGGGAATTATCTCAAATGGATTCGTTCATATCTACTTCACCGCCGCCAACGCGTTACTGTATGTGGTTCTGTCTCCGGAGAAATTCTTGTGACGTCTGGTGTTCCTCAGGGCTCACATATCGGCCCTATTTTATTCTTACATTTTATAAACGACGTAATTTCTTGCTTTGATGTGCCGAGTGTCTAGTTTACGCTGATGACTTAAAGTTTTACACCAAAATTTCTCCTAATGTAAACTACTTGCAGTCTGATCTGAACAGGTTGATTACCTGGTGTAAAGCTAACCTTTTACAACTTAATGTGAGCAAGTGTAAGGTCCTCCGCTTTTATAAATGCAACTCTCCGACAAACCATACCTATGATATTGAGAGCACTAACCTGGAGATTGTCTCTCACTTCAATGATCTTGGTGTCATCTTTGATAAAGATCTTACATTCAATCTACATATAGACAACGTCATTTTAAAGAGTTTTAGATTGCTTGGTTTTGTGAAACGGAACACTAAACAGATTTACGATACAAAGGCACTTAACGCTCTGTATGGTGGACTAGTTCGATCTCTGCTTGAATACTGTTCCGTTATATGGAGTCCCAATTACCAATGCCACATCAAAAGGATTGAACGTGTTCAGAATAGATACGCCAAATATCTTCTGTTCAAGCTTTCAAGTTTCCCTATCAAAACCTATCTTACGAAACAAGAATTCTCCTTTGTGACATGCAGAGCCTAGAATGCCGACGCAGAAAATCATTGTTAGTCTTCTTGTATAAGCTTGTGAATGGCACAATTTGCTGTAATGCCCTACTCGAATCTGTGTTTTTTTTGGTTCCACCAAGGCGCACGAGGCAGATGCAACTTTTCTTCGAAGTTACTCATAGAACCAATTACGGACAAAATGCCTTTATTTCAAGACTACTGAAGAATTATAATACTTATTTTCAGGATTGCGATTTGTTTAGGATTAGTCTTTATTCACTAAAAAACCTGTAATAACTTGTACTATTTTAATTTATTTTAATCTGTTTTGGCTCGATAACTCTGTTGTTTGTTTTGTACTACGTATTGTTTTTTTCTGCTGTAATTGTATCTTATATTTAGATGTACCAATTGGAATATTTTATTCCGTAGAGTATTTAAGAATACATAAAAATAAATAAATAATGGTATGACACTTATGTCATTCGTGTAGTCAGCTGTTCGATCTATCATAATCCAGGTGGTTTTAGATTTTATGAAAAGTTTTTCAATTTTTGTGTAAAACTATTGCTAGTGTGTGAGAGATATTAATTATTTCTTGTGCCGTGCGAAGCTGTTAAAACAGAAATGCTGTGGATAAGTTAGTATAAATAAAGGGCAGGTCCGTATTTATAAACTTTGGGTGCTAATTGTTGCCTATGGTTTGTTAGGTTGCAATTTTATTTAAATTATTAAATAACAAAAAAATTTAAAAACAATACATCTACAATTAAGTTAAAACAGTTTTGGACTTATTAGGACTAGCCGCTTAACTGCAATTTCACCATTTGTTTATTGATACAGGTCATTATTTTCTATGTGCGAAATAAACACAACGTGTATGTCGGGTTCCACAAAGATTTTTAACCAGAATTAACTAACTAGCAACATTGACTGTGACATAAATAACATTGCATGGCAGGCATTATTTATTTACTTACAATCGAACTTGCAATATTTATAAATTAAAAATTTTGGCAACCGGGCCACTATGCCACTTGTCTTCGTCTGACAAGTCACATGGTTTATAAAAAAGTGTAATAATTTTATTTTTGCTGCTGTCGCATGTAAGTCAAATTTTATGGGTTGAAGTTTATTTATTACAATATTTTCAACTTCTGAATAAAATAATTTCTCATCCCATTGTGCACCTTTGCAATGGAACAATATTTAATTACAATACTATATTCTCAACTTTTTCTATGTCACCAATCAAATTTATGAACACAAACCAGTTTCACCTACACTTTTCTAGCTACTAAAAAATACACAATATACAAACATGTGTATAAATAATACCATTATCCATTATTTCCATTACAAAGATGTTCACTGCTAAATGAAATTATAATATTCTAATTGAACCAAACATTTTTAGAATTGTTCAAAATAAATTAAATCAGGCCCTTATGAATCGGCCATATTGGTATGACACTTAGCCTCGCCCCCTGGTACCGTTTCTCACAGATGAAATTTAAAAAAATATGTATGCTTTTTTTCTTTTGAAGAGTTTCTGTATTGAACCTGTGCGTCACAATGAATAGTCAGTGCACCTTTTACACTGTCGTCTTTGTGAAAGTTGAAATGTAATTAATATTAGTTTGTTTTCCTGACCGTTTTAATCGATTGGAAAATTTTCCAATATGATAGTCATACTGTGAATATAAAGTTCTGTGAAGTGTAAAAAATTAAATAAGGTTCTGATGATGGTTTCCTAATAAAACCGAAACGTTAACCCCTTATAAAGAAAAATCTTTTATTCAAGAGTGACCGAAAACCCAAGAAAAACAAACATTTTAATGTAATTAATATCAGATTCGTTAGTACTTCACCAGACCTCTTTTCTAATTTTATATGCCAACAAATAATGGAGGAGACAAGTACGGTGCATACTATAATATTGGCAACAGAATGTTTGTTAGAATATGTTGTCTCGTCAAAGAGTTAACCACAGTTTACTTATTATGTAATGCAAATTTATTATTTTGATTTTTCTGATATTATAACTCATTTTTTATATTTGTGGGTTGCACTGTTGATAAGTGAGCAAATAGTTGCTTAATTTCGATATGTTTATGTACGGTGAACACTAAAGAAACTCGCGTTCCAACACGTTAAAATCGTAAAATACATTAAAACACTGCGCCCCGTTCCTAAACAGACTGAAAGTGGCTAGCCTTAGTGATGAGTTATTAAAGATAATTGTAACAAACTGTAGCAATTATAAACTAACATGTATGTCTTGTTACTTACTTCCTTTAATTGCCATATAGTAGTCTCAATGTTTTTGAGATTCGGAGGCTTCAATGCTAAAGCCAAAATTTGAGCGGGAGTCTCGTTCATTTCCAACATTTTTGATTGTAAAACTATTTTCTCCAGTGGGGCTCTTAAAATTTCTGGTGTACTAGTTTTTTCCATTTCTTCCTATAAAAACAAAAATATCAATTAATACACATCAGTTTTAAAATTTAGTAAAAAGTGTATTTTCTAATGTGGCATAGTTATTATATACAGTATTTCTGAAAAGAAGGCAAACGGACCAACAATTTTAATTTTCGAGGAAAGGTCTTTAAAGGTTCTTTATAAAAAAAATATTGCCTCCTGAAAAAATACGATTGTCGATGAAAAAAAAAAAATTTTTACAGGGTGCCCATAAAGTTAAAAATTCAAATTTTTTACAAGAGTAGAGTATTCTTATTCTAAAGTTTTACATCTTCTAAGATTTTGGTTTCCATTAACAGCAGCGCCTTCTCTTGGCCGCGGCGCTATGCCTATTGAATTTGGGTTGCGGTACCGAAAATTTTTGCGCCTGCGACTTTTCTTTCTGAAATTTTAAACTAATTTTACCTACATAGAAATACCAATTTTTTTTTAGAACGGTTAAGGCCATGGTGATTTTTATTTTTAAAATATTTTTTCTGATATTATAACTCATTTTTCATGTGTATACCAAATTTTGTTCAGATCGGATAAGTAGTTTTCGAGGTAAATTCATTTTACATCTTCTGATACATTCTTTTTTTAAGGCATTATAGCAGTCCATTTCAAATACCACAACTATCATACTTACTCCGAATGTAAAGATTGAAAATGTTTTATAGGGTCGAAACGTTGATATTGGGTTATAGTATTATTGCATAAATATATTAGAATAAGCAAGATTTACGAACCTACAATACAAATTACAGGTATATATTTTTAAAAAAACTACTTAATGATGGTATCAAGATGACGAAACGTTGTACTCGAAATCTGATGCCATCATATGGTAGGAAACAAAATATGGCAATGGAAAAGTTGAATTATTTTGTCTTTATCTATATAATAAAGCCACAAGACAATAAGAAGTCGAACAAACCTAGTCGGCAATTTTCGGCTGTTCCGAATATCTCCGAACATTGAAAATTAATATGCTTCAAGTCATGCAGACCGATTTTAAAATGGAAAATTCTTGTATAAATACTCTATTTGGAGACACTAATAGTAGAAGTTTTTAAATATCCCTTATCCCAAATTTTAAAAACCGAAACGTAAAAATTTCTTTAAAAACTTACAACGAAAAACGCAATTTTCGGTCTTTTTTGACACTTCATATTATTTAAAAGCCGTGACGATAAATCCAAGACATTCTTTTCGAAAAATCGTAATTCTGTTAAAATGAAGCCTGCACGGAAATTGCAAAAATTAAATCTGTTCGTTTCAACCGGAAGTATGAACGCGTGTTCCAATTCGATCTATTCGGTCCCCAGTATCACCCTGCAACGGCCATTTTGCGACTTTTAAAAAATAAAAATAAAATACTTCTCAATTTCAAAAAAATGTGCAAATTTATTATCTATCTTAAACTCTACCTCCGGTATTTTATCAAAATTATAATTGGAAGATTGACAAAATTAGTCTTTTATTGTAGCAACGTTAGAACCAAATACATTTTTTAAACTTACCATATAAAACTGTTTAGACACAAGTCTATAAATTCGGCCATCGCAAGTTCTTCCCACTCTACCAGCTCTTTGTTCGCAATTAACGTGTGAAGCCCACTCCAATCTTAAGCTCATGTATTTGGTTATTGGATCGACGGTCATTATTTTCGTTTGACAAAAGTCGATTACTGGAAATAAAAAATAAATATTTCAGTCAAAGACATCGATTAACTCATCCTTAAACAGTGTTTATCATACAAAAGTATCGGAAAAAGGTAAATATTACCTTAATAGAGCTTTAAGGTTATATTAAGAATTATTTATGTTGATTAACCATTGATAAACAAACGTACTACCAAAAGTAATGTAAAAAAAATGCAAAAAATAAAACTAGGACACAAAGTCCTATCATATAACACAAAAATACTGATAATTTATGTCAAAAACATTAGGTCAAATTTTAATAGACTAGGAGATGATACTTAAAGTTATTTGTTCGGGTATGTTTTTATTGGTAATAAAATGTTTAACAATAATGAGAGTTGTAAAAAGTATAATGCACTTGCATAAATATTAATTTCTTACTTGTACACTCATGCTCGTGAGAAATTACTATTTTTATAGTAGTACTTCCTTTTCCAAAATGTACTCGAAAGTCAAAACTAAAGTTGACTTTTTACATGGGTTATTAAAAACCACTTTAATGTCAAATTGGATAGGGTTTCGACTTAAACTGAGAACATTTTACTCACCATAACAAGAATCTGGGACTGTAACTGAACTTTCTGCAATATTTGTTGACAATATTATTTTTCGTCTATTCTTTTGTGGTGGTTTAAATGCACGCGCTTGTTCGTCATTAGGAAGGGAAGAATGAAGCGGTATTATGTCCCATTCTATTATGTTATTTCCTTCTGTCTCCCTTTTCCTATTAAGTAAACAATGTTATCATACCAAAAATAGTTTTTAAATTCGGGCTCTTACTGATATCAAAAACCTAGCGCAGGGAAGAATTCTATATATGGTGGATTAGAAAGTATCACAAGTTTTAATGTCAAAAAAAGAGGACATTCTCTCTTAAGGCATGTCTATGAACACTTTTGTAAAATGAAAATCCTGGCACTAAATCAGGGACTTTCCAATATTGTTTCATTATCGTATCGTTATTATATTCGTAAAAAGGTTTCAATCTATGCCAGAAAATATACTATTTCTAAAAAAACATTAAAGGGGGTGTGCGCCAAAAAAAGTTTTAGTACAAAAAAATCTAATTGCTGAGAAATAGCGGGTGAAAGTTTGCATGACGTCACGAAAGCTTCGGCTAGCGGCGCTCTGTACATTTTTTAAATCTCCAAACTATTTTTTATCAAGCAGTAGGGTTTTCATTAAATTATTTTTGACAACCCGACGAATACTAAGCGCTAAAACTTACGTAAATTCCATGCACTATACTTATTTATGCAGCGGCCAAGCTCTTGTGACGTCACGCGCTGAAATATGACATCTTTGCAGCGGCATATCTTCGTTATTATTTGCGATAGAAGGGTGCGGTTTAGACTATTATTCTTAGTTTTTTGTCTTTAATTTTTTTAAATAGTTGTTTTTTGGCGCGCACACCCCCTTTAATTTTCTCGTGATGTAGCTATAACAGAAAAGGGGCTCAACTAAATTTTAATTTTGGTTGTAGTGTATAAAGGAACAAAAAATAAAATTTTCTATGTTTGTACTTTTTGATATTTTTAAGCCATCACTGAGAAAATAAATAAATAAAAAATTGACTTTATCAAATATACGTCATGAGAACGGCAGCTTGACAATGTTGCCAATGTTGTCTAAAATTGTTATATTATGACAATGACCAAGTCTGAAAAGTAATCCAATAGAAATAATTATTCAAAACGGAGTTATGCGGAAAAATAAAAAAAATCATCATATTATTTTCAAAATGTTATCTATATTTTGTCTTAAAATAAGTTATTAGAGGTCTAGAAACAAAATATATTACTTAACTAGCATACAAAGTTTCACATGTGGCAACACCGGAATTATTGACAGAATGCCAAGCTAATGAAATGACAGTTGAAAAAGTCTAACCTAAGTTATTTGTTGATCTTTCTGTTATATGAGCAAATAAATAAAGAGAACAGTTATTTTAAACAAAAATACATCAAAATTCCACAATAACTCGGACGTTAGTGGGATTAAAAAAAAAAAAAACACCGACATGACTAGTGAAAGATCGGTAACGATGCGCACTGTTCTTATTCTTTCTATATTATTCTTATCGGATCGACATCATTAAGTAATCGCGCCAGTTTTGCGTTTTTAAAATTTGTGGAAATTGTGCATGTTTTCAATGAATTGCAAAAAATGTAAATAGTATGATCTACCAATAGTTTTATTGATGATAAACTCCTATTATAGCATCGACTTAACAATTTAAATGCCAACACTATCAATGAGAATAGTGAAAGAGCCCATTACCAAAACAGTTTTTTTTGCGATTTCGTGTCTAGTGATCAATGACTTGACACCTAACTTACTTTTTTGCCGCTTCCTGCAGCAGGGAGTCTGCCTCTTCAATTTCGTTAATGCCAGGTAGAAATACTAAAACACTACCATTCGGAACGTTATCTTGAAAGGTGTCGGACGAATCCAATAATTTATCAAAGACATTAATCAAAAATATGAATATCTTCCAGACATCTCTTGAAATTTCTGGTTTACTTATATCGAATTTCGGCATCTGGAAAGAATTAAGTCATCAGCACATATATACTATATTGCCAATACAAGCAGCCGCACGAAGCAAGAAGATACCCATCGTGCGATTCAAAATAACCTGAACTTGGACCCGTGGCGCTTGCGCAGTAGGGAAAAAATTAGGCAACTGACATGATATCTAACAGATCGTAAACAGAACCGGCTCGCCGTTGTTTGCACATTAGGTGTTATGTGGTTGTTTGTATTCTTATTCGTCGCCATCTTTTGTTTCGTTCCTTCGTGTGTGGTTATAATTTCCAAGTTTTGGGTGTTAATATTTATAAAACTTTACTTTAGACATTTTTTTGTTAGTTTGTAAGTTGTTAGTCGTTTCCATCTTTTTTTACGTCCTATTCGTTCGGATGTTCTATGTGTGATTGTGGATATTATTTTTTAGTTTTGGGTGCGAATTTAGGTATAAAACTTTACCAGACATTTTGTTATTGTTAGCAACTTGTGTCTCAAGATGGGTAGAAAAAAGTGCATGTTCCTTCTTTGCACGAATCGCGGTTCAAAATATTGGTTACTTAGTTTTATTTGACCATAAACTGTACACACCCGAACTAACGGGTGAATTTTAATAAATGCTTGTAAAAATATTTTGAAAGTCGGTCCTGTCAAATGTTTACATCAGGAAGCAAATTTCCGAGCTGCGCAAACTCAACGGACCCTGATCATCTGCTTACAGTGGTGGCATCATTGAATTATGGTATTAGCAATATAGTGTATGTATATATGTGGTCATCAGTCAGTGTCTATTCTTAGATCAAATGTGACGTCAAATTGTGGAAAAAAGACGTAGATTACTTAAAGCAGTTGATTACGTGTCTGGCAATTTTAACTTGTTTGGCGAATAAGGTTCTTACAAAAAAAATATTTTAATACTTACATTATCATGTAACTTTGAGATCTGCTCCAAGTAGTAAATAGTTTTACTATATTGGGAGAGTTTATTAACTTTAATAATTGGTGCCGGAATGGACTGACCTGCAGTTTGTTTTCTGAAATAAAATGCGAATTCGTCTGCATTGATTGTGGCAGACATCAGAATCACCTACAAATAATTGCAATATTTTTTTATCAGGTAGGATCTTAGATACCAGCTAGAATTATTAACTTGAACTAATTAGATATTGGCCATTTGGTTTCAACCAGAGCCAGAAAACCTAATTACACACATAACTTTAACTGAATAGTTCTGAATAATAATTGAGAGCAAAAGTTAAAGTACTATCTTCCTTCTTAAACTTATACAGGGTCCTGCACCTCACCTCCCGTCTTCTATAGCTCACTTATTAATTAAGTTATGATTTTGATATTTTGCAGACTACCTGTATCCTAGGGCGCATTTTAGGAAAATATTTTTGTTTATACAGTGTTCCAAAAAAGTGTGACGTCATAAGGATCTATTTTTTAGATTACATGCCATAAATATTCTTGCTTATTTAAATGCCTCTTATAGTTGCCTACATACCCTCAAAATTTTAATGAAATCAGTTCAGTATTATAGGCGAAAAAAAATAAAAACTAAAAAAAATTAGTTTTGCACCACTGGTTTTAAAAATTAATAAAAAATAAAAATAATGCATCATTGACAAAATTATGCAAAGGTATTTAATAAATAAGGTCGAACAGTCTCGTTAACCAAGTTTGACTAATACGAATTGTACAGGGTGTCCAAAGTTTAGTGTTAAACTTAGCAAACTTTAAATCAATTTATTTTTCTTATTTCAAATTGGAACCCCTGTATATTATGTCATTCGATGCAGAATTAAATATCAAACATTTGCTCTAATTACAATCCTATCGCAATTTTTAACGCATCAAGACTTATTTGCAGAAAACTCATTTTATCAACTATTGCACCAGTCATTATTATAAATTAATATCGAAGGTGGCTTTGCAAAACAATTTATTGGTATTAAAGTTTATTAAAGTGACAAAACCCCATTTTAACTTTAGTTTCAAATATTGTTAGATTATTATTAATTATTTAAGCCATACAACCAAGAAGAGTTCGTAGATATGATTTTCATATTAGGAGCATGCAAAATGAATTATTTTTTGTCACTTTAGTAAACTTTAATACCAATGAGTTGTTTTGTAAAGCCACCTTCGATATTTATTTATAATAATGACTGGTGCAATAGTTAATAAAATAAGTTTTCTGCAAATAAGTCTTGATGCGTTAGAAATTGCGATAGGGTTGTAATTAGGACAAATGTTTGATTTTTAATTCTGCATCGAAAGACATAATAATATACATGGGATCTAATTTGAAATAAGAAAAATAACGTGATTTAAAGTTTGCAAAGTTTGACACTAAACTTTGGACACCCTGTACAATTCGTATTAGTCAAACTTGGTTAACGAAACTATTCGACCTTATTTATTAAGTACCTTTGTATAATTTTATTAACGGGGCATTATTTTTATTTTTTATTAATTTTTAAAACCAGTGGTATAAAACTAATTTTTCTCAGTGATTATTTTTTTTCGCCATAATACTGAACCGATTTCATTAAAATTTTGAAGGTATGTAGGCAACTTATAAGAGGCATTTAAATAAGTAAGAATATTAATGGCATGTAATCTAAAAAAGTAGATCCTTATGACGTCACACTTTTTTGGAACACCCTGTTTAAACAAAAATATTTTCCTGAAATGCGTCCTAGGATACAGGTAAAGTCTGCAAAATATCAAAATCCTAACTTAATTAATCAGTGAGCTACAGAAGATGGGAGGTGAGGTGCAGGACCCTGTATATTGAACCTACGCGTTTCGGCCTAAGAAAGCGATTATCAGGGCATTCTGTAAGTTACAAAAGAAATATTGTAGAGTAAGTATTAACAGTAAAATTCAAAATTTATAAGATAGTTTAGCGTTATAAAATAAAATAAAATGTACTTACAGGTCCTAACAGTCTAAACACAAAGATTACATAAGAAAAACGCACAAAGGTCAAGAATTTAAAAAAGGACTTACAATTAGGTAAAAAATACTTTTAGTATGTAATTTTATAGTTTTTTTTTGTGTTTTACAGGTCGTTAGTTTAGTTAGACCTTTAGGACTTGTAAGTACATTTAAGTTTTATAATGTTAAACTATCTTACAATTTTGATTATTAATACTTACTTACTCTACAATATTTCTTTTGTAACTTACAGAACGCCCTAATGATGACCTTCTTAGGCCGAAACGCGTCCCTTCAGGATAGCAGTTACAACTTCGTGAAGAGTTCTGAAATTGTCAAAAGTGCTCACAATTGAGTCTAGTTCTAATAACATTAAAAAAAATTTGAGTTTATTGCTTCTGGCTTACCTTAGTGTTAGGGGAATTCGTGAATAAAAACTTTCTTATAATCAGCAACAAAAAGTCCAACTCTTGGTTACGTTCATGAACTTCATCAACTATAATGTGTGTATATTCCCTTAAAGACTTACTACGAATAAGTTTCTGAAGTAGAATGCCGATTGTCACATAAGTTATTAACTGGTCTGGAGATACTTTCTTTTCTAAACCAACCTATATAACAAATTTTAAAAAATATATACGGAATAGTAAATAATAAATTATTATTTTGTTGTCGAAGGGGAATATACTACAATATTAACGTGGTCACTTCAATGGGTAGTATGTCAACAATGGACTTTAATACTGACCGGATTTATCATATGCAACACTTACATTCTAAATTGATATTGAAAATATATCCCAACAACAAAAATCTTCCTGGAGTGGCACAAAGCAATTTATTAAAGTAAATATTGACATTTAAATTTTGAAAGTTAATCAAGTAAAATATTCAGGAATAATCTTTGGCCGTAAATTAAATTGTAATTTTCACATAGAATATTTGATTAAAAAATTAAGAAGTTTACTACCAATTTTTAGAAACATTAAAAAAAAATGAACGTAAAACATATGGAAATATTATATTATGCATTAGTTAAAAGTCATTTAAATTACGGAATTTTAGGTTGGGGAGGAATAAATAAAACTTTAGTTAAAAAATTAGAAATATTACAGAAAAGTTTTCTAAAAATTATATTTATTAAAGATTTTCTTTATCCTTCAATAAAATTATATTCTGAAACAAATAAATATTAGACAACTTTACATTTATAACATCTTAATATACATATTTAAAATTAAAAATCTTATACAGTTTAAAAACCATAATCATAATACACGTCATAAAAATGAAATAACCATAAAACCTAAAATAAATAAGTCCATAGGACAAAAAAATTTCAAATATTTATGTTTTTATTTTAACGATTATTTACCAATAAACATAAAAAAATATAAAGTCGAAATAAAAGCATGGATATTGGAAACAAATAACTTTAAAAAATTTTTGGAAATGTTTTAATAAATATTGTTATGAACAATATATTTTTTAAAATTTTTATATTCTATATCTTCAAAAAAAAACTGCGTTTATATTTATATACATATAGTTAAACGTTTTTTATTTGCAATTTAACTTTTATATAATATTAACAAATATTTTTTAAAATATATTTTATTATTAATATATATTTATAATTTAAAATACTAAGATTTGCCCCTAACAAGCACGTCTTCGGGGGATCAAAGAAGAAGTTTATTGAGGAAGATAAATAAACACTTTTATTATATTATAAATATTGTTAATAAACTTCTTATTATTATTAATGAAAAATATGCTGTGAGAGCAGGAAGTTTGAAAATCGTACTAGATGCTTGACTATAGTCAAGGAAGAATCCAAGCTTACAGGGTTGGATGGGATTAGCGGAAAGGCCGTTAGTAAAGAGGCGGTTGATCTTTCAGTTCAATACAGATAAAATGCCATTTATATTTTTTTTACAAATGCATTAGTTACTTATTATTGAAACTTAATCCAACATATACAGTATGTCCACGGATGGGGTTTACAAGAGGACAAATGGACTAAGAATTGAAAGATACGAAAAAAAGTCACTCATAATAAACGTTTTTGCTTGTCTAGAGAATACGATTTATCATAAGAAACTTCAATTTTTTTAATACAGGGTGGGTAAAAACTGCAAAAATGTTATTTTGCTTTGAGTAAACATACTTTATTTTGAAAGATACAAAAAAAAATCCACTCTTAATAAACGTTTTTGCTTGAATAATGAATAGTTGATACTTGTTGTCAATGTCTTTATTTAATGAAGTAATTATAATAATAATATCGAACATTATTATTAACATAAAAAGAATACGATAACGATTTCATAATTCAAAAACTCCACCCCCTTACTCGACACATTTTTCTAATTGCTTTCTCAAATAAGTGAAAGAATTTCTGATTTCTTCCTGAGATATCGATTGGACAGCCTGGATAATTCTGCCCTTTAGCTCTTCAATATCATTTGGTACTGCGGTAGCAAAAACAATTTGTTTTAAACGGCCCCATAAAAACATATCGGAGGTGTGCCAGCGAATACTTTTTGGGAAATAATTTTCACATAAGTAAACCTTTTAATGAATTGTTCTACTTCGGTTTGTTGTGTAGAAAACACATTTATTAAGAGTGACTTTTTTTCATATCTTTTAAAATAAAGTATGTTTACTCTTAAGCAAAATAACATTTTTGCAGTTTTTACCCACCCTGTATAAAAAAAAATTGAAGTTTCTTATGATGAATCGTATTTTCTAGACAAGCAAAAACGTTTATTTAGAGTGGATTTTTTTCGTATCTTTCAATTTTTAGTCCATTTGTCCTCTTGTAAACCCCATCCGTGGACATACTGTAGAAAGAAATATGACGAAAACAGAAGAGGTTTCGGGAAGCTTTCTTTCACGAAGTGTCGCTTCGGAGCATGATGTTTCGATTTGCAAAAAAAAGATTTAAGCAAACATTTTGCAATTTTAGATCTCAAAAATTTTAATATTATATGATAGTATAAACTACTGTTTCCCTCAAAACGCAATGCAGTTTTATCTAAAAAATTAACAAGTTTAATGAAAGTTTTCTGAAGAACTTGTAGGTTTCATTAATAATAGTTGGAATCAATTTAAGTTAAGCCTAAATGAACTTTTTGAAGTATGTGATCTGATTTCACAAAGTTATATTAAAATGTAACGTGTTACAGGAAGATTATCAAATATTAGC
Source organism: Polydrusus cervinus (assembly GCA_935413205.1). Taxonomy (NCBI): domain Eukaryota; kingdom Metazoa; phylum Arthropoda; class Insecta; order Coleoptera; family Curculionidae; genus Polydrusus; species Polydrusus cervinus. The sequence goes on along the minus strand of OW284510.1, from coordinate 34,111,672 downwards.
AATAGCATATCAATATCTCATGACAATACCGATTTCTCAAGTAAGTTTCGAACAAACATTCACACTGCTAAAATACATTAAAAATCACCTCAGAAATATATTAGCAGATAAATGGTTAGACGCATTGATGCTAATGAATATTAACAAGTCTGCATTAATTCAAATTGAAAACGAAAAAAATATAGATAATATTGCAGCGTCTAGTTCATTATTAAAAAAATCATTATTTTACAAGTAAATGCTCAACTATACAGAGACATTTGGCACTGGCAGCAAAGTTATTTTTTTGGAAAAACGCTCAGACCCGTCGATTTTGTTTTCGAGGGAGACACAAAATTGGCAAAAAATCACGTTAACACGTTCAGTCCCCTTAAATCTTAAATGGAAAAGGGGATCGAGTGATACCTTATTTTAAAGGTATTTCAATTCCCTTTATCATCAATCATGTACTTCCGTCAGTCATAGACAATTTCGGGAAGACCGCGTAAAATTCGCGAAAACAAGAATAAAAGTGTATCCAGAAACTGTCAGCATGTCACTGAAAATACAGGGCTACATATCAATGAAACCAAAAAAAAAATTGACCACCATTACCAAACATTAGGGTGGTGACCTAGTTTCGGGTGTACCTGTACGTTTAGTTAAATGTTTTAAGTTAAATAGAGGTTGTATAAGTAAATGAGAAGACTCATTTGTTGTAATTTTATGATTAAAGTAATAAAAATATATACCGAAAAATTATAATCGCGCTTTCACGGATGCTTTTTAGACAGACTATGTATATTATAAGTGGCATGTTCAAGTTTGTTTACCAGTCCATCTTTCCTCTTACATATTGTGCATTAATTACAAAAAAAATAAATCTTCAAAAACTAATTTTTAGTAAATTTTCAGCCCGGAAATAACCCAATCTTATTGAATAAAGATTCCTCCAAATCTGAAAACAAAAACAGTAGGACACGATTCATATTTTACTCTACCATGTGGGTAAATGTTATTCCGCTGCTTTTCTCAGCTGTGAAGGCACCCTTAGTAGCTTTTAGGTTCTAAAATATGTTCACCGGTAACCCTGCTATGGTATGGCAGGTCAGTTGTAGAGCTGTCGCATTCGGCCGCGCGCAACCCGGGTTTAATTCTCGGACGGGTGTATGCTTACATTGGTCGACTACCGAATACGATCCATTAAGGCGAATAATCCTGCCTGTGGGGGTATGACGGATAAACCACGTAAAAAACTGTAGGTTCCATCTGGCTGATATTACCCAGACGTTAAACAAAAGTAATACAGCCGTTCAGCTGCAGTATATAGTGACAATATGTCAACCCTCTTCCAACCTACCAACCCTGCGGCATGGCCTGTTGGCGGAAAATTTGCCAGGGCCGGTTTGTGTAAGCCCATCCAAACTGCTGGTAAATAAAATATGTCACTAATCAGCTAGTGTGTTTTGTAATTTTGTTCTGAAGGAAATAAAGTCCTTCAACTACTGGTTGTATGCACGTCATAGCTGCTGAAGAAATTTTCGATTCGAGTCATGTTGAAATGAGAATGTCTTCTTTTGCTGAATAATGAGACATATTTCGGAATATGCACCAACTAACCATTTTTCGCTCTCAAATCACTTTTAATAGGTAAAACTGAAGTTCTTTGAAATGACGAAGGTTGTCAAAACGACTCTATTAATGTCAATTAATATAGTTGTAACATGTAGCCAGCAGTAGTAAGAGTTATAGCTACATGATCATAATCATTTTGACATACATAACTGAAGAGAGAATTCTCACTTTACCGCTACGTGTATACGACATTTGATGTTTTGTACTCCCGTCTTTGTTGGAAACATTATGATTGTTATTTGTGTTACTAATATATTATTTATCCAATTTAGTCTAATATGTAGTTACTTACCTGATATCCACAAACCGTACCCAGAGTCCATCCTCGTTCCTCACACACTCTTTTGGCAACGTTAATTGTAGCGATCTTCCTTGGCTGTGTGACAACTATGTTACAATATTGATTAGTGTCTCTTAAACTATCCATAACCATCTGGGGTACCTGGGTAGTTTTACCTAAAAGTAAAACCAAACTTAATCATTTATGTCTTACAAAGTTTTTTAGTATAATAATAAACATTTTGTCTACTTTATACAGTGACAGACAAGACTGTTTAGGATCCCATATATAGTTATACGAAAAGCCTATTGTTTTTGTTCAGACATCTGTCCCGTCGGCGTCGGTCAGTCTGTCACACTGGAATATAATAATAATAATATAGTTTATTTGTAGTATTCATTTACTTTATTAATTCTAAATATTCCAAATACCTTCGGAGATATCCGAAAAAAACCGAAATTTTTAGTTTTGGTTTTGAATTTTTTGCGCCTTCATTTTTGACTTGGGATAAAAACAAAAACACTTTCTTATAGCCGTTCTTTATGTTCTACCAGATGGCGTTATTAGTTTTCAAATTCGACGTTTCGCTCTTTAAATACCAACCTCAAGTCAATTTTTTTAAATACAGACCTGGAATTTTAAAAACAATTTTAGTAACTTCTACGCTTTGGAAATTTAATACAAATTAAAGATTTTTAAAATTTTAACGTTTTGTCATCACATCATTAATATTTCAAATTATTATTTCTTTACTATTACGGCCCTGGCAATTATTTTTAGGATAACTGAAATATTAAAATTACATTACAAGAAATTATGGCGTTTAGGCCGTTTTATTTCAATAAGAGTTACCGTAACAATACTCTAGGAAGTAAGTAAGTTTCTAAGGCATGAAAAGTAATTCTATTTTTTATTAGTATATTATTTATTTTATTAATATAACTACTTACATAAGTTTTATGGTTTTTGCCTTAGACCTAGACCAAAATACTGTAATACAGAAAAAATTAATGCTTCCGAATAAAGAAAAGGTAACTGGAGTGTTAGTCTAGTTATGTTACTGTAATGCGCTTAATGTTGTTTCAAAAACAATTTCAAATTTTTTTACTGTTTATACGGTCTGATAATGCCAGTTTCTGGCGAAACATATAACAAAAATAAACAGACAGAAAAATATTTGAGGCCGAGACTTTTGGTCTTTTGTCTTACAAAATATCAAATATCAGGCCTTTTTGAGTAACAATGGACGGATTTTTCAAATCAGAAATCTTTTGTTTGGTTTGGCTCTAAATGTTCAGGAACGCAATGAAATAAAAAGATAACTTGAAAATATGTGTTACTAGATGACAAGACGTTAAAATTTCGAAAACTTTAAATTCTATTAAATTTTTTTTTAGAAGTCCCTAAAACTGTATTTAAAATTTCAGGTCCGTATTTAAAAAAATTGACTGGTTGGTATTTAAAGAACGAAACGTTGAATTTGAAAACTAATAACGCCATCTTGTACAACATAAAAGACGGCTATAAAAGTGTTTTTTTTTGGTTTTTTTCCCAAGTCAAAAATGAAGGCGAAAAAAAAACAAAAATAGAAATTTCGGTTTTTTTCGGATACCTCCGAAAGCATTCGGAATATTTACAATTTTCTTTAACCCAATTATTAAGCCCCAAAATAAGCAACTTTGCCTCAATTTAACCATCTTCGTATCTCTTACCGGTTTCGAGATCCCCTTGTACGCACCCGAATTTGTAGCACCCTTTATATGTGCACAAGAAAGGGTAAGACACGTGGACAACATATTAAACGTATATCAACATTCAAACCATCATAACCATAACCTTTGGACCTTATTTCTAGTAGATATTTATAGACGGCTTTTTGATCAACCAGAGAAAAAGAAAACAAGTTTTCAAAATTAGTTTTGCTAGAGGATAACTATTCATTTGATCGAGTACAGTATAGTTTAAGAATTGCAAAAAATAATTGTTTTTTTCATTTAGTTTGTTTATATTATTAGGCTAAAGGCCTTTTTACATTGAGTGCAATTGCAAGAAAAAATTGCCTGAAAGTATGCGCTTTGTCGACGTTGTAAACAGCTGATGCAGGTTTTAAATGGGAAAACGTGCATCAGCTGATTAAAACGTCGTCGAAGCGCATGCTTCCAGGCCATTTTTCTTGCAATTGCACCCAATGTAAAAAGGCCATAAGGATTCATGGTTTTTTATTGTATATGTTTAACTCAGAAACAATTTTCCATAACGTTTTACCATAATTTTTGTATCTATTTAGGCAAAATACCATATAAGCTTTTTTTCCCATTAATAGCCATTGTTGTCTCATTTTTTATTTGCTTATAATAATCCCAATGATTTTGCAGTCGCGTTTTTTTGAACCTATATTAAGTCTTGCTCTTAAAATATACTTATAGTATAGGTGGCGGGTTAACTTTCCCTATTTTAATCTCTTTTATAGGTGTAATGTTATTAAACTATTTACTTAGAAATATGAGAAAAATGAATATGAAATATGGGCTAATGCAGGGTGTTATGAAATTGACGTTTGAGTATCGCAGAGAAACACTCCAAACATAATTTTTTTTAAACGACCGTCTAAAAAGTTGGGTAAAAGTAAAAACCAGACCGAATTCGGCTGACGCCAATAGGGAAAACATTTATTGGCGTGGTTTGTTCAGTTTTACACTATTTAAATGTTTGTGGACTTTGTGGTTATACAAATTATTTTTAATGTCGAGTTGCTTAATAACGTGTTATAAAGTCTTTTGGAACAGTTGTATTTTGTATTTAAAAGATTTTTTGTAATATTGTGAATTGCGACATGGATTGGATGTATAGTCATTGTTTTTTTTATGGCTGTGCCAGACGTGCAAAAAACATTTCAGGGGTCTTTTTATGTGAGTTGTTAAATAAAGGCTTGTCAAAGACAATTTGCACTTTTGTCTTTTAATTTTTAGTCTTCAAATGGTCCAAAAAAGTATTAGCTTAAAATTAAAAGTCAAATTAATAAAGGGCGAGATATAAATCAAAAATAAGCAATAAGAAACAGGTAATAAAAAGAAAATAACATAATATAAATTATATTCCTGTTGCTTGTTACTTAAACCCTAATTGTCTTAATTCTTTTTAAAAATCCTATCCTATTAATGAGGTATCAAATGAAAGAACTCCTATCAAACGGTACAGGTCACTGCTTTTTTAAAGTTTTTAGTCTTAAAATGGCCCTTCCAGGGGGCTAAAATAAAGGTTTTTGGAACAAGGGTAAGTTTTTTTTAGAAGTAAGTTTGTTTCTTTCTGCATTTTTAAGCACATCCATCGTGAAAATGTTTAGTAACTTTCTTATCAATCAATCAGCACTAGGAAAAGGGTCCTATTATTCTAGAGCCAATTTTAGTCAAGGGTAGTATTCTTGGTACTATTTAAGTTTTCATTAAACAAAAATAGTTAAAATTATATAATTACCACATCCAGTGGGCCCTTCGATGACAATCACTTGATTGAGGTCAATTCTTGCTAAAATCTGGCTCTTGTAAGAATCAATTGGAAGTTCTTTTTTAATATCCGTATTCAGTTTAAAGTTGTGTCTTTGGTAAACATCAGATGGGTGATGTTTGCTTTCAGGTCCAATAGTATCAATGTTGGATAAATCACAATATGAACTCTGAAAAAGATAACATTTGGAATAATGAGAGATAATGCTAAATTTTTTTGATTGTTGGGAACAGAATGGAATTCCTGAGAAAAATTAAATACATCTCAAAGGCAACTTCGAAAACTATTTTTTGACTAGCTTAACGTTTAGAGGTGCCCCAAGCTTTTTTTAAATTGAAAATATTCGTATTAATCTAATTTATCAGTTTTTATCAAACATACCCTTTGTAATATAATGCTTTTTGTAAATTTTTTCTACCTACTATTTTTTTACTACTTTAAGTCACTTGAGACACCTCCTCAAAACCTAAATCTGGGAAATCTATATTTTTTACATGCCTAAAGTAGCTAAGTATCGTGTAGCAGTTATTCCCTTTAGATAAAACTTTATTTGTTTCATTGAAAGGTGCTCTATGGCATAAAAAAAAACAACAGAAATCAATAAAATAAAACTAAGATCAAGCCTGCTTACCACATCATCCAATCCTGAGGGATGTCCTGCAGGTTCTGCAGCATACCGGTTTAACTCGGCCTGAACAAATTCCTGCTCATATGGTCTATCAATATCTATGTCTTCTTCACTATCTGAATCAAAATCATCATCTCTGTAAATTGGCAACACCCGTCCGTTAACCTTACCTACAGGGTAAGTGGGTTTCTTCTCAAGTTTTGAGAGAAGAGCGTTCATTTTTACCTGTAATATGTTTAATAATTAAGGGCATGCAAAATTCATCACAAAATTGGTTCTTTGGCATATGTAAATATAAATATATTTTTATGAAATTTTTCGAGTTCTCGATCAGAGCCCAACGCTACCATACTTGAGAAGTGTGCATAGCACACGGACGGCCAGTTGCCCAGCGACTACAAAAAAGACCTTGAAGCCTGCTGTGATCTGTCAACGGCTTTTAACTGTGTAGTCATAGATAGAGATATAGAGATACTGCTCCATAAACTAAAGCACTATGTTTTGGAGGGGTTAAGTGTGGAACTCATAATATCTAGTTATTTAAGAAAACAAAGCCATAAAACTGCTTATAATGGTAGGCTTTCGAAGAATGGATATAAAACATGGGGTTCCCCAGGGTAGCCTCTTATTTCTTATATAAATGACGTAAATGATGCTGTGCATGATCAAGACTGCTACTGTTTGCAGATGATACAAATGCAGCTTAATTGGATAAATGCTCGGAGGTGGTAAGAATAAGCATAAAAAAATTTTTGAGGGTGCTGCTGGGAGCTTTTTATTTGTTTTTATATCTCACCCCTAAACAGCAGAGTTGCAATAAATCACGTTTTTTTCGAAAAAATCAATAAATCTGATTTTTTCCATTAAATCGTGATTTTTTTTGGTGTTTATCAATTTATACTGATTGTTTCCTTAAATTTGGCAATAATAAACTTTAAAATCACTTATTTTCATTAATTTGTCTCTATTCGCCCAACAATATTTGTTGTCTAGATTTATAAAATCTCCTCGGCGACATACAAAATTGTATCGACATGAAAATTTTCGTCATTTATGAATATTTTTTACGCTGGACTGATGACGATTAGTTACGTTTTTACACTTACATAATGTATCTAAACACCTCGTTTTAAATAAACTATATATTTTTTTGAATTTCCTGATGAGTTATTTGCTTCGGCGACTTGTTTTTACAGCAATTTATAATTTGATTTAAATAATTTGTTTTAATTTAATTTATTTTTAATTTACATTAATGACATGGTGTCCTTAAGGATTCGAGGTAAATTTACAGTATTTGCCGACGATACCACTATACTGTGGCATGCCAGGAACTCGGAAGAACTAACGACCATGATATCTGACGATGTTGAGCGAGTTAAGGGCTGGTATGATGCTAACTCTCTCACTTTTAACGTTTCAAAACTAATATAATAAATTTTAACTGTGCTTTTAGTGACGTCTACATAAATAATTCCTTAGTATCTAACTGTTCCAATGTAAAGTTCCTCGGTGTAAATATAGATAGTAACCTGACGTTTAAGTCCCATAATACAAACGTGTGTAGTAAAATATATCTTTAGGGTGTTTTGCATTGAGGGTGATATCGAGGGAATTACATGTAAATACAATCCGATCGGTATATTCAGCTCTTATCGAGTCTCATTTGAGATATGGTGTCTGTTTCTGGGGGAACTCTAGGCAGTATCTCTTGAATTCAGTATTTGTACTTCAGAAGCGAGCTGTGAGGTATGTGTGCAGGGCACAAGCAAGAGAACCGTGTAGGCCGTTATTTAGACAACACAAATTATTAACGCTTACTTGTATTTCCATTTTGGAGACTGCCTGCTTAATGTATAAAAAACTTAAGAGCCAAGATAGTTTAAGGGTACATCACTACACCGACACACAGACAAGTGGAAGTTTTGCAATTGCCCATACCCCATACTTCTCTGGTAAAAAATTCCAACTTTTATACTGACAAAAAAGTATTTAACCACTTACCAGCTCACATTAGATCTCTAAGAACCCCTAAAGAATTTAAATCAGCTGTGAAAGGGCTTTTGCTAGAGAAAGCCTACTATACCGTTTTAGGGTTTTTTGATGATTGTTTTGTGTCCCTTGACTATGAACTGTTAGTTCTGACTGAGCTTAATCTTATTTTTTTAACTGTTGTGATGGTTTTTGTGTTGTAAATTTTGTAGAACTGTTGTATGTTTTTTCTTATAATATATATAAATACTTCGGTCATATGGTACAGCATTGGAAATTAGCATTAATAGTACCTACAGGGTGGCCCATTTGTCTGACAAAGTAATATACTGGCTCTACTATTAAAGATATCAGAAAAAAGTTTTTATAAAAGTTATTAGGTATAAAAAAATATTTATTCTAAAATTATTTTTAAACATACAGGATGGCCCAAAAAAGTAGGACAATAAAAAAATACATTTTTTTAAATGGAACACCCTATATATTTTAGCATTTTTTGTTTCCTTACAAAATTATCCATATGGCGCCATATTTAGTTTTTTAATTTTTTGCAACGTTGCCAAACAAAATGCAAAATTCTTAAAATTTTGGAAAAAACATGATAGTAAAAAATTACCTGTATTTCTCAATAAGAGTATCGAAAATAGAAAATTTCTTGGAAGCTCTTAAGTTTAGGGATAGAAAAACTGTCCTAAATAAGTACCGAAAATTTTGTACAAGGTGTTTTCTGTTGACATCCAAATATACAAAATTTTAAAATACAATAACTCTGTTTTTTCAAATGAAACACCCTATATTTATTAGACTCGTCTGATAGATATTTTAAATATCTTTTATTATTGTTAAGTCATACCTATACCTAAATTTACTAGTTTTGGCAATATTTCGATTTTTATTTAAATTTTCGTAAAAAAAACTATAATTTTTATTTTTCTAGTAAGCAATGACCAGCAAAATAAAAACAAATGCAATTGAATATAATGTCATATATTTATAATTATTATATTTATATTTATAATGTTTGTGAACTTATTTTCAATATCAAGTTGCGTAATAAAAAAGAAGTTTTATTTAATTAAATAAATAGGTAACTAACTATGGTTATCAATTTATTTTAATTAGGCAATCCAACGATGTGTCAAAATTACGGCTGGATGGCAAATACTGCTTTGTAATTGGTACATGTGAACATAAAAATAATGTTACTGGTGGTATTTAACGGGTGACTCAATGCTTTTTGCCATCCAACCGCCATATTGAATCACGTGGTTTGGATTCCCTAATATGATATTATATTTAATTACATTTGTTTTTACTTTGCTGGTCATGGCTTACTAAAAAAATAAAAACTATAGTTTTTTTCACCAAAATTTAAATAAAAATCGAAATATTGCCAAAACTAGTAAATTTAGGTATAGGTATGACTTAACAATAATAAAAGATACTTAAAATATCTATCAGACGAACCTAATAAATATAGGGCGTTTCATTTGAAAAAACAGAGTTTTTGTATTTTAAAATTTTATGTTTGGATGTCAACAGAAAACACCCTGTACAAAATTTTTGGTACTTAAAGATTTAAAACAGTTTTTGTATCCCTAAACTTAAGAGCTCACAAGAAATTTTTGATTTTCGATACTCTTATTGAGAAATACAGGTAATTTTTTACTATCATGTTTTTTCCAAAATTTTAAGAATTTTACATTTTGTTTGGCAACGTTGCAAAAAATTAAAAAACTAAATATGGCGTCATAGGGATAATTTTGTATGGAAACACAAAATGCTAAAATATATAGGGTGTTCCATTTTAAAAAATGTATCTTTTTATTGTCCTACTTTTCTGGACCATCCTGTATGTTTAAAAATAATTTTAGAACATATAGTTTTTCATACCTCACAACTTTTATAAAAAATTTTTTTTGATATCTTTAATAGTAGAGACGGTATATTACTTTGTTAGACAAATGGGCCATCCTGTATATTATATGTATAAGTGAATATTGTAGTAGGCTTAATAACTTTGTCAGCAAGATTATATTTCTTTAGACAATAAAGGATTTTAAAGTAAAGTAAATCATCGCAACCCTGCTAAACAGTCCTGTGGTTACTGAATAAATCTTAAAGTGTTCGGTCTCTGGGAACTAGCAGATAAGAGCCCTGGGGTGGTGAAATTCTCGGGCATTTACCTTGAACAAACAAAGCTTTTTCTATGCCCCAAAATACAATTTTTCTCAAAAATCATCACCTTAGACTCCTTAGAGAAAGATATAATAATACCAGAAAATTGCAACAGTTTTCATTAAGCTTTCCTGGAACAGTGATGAAATCAAAACCCTTGGTGCACGACATCAACATATCCTTGACTATATACAATTAACAAGTTTTTTTGTAATGCACCAATAGGAAAATTAATTTCCGCACAGGTTTAGCTAAGAGTGTACAAATAATAGCTCCCACAGCCACTAACCTGGGCCGATAGCTTTACATTGTTGGATATTCAATTTCCATCTAAATTGTAGAATAAGGCATTCAAATTAGTCCTTTTCAATCAAGCAAATTACATTTATCATATGCATGTCATCTTTTTACACAAATAATATTCACAGGTTAAATATCTAGCATCTTCTGGTCAAAGCTGGGGAAAAATGTATCTTACCTGTTCAGGAAATCGAAAATTAAATTCATAGGATAATTTAAAATGTTCAAAGATTTTCAAAATAACAGTCACCAGTTACGAAGAGGCAAATAATTCGATTTGGCGTATTATCTGAATTTTTGATGAATCCACTTCCAAATTTCCAATTTTTTCTTTTCATTGCTGATTGGCACCACGGAAGAAAAAAGGGTTTATTGGCACACTCCCCATATAAACGGTTGTTCACCTAGCAACAGCGACGCTTTATGCTTCCTCTGTGGCTCAGTCTGTAGCACAGAGGAGTTCGGTTCGAAAAGATAATTTCAATGACCCCTACTTTTTCAACTTTCAGTCATGTATATTTGTTTCTAAAACTCAATTTGTCATAAAAAAAACCTTTTATTGAAAAAGCATAAATACAAAAGAGGTAGATCAAAAACACTATTCATTTCTATCTACCTCCCGTGCATTTTCTATTTTCTTTTTTAGATAGTTCAATGGGGCATGTACTTACGATTGCCTTCGACCGCGCCCACTCCGGGGATCGAACCCGAACCCCCACGGTCGAATGCCAGTACCACCACTGCCGCGGTTTTATATCAGTGTTGCCGATCTGTTACAATCGTAACAGATCTGTTACGTTTTTAAAGGATCTTTTACGCTGTTACGCCTTTAAGCAATCTGTTACGTTTTCTTGAGGTGTAATTTTATTGGGTAAGAGGAGAAAGACCTCTTTTTGTGGTTTGTTAGTCATCCCTTTGCTTGCGTACGTTGTGTAGGGGTGCTGACCTTTTTTTTTTAGACGTCACTTTGGATTAGAAGAAGAGGATATATTCTATAATGCTCTTACTATTTTAGTCAATCTGTTACGATTAAAAAAATTTTTGTGGCAACCCTGATTCCACTTATTTTAAAGAATAGATCTTAAGCCGCGTTTTCAGAGCTACGTTCTGTCGCCAGCGACATCATCTCGACCAATCAGGATCGTTTACGTCATAACCCCTAATCCCCCACCACGGACGGTTTCGCTGTCGTTGAATTATTTCAACTTCACTTCGTTTACGGGTGACAACAGCTGTCGGCGCCTGCGACACATCCCCACTCCTTCAATGAGTGTGGCGCCGACAGCTGTCGTCACCCGTAAACGAAGTGAAGTTGAAATAATTCAACGACAGCGAAACCGTCCGTGGTGGGGGATTAGGGGTTATGACGTAAACGATCCTGATTGGTCGAAATGATGTCGCTGACGACAGAACGTGGCTTTGAGAACGCGACCTTGTCTAAGGAATAGATTTTGTTTAACAGTTTAACAAGGGTGGCCAGTGCTGTGGAGAACGTGATCGAAGCAGCTGTGTCTCTTTGTACCGCGCAACTAATACTAACCTACTTGTGTGGTGTTGGAATTTTGTGTGTGTTTTATTGTGAATTTGGGTAAGTTGACTCTTTTGGCTTGGTTAAAAAATAAACTACTAAAAAGATAACAGAATATTATGGAAGATCGCGATGACCCCGGAGGGGGTCATTCTAACCTAAAAAACTGGACCAGTTCCGAAATATCGGATATTATAGGCGATGTGCCTTTACAAAAACGGTTCAAACCGAATGAAAAAAAAGGTACCGAAACCGAAACCCCGTCAACCTTGACCGATACTACTAACAAACGGAATGAAAAAATGCCCAAGCTTTATAGCGCAAATGATAAGGGACCTTTTGTCGTATTTATTGAATCGACACCAAAATCAGGAAATAACATAGGTAGATTCAATGACTTAAAAATAGCAAAGGAAATATTTAACTTAAAATTAAATAATATTAAAAGCATTAATAATAAAGGATTAAATAGACTGTCTATTGAATTTGGCGACTACAAAACGGCTAACGAATTTATTGAAAACCCGGTTTTAAAGGAAAAAGGATATACGATTTTTGTACCTTACAATTTCATTACCTGCAAGGGCATTGTAAGACTAAAGTGACCAGATCTTGAATATCAAAAAGCGGGACAAGATATCTAAAAACGCGTCACAGGGAACTGCCGGTTTTCACGCTCAAAAAACCCTTTTCGGCTGGGCTATCAAAACTTAGAAATTCTTTTAGGGCGTTTTATACAGGGTGTCCGGTAACTTATGGGCCGTAGAGTAACTGGAGATACTAGACATCAAACTAAGCCGATTATGTCATATAAGTTTTTTCGGATTTTCACTCGTTCTAGAGATACAGGGTGTTGAAAGTAGAAGTTTATTCTCGAAAATAAGCCATAATTTTAAAACGGTTTACTGGATCGAATTGAAAATTGGCCATATTCTGTTTTTATGAGCAAGAAATAAGAATTTGTAGAAATGTTTAAGTTTCAAACTAGAGGGCGCTAGTTGCATACACTTGGCTTCATAAATCTATGAGTTTTTTTCTTACCTGTGATATTAGGTGTTTTTCAATTATAGTTTCTTAAAGAATGGGATTTTCTGAGTCAAAAAGTGTACTTGATTGATCTTAATATCTCTAACGGTTTCCGAGATATTTCCCTTTAAACATCCCAAAGCATAAAAAAACATAGTACATAAATAATTAAATTTATAATTCATGAATTATATACACCCTGTATCTTTAGAACGAGTAACAAACAGAAAAAACTTATACGACTTAATCGGCTTAGTTTGATGTCTAGTATCTAGTATAAGTTTTTTTTTTGATAATAAAAATATTAATTTAATTATGTACTATGTTTTTCTGTGGCCGTACTCACCGAATTTATTTTGTTATAAAGCGGGACAAAAGCGGGACGCCTGTTAAATCGGGACGCTTGGCTCAAAATCGGGACTGTCCCGCCTAAATCGGGACGGATGGTCACTTTATGTAAGACAAGTCCACAAGGACATTCCGATAACAGAATTAATGGATGCGATTGATTCTCCTTTTGAGGCTATTGATATTGTGAGGTTAAATCGTAAAATACTCTCCACAGATAATGAACAAAAAACTTCGGTAAAATACGAGCCAACAGCTACCCTACTAATTACATTTAAAGGGATAATATTACCCAAGAGCATTGCATTTTATAATTTAAAAAAAAATGTATTACCATACGTAGCTCCGGTCACACAGTGTTATAATTGTCTACTATATGGACATACAAAAAAGTTATGTAAAAACAAAGATAAAAAATGTTTTAATTGTGGAGGAGAAGACACTCACTCCACGATCAATATTGATAATATAACCAGCTTTTCATGTTCTTCAAAGTGCTTACACTGTAAAAGCGAAGAACATAAAAGCTCCTTGAAAATATGCCCAGAGTTTAACCGGCAAAGAGATATCAAAAGACTTATAGCATATGAAAATATCACTTTCTTTGATGCGTCCAAAATGTGCCCAAAATCTTACGTTCCAAGCGAATATTCACCCCACCCCCAAGAATTCCCTGAACTTTCCCCCGTCTCTAACAACAAAGAAATTAATGCAATAGCACCTTCTCAAAGGAGAAACGTCAACTTCAATGAAAGATCCAACCCCAGATATGGACAGGTAGCTGCGGCAACAAATAATAAGAAAAAAACAGAAGGAGGATATGACAGAGTCGCACATAACAATAATCTATTATTCCCTAACTCTCGCATGCCTAATACACAAAATAATAATCAAATACGAAATATATCATCTTCTTCCCAAAAACAGACAAACATTAAAATTCAAACAGAAAATAGCTCATTGTCAATCAAAACCCCAGTGCCTAATAGTGCCTCCCACAATATTTGTCAAATATTAAAAACATTATTAGAAAATACACCCCCAGAAAAATTAATCGGCTTTATTCAGAACATATGTAGCCAAAATACTATAGGTCCCCAAATGGATTTGAACCATTTACCACTTTAACATCTTCAACATTACAAAAAAAGGAACTTTAAAAAATTTTAAAATTCTCCAATGGAATATTAGAAGTGTCTTCTCAAACAAAGGAGACTTAATTAACTTAATAAATGAAATCAAACCAAACATAATTTTACTTAACGAAACATGGCTTAAAGCTAATCAACGACTAACTCTTAACTCATATAAAATTATCAGGCAGGACCGGGAAGATGGGTATGGTGGAATAGTTACCTGCGTTAAAAATAATATAAAATTTACAATGATAAAAAATCAAGCACCTACGGGAACAGACCGTTTACAATTCATTATTATAAAAGTAGCAAATATCAATATAATTAATATTTACTGTCCGCCTCAACTTAACCTTGAAAAAATTAGTCTAAATAACATATTTGATAACCTGCAGGGTCCTAGCATACTTATGGGTGACTTAAATGCCTTACACCGGTCGTGGAACGGTTCCACCACAAATCATAATGGTAAGACCCTCATGGAATTTCTAAATGAAAACAATCACATGTTAATTAGTAACGGAACCCACACTAGCTTTCACGCGAATACTCAAAACCCCCTTGATATTGCCATCATAGACCCTCTTTTGGCACCAACGTCTAAATGGAGTGTCCTCCCCGATTGCGCAAACAGTGACCACTTTCCTACATTATATGAATTAAACCCCATGAACAACAATAGTGACTTTAACTTCAATCCTTATCAAGTAAGAAATTTTAATAAGGCTGATTGGAATAGATTTCATGATTTATCAAATATAGAATCAATAAGACTTACTGAACGTGAAATCGATTACACAAAATTTAATCAAATACTTGATAGTGCAGCCACTGAGGCTATACCAAGCAAAACTGTTAACAATAACAACCTTAAGATAAGTAACCCTTGGTGGGACGATGAATGCTCTTTATTGGTTAATAGAAGGAAAACCGCTATACATAATTTTAAATCTAACCCAAACATAGACAATTATTTACAGGCCAAAAAGTCGATCGCGTCAACAAAAAGGGCCCTTAGAACTAAAAAGAAAAAAAAGTTTGTAGATTTCTGTGGGTCACTAAATAGAAACTCTGACTTAAGCTATGTTTGGAATAAAGTCAAAGCTTTCACTGGGTCCCGACCACAACAACAAACACAAGACATCTTAGACACCTTACGACAGAACTTACTGAATAACATGTCAATAATAACAGCCAGCACTGATTTCACTCCCCAACAGTCCCAACAGAACGAAATCAAATTATTTACCCTTGAGGAATTAAATAATTCACTAAAAAATAAAAAACATTCAGCAACTGGTATGGATGAGGTTTCCTACCTAATGCTGAAAAATATCCCGGTCAAACTACAACTGGCACTAGTGGAAATTTATAATAAAATCCTTTTGGGGGGAGACCTTCCCCAATCTTGGAAGCAATATACCATAGTTTTTCTTTTAAAACAAAATAAAGATCCCCTAATGCTAGAAAGCTATCGGCCTATCGTACTCTCTTCATGTTTATTGAAAACCCTCGAAATTATAGTAAAGAACAGGATGGAATGGCACTTGGAAAACAAGTTGTACTTTCCCTGGACCCAAACGGGATTTAGGAAAGCTCAAGGTACACAAAATGCGCAAGCCCTATTAACATCAGAAATTAACTTAGCCTTTGGAGAAAACCTCTCCGTACTTGCAGTATTCCTTGACATCAAGGCCGCCTATGATAATGTGGATATATTTAAACTTTATAATAAACTCGTGGAAGTTGGCACTCCGATCGATTTAACAAATATAATTTTGAAAATTCTGTCTGGGCAAATACTTTTTTCAAAGAACAAAAATGGCGAATTCATAGGTCCAACCATGACCAACTCGGGCATTCCACAAGGATCGCCCTTAAGTACCCTTCTTTTTAATATATATATCAGAGACATTTTCTTCTTACTTCCCTTCAGAGTAAAAATAATTGGATATGCCGATGACCTTGTCTTGTATATAATAGGAAATGATCAGTTAGAAATGGTGAGAATTATTAATGATGCAATCAATATAGTATCCAACTGGCTTAAAGAACATAACTTAAAACTATCAACGACAAAATGTGAACCCATTTGGTTCAGCAAAAACCCAAGACTCGTAAATATAAACCTTCCTACAATCGCAATAAATGATATGAACATAAGCTTTAAAAATGAAGTTAAGTACCTAGGTATCATCCTACACAAAAACTTAAAATGGAATAAGCACATAGAATTTTTAAATACAAAAATACAAAAGGGAATAAATATAATAAAGGCATTCTGCAGAGTATGGTGGGGGGCTGACCCTAAGACCCTCTTGATGGCTTACAATGGTCTCATCAAATCTCACTTAGACTATGGATCTATTTTTATCAAACCAAGTAGTAAGGCATTCCTCAAAAAATTAGATACGGCACAGTTGCAGAGCATAAGAATAGCTTTGGGTTGCATGCGATCCACACCCACAAATACGCTATTGGCGGAAGCTGCAGAAATGGACTTAGAACACCGTAGAAAATTACTCGCTGTTAAGTTTTTAAGTAAAATAATAGTAATAAACAATCACCCTCTAATCCATATAATCCAACAATTGAGAAGACTATGTGCCAGAAATGCGAACTTTTGGAAAAACAAAGATGAACCGTATTTAGTACAGGCATACAACTACTTCCTTCCCCATATAAAAACATTGTATAGATTACCCCATATTTGAAGTAAAAAATGAACATTTAATAAACCCAATTCAAATACTTAAACTTGACGTAAAAAAAGACGAAAATCCCCAAGATCAAAATTTCTTAATCTCTACCTCACCATATAAAAACTCACATACTTTTGTATATACAGATGCGTCAAAAAATCAATCGAGGGTCGGATTTGGAATACACATTCCACGAATCAATTTTAACTTTTCATCCCGACTCCCAAATAACCTTTGCATCTGCACAGCCGAAGTAACTGCTATATATGAAGCCATTAAGGTAGTGCTAAAAAAGGGCATCAAAAATGTTATTATCTTTTCAGACTCCCAAGCGGCCATAGGAAAAATTAAAAAAACTGATGTACACCCATGCAGAGACTATCTATCGCTAAAAACTAAAAGACTACTCTTGACCGCAAATAGTAGCGACTCAAATATAACTATTGCATGGATCCCAGGACACGCGCATATAAAAGGTAATGATAAAGTGGACAAGTTAGCTAAAATAGGCGCCAGCCTAAATGCTCCATTACAAATGAACTTAGACAGGTCAGAAATAGTTAATATTATCAAAGAAAAAATTAATGACGAACACAACACATTCTGGCAGGACACATTAAAATCTAAAGGGATATTTTACTCAAGGATAATATCCTCCTTCCCCAAAAAGAGATGGTTTGATGATTTTGAGTTTGTTGATCGCAAACACATCACGACAATAATAAGAATGCGCACAGGTCACTACCTGACATCTTCGCACCTCTATAAAATTAACATCAAAACAGACCCATATTGCGAATGTGGCTTAGAAGAGTCACTAGAACATATTTTCCTAGAGTGCCCAATTAATTCCATTCCTAATTTCGATGTTTATCAGGAACTGGTCAGTTCTGGGCTTCAACCCCCTCTTAATATCGCCATTATTCTGTCATGTCTCACAGAACTCAGAATTAAAATATTAATAAGATTCTTAATCTACAACCAAATAAAACTATGAAAAATGTGAATTATAAATTTTTATTAATTTTTTTTTTTCTCTTTTTTCAGCAAGCTAAAAGTCAACTGTATTTATGCTTTGATGTATTGTACAAAATAACACCTCATCTTATAAAGTAATAGACATATCGTTCTAATTTTTAAAACCAAGATCGGGTAACCAACCCCGGTGGCGGTTATTCTTACTCCACAGCACAAAACTACAACTCGCGGGGATGATATGGTGAAAAACCAGACAAGATCACCTCGCCACGAATGAGCTGGCAAATTGCCCGTAAAGGAGCAGAGCCATTAACTACAAACAACAACAACAACAAGGGTGGCTATGCTATGCCGCCTTTACCTTGTTGTCTACCTTGTCTTATGATGGCGTAGTTTATTTATGTTGAAAGTTAAAGTTGAAAGTTTGGCCTAGTTTCGCTAAGGAGGATTACGTCAGGATTTTCCTTTCGTATGATTTCTATGAAATTATCTTATTAAAGTTAATGCTTCTGAGGGTCCATTTGTAGTATATACTTTAATATTGTTGATGTTCGTAATTGTTAGGGCTGGTGCTGTCATGTATTAGGGGTTCATGACCTCTGCTCATCTCTTCTATAGGTATCGCCAAGTTTCTCATGGTATTCCGTGGGCTTTTCCCGAAACCTGTTGCCTGCTTTAATCAGGTTTAGGCTCTCATAATATCTTGTTTAATATTCATTTCTTTAATAATGTGGCTTATAAAGGTCAATGGAGAGATAGTCTCTAGTCCTTCTAGCTTATTTGTCGAACTTCTGTAGGGCGATAGGAAAAGGCACTCGTTGTGTTTAGTTTTATCATATCCTTGTATTTCCGGAGAGATGGGGTCTTTTTGGTACTCTGCTTTCGAGTCTCGTTGGCTTGAATACTCAGTTTTTGATGGTTTTCTTAGGTTCTGATCGGTTGTATTGTTTGACAGGTTCGGAAATTTACTATTATAGTAATTAAAGTTTTGGTCCCTATTTGTGCCCTCTCCATCTTCCAAAAGTAACTTGTAAAAAAAGGTCCCTCCTTAATATTTTTTGTATATCTCGGTAGCATGGCCTTCTTGATATTTAATAAGTGAAGAAGAGGGAAATCAGTCTCTAGTATTTAAACATCGAGGTCACGATATGCGTATCGATATTTCGGCGATATCGATATTTAGTTACCATTCCTAGTAACATGTAACCGATTTAACCTTACTTTTTGTTTTTGATCCTGATGTAAACAACAGCCCGGTGAAACTTCTTATGGGCGGGATCGCAGCTAGAGTGACGTCAGACCTCCAGACTTTTTCAAGTTAGGACCCACGTTTATCCCCATTAGTTATGTGTTAATATTACACCTACGTAGTTATTTCTACAAAGAGAGCTATGGCAGACGAACTTGGTCTGACTATATTTGTCTCTTTTTACATCGAATGGAGATAACTTGATGCAGACAGAGATAGTTACTTGACATGAATAGCACGAGCTGTTAAATTATTTTACAACCTAACTTTCCTGTTTTGAGCTTGACCACCAGCACAAATCATTGACATTTGTAATGTCAATGGCACAAATGGAATTACCCCTTTTTCTTTCTTCATAGCTGTAAATCGGACCAGGCTTTTTTGATATTTTTATATTATTTTTAATTTTCTAATCTTTTTACCAAAAGGACCGTTTTCTTTTTGTTGCAGGTAAGTAAATCTTTAGTTATTTTTATTCGTTATTTATTACATTAGTTTACCTACTTGTTGCAAACATAATTATGTTCCAAACATATTTTTACTTTAAGGAGATTTTCACTTAATAACTTTTACTAATGTAGATGTGTACTAAATCATTTATAGTATATTTATTAATTGCAGGTAACGCAAATACCTACAAAATATATATTTTTTGCTATTCAATTATTTAGAATTTAGACTATTAGAAAATTTTAAGTCTGTCGAGTGTTCTAGTAAGTAATTCATTAATTTTTTTATTTTATATTCTTTTAGGTTAGCTATTTCAAGAAGTACCTATAGGTACGTGAATCTGATGATTATGCATGTTGCATGAATAAATGTCCCATGGGAATCACTACAGCTGGTAATGTAGGTTAATCTGGGAAAGTAAGTACATTTTGGGAATATAAAGATAAAGAAAAAACGAGGTACTGATCTTACCTATATTTTCATCGTAGTTGTCAATAAAATTAATTATAAGCTGATTTCTGAAGTTTTATTTCTAATTGTACAACTTTAAAAAATAACATTTTAAAATGATATTTACAGCTTAAAAATCTAATCAGAAAATCCTAATATTTAATTTTTACTCTACTTGAAAAATCAAATAAGAGGATTATTGTGAATAATTTGATGGCCTTAAATATCATTTTAAGGTTTTGTGTGCAACATTTTTTAAAATTGCCATTTTTGAAAGTCCCGCCTATAGCCGAAAGGTGGTCCAAATTTTTGCACATAAAATTTTAAAATTATATTTACAACCAACAAACTATTCACAATCCTCATTTAATTTTGCAAGTATAGTAAAAATTAAATATTAGGATCCAGATGGGTTTTTAAGCTGTAAATATCATTTTAAAATTTTGGCGGCCAAAATTTTTAAAATGGTCATATTTGAAAGTCCCGCCTATAGTCCAGACGTTCCTTCCAGACCCGATGATGGCGCTGTTTTGGCGTTTCTTATGTCACATTTTGCTTCGACCAATTAGTACGCTGGTTTGTCTTCTTTCTATGTTTGTCTTCGTTGGTAAACAAGAAAACAACAGCGTGTAAAATTTATTTGGACAAAAAATGGCAAGAAAAACACAAAAGGCCGAAGTTATTATGGAAGGTTTGTAGTTTTTTCTTCTAAACCTAATGTTTCACATCATCTACACAAATTAACTTAAGGTCTTACTTGGGTAACCCTTACTTGTTTCCACTAACTTATCTGAATGAATTAATACTAACTGTAAACTTGTCCTAGTATTTCCCGTTTTTCCTTGTATCTTAAAAGAAAGAAGTCGCCTTAGTAGACCCCAGTGGTGTGTATTAAAAATAAGACTCTGGTAATTATCTATTATACGAGTAACGTGGGATATAATAAAATTGTTACTACCAACTACCTGCACGGGATTTTGTCTTTGTAAATTTTGAGTGTTAAGGAAGATAATAAAAGTATTCTTAAATATCCTCTTAATAAAGCTGTAACTACCTTATATTTTTTAACTCTGCGAGTGGCTGTAAGGCTAATTAGCCAAA
The DNA here is from genome assembly GCA_935413205.1 of Polydrusus cervinus. Classification (NCBI taxonomy): domain Eukaryota; kingdom Metazoa; phylum Arthropoda; class Insecta; order Coleoptera; family Curculionidae; genus Polydrusus; species Polydrusus cervinus. The sequence goes on along the minus strand of OW284510.1, from coordinate 34,090,208 downwards.
TGCCATTAAAAAAAAATACCAATAACTGTAGGACCATTGGCGTAGCCAGTATATATTTCTGGGGTGTAAGAGAGGTCAGTCTAAAAAAACTTGGTTTGTTATTACAACCTGTTGAACTTGGTATCTGTTATAGCTATACCACACCAAAATTGATGATTTTTTTAGGAAAGATGTATTTCGTGATTCCAAGATATTTGCAGTGGTTCATTGGTTTAATTATGTTATATAAACTAATAGAGGGATCCTTTGTTTTGAATTTGTGGTACAAGATCAAAAATCGTGACTTTGGCGGGTTAAGTAGAATACACCATTTATGCATCCCGAAGACTATTGAATTTAGGAGGCATTATTATATTTTTGGTGCAGAAATTATTGTTCATTTTATACTGGACCGCTTTGACAGAAATGTTTTCTTCAATGGTTTGAGATAAGAGATGATGTAAAATTAAAATTTTTACATTTATTTGTGTCTTCAAAATTTAAAATTGCTGAAAATTAAGGATAGGAATGACCAGGATATATAAAATATTGCTCCCTTAGTTATTTTTCCTTTAAGATTACATCATAAAAAAATGCAATACAAAGGTATGCATCCTAAACTAAAGTCTACAAAGTGGAATTTTATATACAGGGTGTCATAAGGTGTATGTCTTAGATAGCATCTAAACTATCAAAGATAGGGAAAAAAGTGTAATACAAAAGTGTAAGGGTTTTTTAGGATGGATAATCTAAAAATATTTTCTAATCTACAGGGTGGTCCTAAAAAGTGGTACTAAATAATAAAAAAGAAAATTAAATGGGACACCCAGTATTATTTTCTAGAATATAGAATAGGAATAGAAAAATATGAGTTATGATAAAGTTAGTTCAGGAAACTAAAATTTAAACAGTACTAAAGCACAAAATGTTAGCGAAATAATTTTGCAATGACAACTGTGACAAAGAAAATTATTTATTTTTTGTTCCAAAGCAATCTTGACTAAATAGTTTAATAAGAACTTTCCTTTTTTACCCTGATTTAAGACAAATCCTAAAATATTTCAAAAACTATGATATTTAGATATAAGACATGTTTAACAAAAAAGTAAGGTTTTCGAAAGGTAAATTCTTTTGCCTAAAAAAATTAGGGGGGTCCCGTTTAAAAAAATTGAAATAAAGCATTTTTAAAACTATCGAGTTGTGCAACTTGTAATTTTAAGAGATTTAAAAAACATTATTATAGATCAATATATCGTACCTTAATGTACTTACAACGTAAATTTTATTTGCCTAGGGTTAATCCACAGGTTGCTATGATTTTTTAACGATACCCTTAAAATTACTAAAATTTCGGAAAAAAATTAGTTACTTGGCAACGTTGCATTCCACTTCAAAAATTTTAATAGGGTTGCAAAGTCCTTATTCCATTGAATCATATTCTAGAAAATAATACTGGGTGTCCCATTTAATTTTCTTTTTTATTATTCAGTACCACTTTTTAGGACCACACTGTAGATTAGAAAATATTCTTAGATTGTGCATCCTAAAAAACCCTTTAACTTTTGTATGACACTTTTTTCCCTATCTTTGATAGTTTGTTTAGGTACTATTTAAGACAGACCCTGTATAATATTTCAAAAACTAAGCGTTTCAGACAAAAACGGCATACAGATTCGTAATCTACGCCCAAAAATACAATGTTCCTGAACTATAACCATAAACTAACTAAACCTAGACATGCAACCTAAATAGGTTAAAGCATAGCTCAAGGCCACGACGTAAATGCCGAGAAGCGAAGTGAATTTAGACGGATATTCGCGTTCGCTGTATATTTATTATAGGCAACGTTTGACTTAATCCGTTACAGATTTGGATGTTGTTCAAAATTATAAGCCGTAAGATTGTTACAATGCATCGTCCCTCTTGGTTTAGTTATACTATGCTATAACAGATAACTACCCATATATCACAATTTTTATCTATTACAAATTAAATTGATTACAAATAAGCTTCCAAATTATGACAAAGTTTCTTTGTTATCCCTACATTGAATACGTCAATTGGAACAGAGTTATATGTTTGTATACTTCTGAACAACAGCGAATCTTGAGCATTTAGCTGTAACTAAATTATTCATATATCAAATATTTTAAATTTTTCTTGTCATAACTACTCGTGACCTTTCATTCTTTTCCCATACTTTGTAACTATTATTTCAATCTCGAATTCAATAGACTCTTTTTATGTAGGTATTGTGATTTGCTATTTTTTTGCATTCAATAACCAATAAATTTAAATTTTTTGAACTTTTTATGACCTGAAGATGATTCCCAACAAAAGAATGTTTATGATAACTTAGATCCAGAAAAAGAATTATCAGACTCTGATTTGTCCGAGCCAGGTTCTGATACTATTGATGAATATAGTAAAGAATTACTAAATGAAGGTTGGGCAGATTCAATTGCAAAAATCCTTAAAACAAACAAACCTAAAAAGAAAAAAACCCTTGTATTATCAAAAGCAAAAAAACTTACTGATCCAATAAAAAAAGTAAGGATAGAAAAGTATGAAATAGCAACAGCCGATGGCCAAGTAAGAAAGGAGCAAACAGTTTTCGAAGAAAGAATTTTAAATCAAGATAGACCTCCAAAAAAACAGGTATGAGAATTTTAATTTTTTAGTTTTCATATTTTACACATATTTTTTCTAGAGGAGAGTGTTGCCAAATCTCCGTAGTAAACCCAATATATTGCAAAAAGATAGAGAAAGGACCCTTCAAAAAATAGCTACAAAAGGTGTAGTACAACTTTTTAATGCAGTGAAAATGCAACAAAAAGATATAAGCAAAAAATTAGAAGAAGCTGGGCCTTTAGAAGTCAGAAAAGAAAAAGTTTTAAAAAATATAGATAAAAGAGCATTTTTAGATGTTCTCATGGGGGAAAAGTCCAGCATATTAGAAGAGGAAATACAGAAAAGTAATGGTGCAATTGTACAGTCACAAAAGGGTAATAGTAGTAAAACGAATAACCAAAAAGACGCAACTTGGAATATTCTAAGGGATGATTTTATGATGACTGCAAAATTAAAGGATTGGGATAAGGAGCTTGAAAATGAAGACAGTGAGAAGGAGATGGAAGTTGATGAAGAATTTGAATCAGATTAAAGCGTTTAAATAAAATTTTTATAAATTATTTGCAGTACCTATTTACTTTGATTTTAGTTACCCATTGACAAAAATGTTGAACGCTCTACAAAATGTTTAATTATTTCAACTCTATTGTTATCTCTAAAACAATAATCTTTGTTTGCACAAAGATTTTTAACCAGAAATAACTAACCAGCAAGTTTGACTGTAACATACATGACTTTGGCAGGGGTTATGTACTCACAATCAAAGGTGCCTGATTAGTAAATTGAAAATTAAGGTAACCGGGCCAGTATGATTATGACAAAATTATTTCTGACAATGTCGTATACTGTGTCACAGTGACAAAGAATTTTAGTAATAAATTAACCAGCAAGTTACTGACAAGTGACTTTTTCCTGGCATACGGACGGGCCCTCGGAAAAAAAATGTCACAGTGAAACTTTCTGGTTAATTAAATATCATTAAAATTCTTTGTCGCAACCCTACATAGAGTTGTAGAAGGTTGATAACATTAGCGAAAAGTGGCCTTTTTTGAGGTTGATTTAAGAGCCATTGCCAGATTTCTGAGAAATGGTGAGAGTCGCCATAAATTAAGTTCTTTTGGACAAGTAGGTACTCAAAAATGTATTATTATTATTTAAAAAATATACTTATAAAAAATTGATACTTACCCATTTCTCATAAATAGTTATCCTTGCTCTCCATTTTATTCAAATAACAATACAGTAGAACACCGATTATCCGTGCGCGCTTTATCCGGGCGGCATTGTAATTGTTTATCCGTGCGGCATTTTAAATTTTGGGGAATACCCCATTTAGGTGTTTACTTATTATTTTCGCCAACTGCCGACCGACTCGTTAGTTAAACGTAAACAGTCGCCCAAAATGCAGCGTACCGGTGCTAATGAAAAGCGTAAACGCAATGTTTTAACTATTGAACAAAAAATGGAAATTTTAAAACAATTTGAAAATAACATAAGTGTTGCTGAATTGGCTAAAGCATATAACATTGGAAAACAAACGGTTCGTGACATTGTGAAGAAGAAAGCCGAATTACAGAGCTTTGTACCTAAAGCTGACAGTGCAAAAGCTATTTCTGTCAGTAAATCTCTAAAAGGGTCTACTTTTCGAGAGCTTGATTATGTTATGACCAGGTGGGTCTTGCAGAAAAGATCCGAAGGGGTTCCAATATCAGGACCTATGTGTGCTAAGCAAGCTCAAAAGTTTCACGAGCAGTTGAAAATCAAAGGAAACTTCTCGGCATCTTCTGGTTGGCTTTACAGGTTTAAAAGACGTCATGAAATACGAGAATTAGCTGTTCAAGGGGAGAAATTAAGTGCTGATTATGGCGCTATGGTAGAATTTTGCTATGCTTTGGAAAACCTTATACAGGAGCACAACCTAAAACCAGAGCAAGCGTATAATGGAGACGAAACTGGACTTTATTGGAAAGCGATGTCAAAAAGAACACTTGCTGCAGGCTTAGAAACTAGTGCACCAGGTTAGCTTTACATACATATTTTTACGTGTATACAGTGTTTCTTAAAATATTTTTTTTAGGTTTCAAAGTAAACAAAGACCGTGTAACAGTATTATGCTGTGCTAACACATGTATTTTTTAGAATAAATTATTAAAATAATAAAAATGAGGTCTTTGGATTATCCGTGTTTTCGATTAGGCTCGGTCCCGGCTGGCCCGGATAATCGAGGTTCTACTGTACTAGCTTTATTTAAAACGTACACCCTGTATGGATAGGTACTACATATTTTCTGCAGTAATGGTATGTTTAACTAGTTTAACTCTATATGGGCGTATGCCGTTCATTCATGTCTTCTCGTTTCCTTAAAGAAGCATGTCTGCGGGCAAGAATTTTGTATATACCAGCGCCAGTGGCGTGCACGCTCCATCAGTTCAGCGCATCGTTCGCACTTACTCTCAAGGCAGACGCAAAGGCATGTATGGCCGTCTGTACGCCCATTCATATTGACATGAAGGTAAATAGGATGAAATAAAAACTATTCTTGTGTTAGTAACCATAGATATTAAGCTTAATTATTCATACCTTTATAAAATACATATTTGAAAAACTTTGGATTTTAAACGGTTATGTAGGTATTCTACAGTTTGTTAATGTATCACAGTTTAAAAAAAAGATAAAACTAATTTTTTAACAATTAAGGTTAGTGCTTAGTTCATATAAAACCAGATTAATATTATTTTACTTTATACTTTTACATAAGTGTAGGTAATATATTTTATACCTTTTCGGTTTTTGTAAGATATTGTGACCAAGAGGGGTAGCTCTTAAAATGTGCATCTTTTGGACATTCGTTTTAATGACTAATCTAAAATGTTTTAGTTGCCAATACCAAGGGTGCCAGTTGACAAGATCTGCAATTTCTCTATACGCATTAGATTCATATCTGTTATGAATATTTTTGAAAACTGAGTGTAGGGTTGGTTGGTTCAAGGAGGGTTGACCTGTTGTCAGTATACTGCAGCCAAATGGCTTATTGTATCCCTTTTGCTTAACGTCGGGGTAATGTCAGCCAGACGGGACCTACAGTTTTTTACGTGGGATCCGAACCACGCGTATGCACTGGTTTATCCGTCAGTCCCCTAAAGGCAGGATTATCCGCCCCTCAATGGGTCGTATTCGGGAGTCAACCAGTGTCATACTGCATTCTTACCTCTAAAATCTTGGGTGTACTTTTTTATTAAGCGTACACCCGTCCCGGGGATCGAACCCGGGTCACCTGCGGCCGAATGCGACAGCTCTACCACTGAGCTGCCATACCGTGGCTGAGTGTAGGATAATTATTTGCACTCAAAATATGCTTTATACTACACTATATATAATTCGGAAAATTGAACAAATAGGCGAGAAATCTAAAATGAACTTAAAAAAATACATTAATAACTTTTAAAATTCAATTTTATACTAAATAGAAATCGATAAATTTTGTTCTTATAAAAATATTAGGTTATATTTTTATGGGGTTGTGTACCACGATACAGCACCTACAATGGTGTGTGCCTATTTGGAAGCCAAAATTTAAACGACACCGCGATGTCTGTCACACTTGGGAGACAGTTCTAACTTCTACAATGCCGGGCCATTGGAAAAAACGCGCAAAATAAAATATTATTTCTTGAATCCCCATATAAAGCGCGCTGGCACTCGGACGTGACGTCAGAATGTGGTGGTAGAGATAGAGAATAATTTATGAACATAGGTATACTGGTGTCAGTGTATCATAGTAGCTGACTTTAAAGTAAAAATTGTATTATTATAAGTAGTAGTTTAAATTTTTTTCTGAAAATGTGAATAACTTTACTGTCATTTTAATGAATTTTTCTACATACAGAATGTTATGGAAATGACATATTATTTAAACCCGTAAATCCTGATATAAAATTACATTGCAGAAAAATATTTTTTAAATGTCGCTGTGCTATAATAAGCAAGAAAATTCACTATTTGTCTTAAAGTTTATAGCCCACCGCTATTTTTTATTTTTTACCACTGTTTTATAAGCGGCCGGGTTCTCAGAACAGGTCATTGGCGGCGCACATAGGCCGATCTTAGGGGTTCTTACCCAACAACAAATTTTTTAGTCAGTCGATTAAAAAAAGTATTTATGCAGTTACAGCATAGACCGGGGGGGAGGGGGGGGTGGTTTGGAGGAAACGAAATTACGGCAACCCTATCAATAACGCACCAAATAAAATAACACATCATCTTACATATACAAAATTTGTAAGACAAAACTGACATCCACGCAAATCTTAAAAATACACCGGCGGCGCGCGACACCCTCTTCGGATTTTATTTTTTAATTTAAAAAGTTTTATTGGTAATTGCATGTACATATAATCTTTACATAACTATGGCTTTTAATAATTATCGATTATAGTTAATATATTTTTTTGGTTTTCCATAAATAAAAAATAAACCTTATTTTTAATATTTTTTATGCTCAGTTCTGCTTATTTCAAAAGTTTTTTTATAAGTTTTAAATTATTTATATTAGTGTATTAGTATAACTCCCAACAAGTTTCTTTAAAGATATTACATAAGTATATTATATTTTTTCTAATTTTCAATTTTTTTTATGGTCCAAAAAAGGGTTTTTTGGGCGTGGCACCCGAAAAAATTTTCGTCTGCAGCGCTAGTTACTCAATTTCAGATCCTTTTGGGCCTCCCCTCCCCCCAACTAAATTTCTGGCTACGCCACTGATCCAAAGATTCACTCATCTAAAAATTCTGTCATTTCCTTAACACCTGGTATATGGGGGGTAATATGACATATATTAGATATAATACATATACTATATGTGTCATGCTAAAATCACAAATATACCCTGAAAGCACCCAGTAACTATGAAATAAATTTTTTAAATGTTTACAAATAATTCAAATGTAGTTAGAGTAGTATTTTTGTAGTGTGCTTCAAGCAAACTACTGAGACCACACATCTAATCAAATCGAGTTTTTTAAAAGTAGTACTTATTTCGATTATTGTTTTCAAATTTTCTTTTGGCTACATAACCTTTCTACAACCTTATATAAAAAATATCACAATATTGAGATTAGAATATTCATAAATCTGTCTTTGGACCTAAAGATAAGGGAATTGCTGCTAATTCTGTCCTTAAACAGAAAAATTCGGCACATACACACATAATTGTTGCACAAGCCACATTTAGAATCCACCAAGAAAACGTTGTGGGAAATTGTCCATTGTAAAACCAGCAAATGACGAGATGGATGAGATGCCACGTACAACTGAAATCCATACATTGTTTTGTTCTTTCAACTATGTACCATAGTACTACAGACCTGAAATAAATAATAAATTTATAGTTGTAGGCTTGTAAGCATACTAAAGTCGGCTGTTAAAACTAATATTCAATTTTAAATAAAACTTTAAAATAATTGGAAATATAAGTAGTTTCGACTGGGAAAATTGATGTTCAATATTAGTTCTCTGCTGAATACATACACATTCCTTTGGTGGTGAAATGCATAAGCAGTCTTCCAATTAGTTATTCAACAATATACCAAAGAAATTATTGGTAAACACAGAAGTTCAGAACTGTATGTAAGTACCTATTTAGTCCATAAAATGTGATGTTTGTTTTGTTAATTATACATGAACTCATTTTAAATACATTTTATTTTTATATATCTTAATGTACATGTCTTTATAGGCATATCCTATTAAGAGTTACAATTCTTAAATCTTAATCAATAGTAACATTTAGATTTAAGAGCAAAAAGTAGTCGATGAGTCACATACGTCATGTACCTATATCTGGTGATGGCAAAAATATGTCTTTTTATATATATAAAATATAAAATCCCTATTACATTCCAAATAACCAATAAATGTCATTCCTTTTTAGCGCCCTGAGGATTACCTCATAGAAGTCATAACATAGGCCAAATACAAAATTTGCAGTTCTAAGCTGTTTTACTGACCATTACCCAACAATTGACGCAGTATATCGGCTATATACCAGTGGCCATTCTATAGAAGGCAGCAGATGTTCTTAAACAAAGAATCTCTATCTGCAGACAGCTGATGAACTCCTAATTTTTATTTTCATTAATTATCAATTCTGTAAAGTTATATGCTTACCCAATAAGAGAATTGATTACAAACGCTGTTATAACTAGCCTCCCACCAACATCACGTACTTGTATTTCCTTGAAAAAAAATTACTTGCATTAGTGTTGCCCAGTTTTATTTTTAAGAAAAAAAGTAGACAGGAGTAAAATTAGGGCATGTATAAATCCTGTAGAAATAAATTAGTCTTGTTTAATAAAGTTAAAGAGCCACATGATTTCAGCATTTTTAGTTGAACATAATGTATCACATCCCAATAGCATATTTTTAAAAGAAAATTTGTGCAATATATAGTGTTTTTCCACATATAAAATAGTTATTCAAAACTATTAAAACATACATCAAAGATGATTAAATGATTGATTAAAGATTAGGTCTTGGGTACTTCCAAATAAAAATATTTCAAATTACAAGATGGTTTTTTCAATTTATGAACTTACAAAGTTTATTCTAAAAATTTACATTATTTAAATAATAATTCTTACATGGTACTCGAAAATATGATCTAGAGTTCTAGTATCACCAACAAGGGCTCCTAAAAGCACTAAGAGGAGTCCTAAACTAAGGTAAATGATACATTGCATCGATATAATTTGCGAGATTATCAGCCAAGGATCCCACTGGGTGTACCGAAATGAACCTGTTAATTTCTTCATTATAAAAATCAACTATTTTTAAGAAAAGCAGGAAAAACAATACTTATATAGCATTTTAATCCAAAATATTTCTTTATTTTTTGAGCCTTTAACCTCACTTCTTGTATGATCGTCACACTTGTCAGAAAATGATGATTCTTAGAGCATAGAGGAATAATAGGTTTACCTGTTTGGACACTTTTGTGGCTTCAAAGTACCTATTTTCTTTGAGGTTATGGTTTCTTGATTTTTTGGTTTCAAATATAAAAATATTACAAAAATACAGTGTTTAATTTTTAATAGAAATTGTTAAGAAATGTCGGAAAAGGACCAAGAGAAAGGACCTGACTTAGTCTCGGATCAGGAAAGAGATTTAGCATTAAATGCATTAACGGAATTTAAAAAGTAAGTAGATTTGGTTCTGCCCTTTGCTATGTTTAGCATACCCAATTTTTGCTCGTTTTTTTTTTTATTTCTAGGAAAAATTACTTGGCCTGTTTACAAAATATAAATAAATTGGAGAATTGTCGACCAAATGATTTTAAAGTTATTCACAACAAAGCGGTGGCTGAATATTTCAAGAGTGATCTTCGAAAAACTGATCAATTCCAAAAAAACTTAACCAATATCTGCAATCAGGTAAGGTATTATTTACAATTAAATTCTTAAATTCATCACAAATACAATGTAGTATAAGTTAGCTTGTGGATCATTCCTGGGACCAAAGTTTAGCATCTATTATTTTATGGTGCCCACTTTTTTGTTCATATGTTTTTTTTATTTTGTTCTGTATTTTAATTTAATTAAGTTATAACATTTAGCTACTTCATGACCAATATATAGTGGGTTCAGAAAGTATTTTAGTTATAGGTGGCTTAATCGAATGGGTATGCTTACACTGTATAACATACCCAAATGACATCTGATTAAGCCCCTTATGACTGCAGAACTTTTTTAACGCATTGAAGGATGGTGACAGAATTAATAAAGAACCGTGTTGTGACAATAAGATTTTTTTGAAGTTAGGAGTTTTAAACAGCTTTTAATAATCATACTAAGTAACTCACAAATAAGAATAAAAGAGAATTTTTATGACATTTAAGGCATTTTTTTCTGACTGCCTTAACCAATATTCATGTACCAATAGTTAACTCAACACAATGCACAAGCTGATATTCATCCTATGCTGTGGAGTGCTGTATAGATAGCATTTGTAACTATACTAATAGATATCATTTTCTCAATTCAGTAGAACAAAACAGCTTTGAGTTTTATTGCTGAGTGACCAATAGCAATAAGATTGTAGCAGAGCAAGTGCATATGAGGATTGTGGCTATTGTTACACCGTTCCTGTTGTGCACTAAATAGTTTTGTTTATAACACTGATAACGCTAGCGTATATATATGTAATTATTATTTAAAGTATTTTTTCAAGTAAGTTAATTTATTTTGTGTTTTTAGTTTAAAATCAAGGTTGACAAATTGGAAGAAATAGATTATTGTATAGCTCAGTTTAACCAGGCTATAATTCTATATCACCAGAAGCAATACACCGCTGCCCAACGAATTATGGACCGAGTGTATAAGTTCATTGAGCCGATGGGTAAAATATTTAGATTATTGAGTTGCCTATAATAATAAGAAAAAAAGGTTTTATAGCGTTAAAAAGACACAAGAATTTATCGTTTTCACTAAGAAGTTTATATTATTATCTTGTATGTTTTATTTTATTTGACTATTATAGCCATTTAGATATGAAAAAACATAAAAAATGTACACAAAATTTAGTAAAATTTGACATTCCTTCATAAATCGAGCTATGGTTGTAACAATAAATAAAAGTTGTAAAATAATATTTTTTTCTTACTTTTACATAATATATACTTAAGTTTAAGCTATTTGATTGGCTATAAAGGTTATCAATTGTATTTTATCAATATTTTAGACGAAAATTTAGCAAAACAAGTCAGTCTTTTAGCCATAGAATTACAGCTGTGCCTAAAACAGCCCCACAAAGCACTGACTCTAATAAATTATCTAGAAAATAACCTAATGTATGGCGGGAGCATTCCTTTGAAAGGATTGGATAAAACTGGTAAAGATAAGAAGGTAGGTAATTAAATACCTTAAAAGTAGTATTATAATATTGTACAGGCTTGTAATTTTATGTCAAAAATTCCCTTTTTAAAGAATAGTTTTTTGGGTCACAGTATTATTCTACTATGTCGCGATTTTTAAGTACACATTACTTAACACAAAATTCTTCAATTCTCGACTTCCAGTTATACCTAAATCTAAGATCAGCCTTGTTTTTTAAAATAGAATAAGACAGTTTTTATTACTTTTTGGATCATTGCAGGTCATACACGATCATTCAGACTGACAGTCCTGAATGTCCTTGCTACTAGGAAAGGTTCCTGGATGTTCGGCTTTGTCTAATTATTTTTTATATCCATTTTTCCAGTGACTCCTGCTAAACTAGAAACATCTGTCCTTGTTCTATGTACCATTTTACCAATTACACTTTGTTTATTAAGCTCCTCCACTATTAAGAGTCTTTACACTGCAACAATATTTTAGTTAAGTTATTCATCCTTAAGAATGGCAATCCATATCTGACAATATCAATCCTTCCTCAGTCACGCATCAGACTTGCTTCTAATGAAAATTTACATCAGTCTGGCCATCAATTATTAAAATTAGTCCTTTCACGATCACTCTTACTGCTATTATCTTATCAAAACTGTTTTGAATGACCATGCAGGGTCTAATTTACATGTCCGGTCATGAATCCTTGAAATTTGCCCCTACGCGAACGTGAATAATCGTAGCTGGGCAAAGCACTCGAAAAGTAATAAAAATCAAGCACCAAATACTTTGGAAATTCCGAGTCCTTGCAATTACCAATTACCGGGGAAAGTAATTTTGAGTGCTTGCAAGCACTTTAAATGGCTTGGAATTCAAAATTCAATTACTAATTACTAAGCACTTTTTATAAAGAGCTTCAATTACCACTTACCGAGTATTGTATTTTAAAAGTGCTTGCAAGCACTGATCTTTGAGCACTATTGTGCTTGAAGCACTTTCGAGGCAATTACTGCCCAGCTGTGTTAACAGGTCATAATCTTAAAGGAATACTTCTTTATAATTTGTTGTTGAGAAAATAACATTTAGGGTATTTTGACAGATTATATATACAATATACTATAAACAATTTCTGGTTAAATTTACAGTGATAATTCCACAGTAGTATAATCGAAAGTTTATACATGTTTTTGTTTAAAATATGATATACGTTTTTCAGGAAACATTCGCGCAAAAAAATTCTCGTTCATTTTCAAAATAGGCATCAATATTATCTTTCTAAAAAATGATGTATTATATTCGTATTTTGTTGTAGCTGCCGCTACCGACGCCTAAACCCATATCTGAAGAATTTCAAAAGAAGCTTCTCAAATATAAAGTAAGATGTTATTTGTTAAACCATTCATTAAGTATCGCTGCTAAAGAGGTCACAGTTCTACTCAGGGATAAAACGGTAAGTTTTTAGTATATTTAGATTTTGTTCTCACCTATGAAATGTTATTCCTATGAAATGTTAGTTCCTAGCAAAAAAGGCTTAATTTTGCAAACTAACTTGCCATTTTATCACAAGACAAGTAAATTTAATAAAAGATACTTCAAATTAAGTCACAAAATACACTTTCATAATGAAAACAATCTGACAGCTGTTTTGCTATCACAATCTTATCGTTACAACAGTGCGTAAATTAGTATCCTGTGAACATTGGACGTAATTAAGGGAAAACGTAAATATTTTTTGTCTACGCTAATTGGTCTGAATGGGAAAAACGTTGTAAAGTATCAAAGTTTCATTCATTCAGAATTCATTAAGTTTAAAACCATGCATACTTTAATACAAAAAATGGTACACACTTTCTATCCAACAGTCAATAAACAATCACTCTTTGTATTTACAGGATGATTCCTAAGCTAATACTTCTTTTTTAGCTGTGTATACAAGGCATTAAAATAAACAACATTTTCAAATACCTTTTTCCAAAAAAAATCAAAAATAGGCGAGATACAGAAGTAACAAATCTAAGTGCGAGCCTGGTCATCAAAACGTAGCCTGCTATACTTTATGTTGTTTTTCTTAGCCCTTATTAGTCATCCAATTTACAGTTCGGTGGTGAGTTATTTGGCAATACGCTGCGGTGTGTTTTTCTGAAGCAAGTTAATTTTAAATTGGTGACACGTGAAAATGGTAAAATTTTAAAATAACGAACCAGTAGATATGGTGCTAATTTACAGTGTGTATCGTCAAAGTGCGGCTGCTGCTTCGAGATTATACGCAGAACGCTTTTCCTTGCAGGCTCATCCTACACCCAGAAGTTTTCTTAATGTTATTCAACGGGCAAGTTAGGCAGGACCGTATTTGATCCCTAGTGTAATAAATGAATGTCAGTACCTTATTTTTGAAAAAAGGTATTTGAAAATGTTGTTTATTTTAATGCCTTCTATACACAGCTAAAAAAGAAGTATCAACTTAGGAATCACCCTGTATATTCATATATGTATATCTGCAATCCCTGTCTTAAAAGTTCATATTTTTTTAGAAAATTGAAGCTGTATTCTTTGTTGCAAACCTGGAATATTTAAAAGGAAACTTGAATGAATCTCTAAAAATACTTAGTACGATTACTGAGGACTGCCTGAATTATTAGTAAGTTTAATAAACTAGTTTTCAATAGTATACCCTACGATCAAACAATAATCCGCGTTCAAATATCGGTAACATTTCCTGAGATATTTAATTTCAAATATAGACTGTTCTTATGATTTTCAAAGTGCCCACAGTTTATATTATTATTCTTATACAATGTTTTAGTGAATATGGCGAATCTTCTAAAATCATGTACTACAACAACATGGGCGTTATACATCATGCATTAGGAAAACCCAATTTGGCATGTCATTATTTTCAAACCGCATTAAAAGAGGATATAAATATTAGTCAGACATTACAAAAAAAGGATACCAGTAAGTATAATATTGAAGCAGAATAGTTATGGCCAACGACGATTATAGACCAAGAATTTCATTCATAAATGTATTTTCTCTCAGTGCCGACAACTCACTGTTTATAGAGGACATATATTTTTTAGATGAGAAGCATCTCTACACTCTTGGCGGTTCAAAATACCATGAATTGATGTACAATCTAGGTATATCTTTATTATATGCTGGTAGGGCAGCTCAAGCGTTTGATTGCCTTATTATTTGTGTAAGGAGGTATCATAGAAATTCTAGGTTATGGTTAAGAATTGCCGAATGTTGTATTGCTGTTCATAAAGAGGTGAGAACTGTTAAACTAAAATTTAAAGTCGCTTTTAGTTGTCCCCCTCTCCCTCCCGCCTTTAAAACACATAATATGACAAACAACTGTCGTTTTCTTGGAGGAAATGTTTAGAGGTGTTTTTTCTTTTAGTCAAACGAAGTAGATTTTGACATTCAAAAGAAACAGAAAGAACTGATAGTTGAAGTAATTGGATCGAAGAATAACCAAAAAGTGGTTTTGGTTAGCAATTTATCCAAGGATAAAAAGTACAAGTAAGTAAAGCAAAACATTGATTTTTAATACCGCGCTTAGTACACACTTAGTTTACAGTGTGAACAAAAATTAATGCATGGAATGAGATTTTTTGTCGATTTAGGCAAAATTTAACCTAATTACATTTTTTCTTGTACAATTATGAAAAATGACTCGTTCGACTAGAGCAAATATAAGTACCGATAAAACATGCTTAATTGTTTTGTTTGGGTAGTTGTGCCCCAACTGTAATTTACTCTCTGGTATTGGTCGGATTTGGGACATAACAACGTGTCCCAGGTTACATTATTATACCTACTTTGATAAAAAAAAATTTAAGTTTTATTAATTTATTTTTTAAATCGAGTTTACTAGCAAAATGGAACCAATATGTAACCACATTTGGCTTTTCAAAACATGCATAAATTTAATTAAAACCCATTTTAACAAAATAAAAATTCATTTCAAAAAATGGCCGCCGGAAAGCGATACATTATTCTGATCCAAAATGGACTCAATACATTTTTTCTAGTATTTAGTTTCTATACTGTTTCGTACATCATGTATCTATAATTAATAGAAAATGCGGCGAAATGCAAACACTGTTTCGATAATGTATCGAAAGTATGCGACAAAAATATAGCTATAGGCTATTTCAGAAAGGTGTAGAGTAATAAAAAGCTCATTAGGTATGCAAAGGGACTACAGAGTGACCCAACGAATATTTAAGCCAATTTCATAATGTGGCATTGATTGCATTGCAAAATTCTTTCTTTTCATCAAGTGCAGGTAGTACCACCCGGGTTTGGGTCAATTTATGGGTTTTGTCTATTGTTATCTATTCACAAACACTCAAAATAGTGTGACAAAGGCGTGAATTATGTACATAGTATTAGGTACACTTATTTTTTAATAAACATAAAAAAAAATACATTATACAGAACATAAATTATAAAAAATCTTGATAGTCTTCGTCATCTGAGGAACTGTCATCTCCTCTTGACGTTATAATTAACGGGTCGACGGTCCGATCGATCAGGTAGTCAAGATCCCACATTTTCTCCTCTTCTTTAATGACATAGTGGACTGATTTTCGCCCGTTCTCTGGTGTCACTTCCTTAATGGCTTGATCAAACAGTAGCTTAACGCCTTTCCTGTTTAATGTCGTGTTGTGTCTTGCTACAAATCCTTTCACTTGCCCCATATAAGTTCTATAGGATTTAGTTCGCAACGATTTGGCGGTGGGCGCAGCACAGTTACACTATGTTTTTCAGCTATATCTTCCACGGTATATTTCATAAAACGATGTTTGTGTAAATTTGCTATAGCTAATAGTTCCTTTTTTATCAAATTATCTTCTTTTTTTTCTTTGGTTAGTTATCATAAATAATTTAATACACAAAATTTACGTGCGCCTATGGCCGACACCGAAATTGATCCGAACTGGACGAAATTTCCCATTTTATTACTCTACATCTTTCTGAAATAGACTATAAAATAAATTTACCGCCACGACGTGTGACGTTATACGCTGCCAATTAGAGAATCCAAACCACATGATGCAATATGGTGGATGGATGGCAAAAAGCATTGAGTCACCTGTTAAATGCCACCAGCAATATTCTTATGGTTACCTGTACCAATTACAAAGCAGTATTTGCCATCCAGCCGCCATTTTGAAACATCGTTGGATTGTCAAATACTGTACATAACTTATAACAAAACAAAAGCAGCCGTATTTATTCAAGGGTTCTAAATTTAAAACCGTCTTAAACTGACAGTTCTAGGTTTAAAATGATGATGTCAGAATAAGTCAACTAAGTTGGAAATATGTTTTTGGGTTTTCTTCAAATTTTTGAAAGAAAAGTGTATTTGCAACAACATCTCGGTCAAATTATTTACCGGTAGGATTACTTAATTACAAAAAAATCAAACTAACACAAAAGCGTCATATCGCATATAAAATAATGTCAAGGTAAAAACACAATTGTGACACTAAAGTTCTAAATATTTCGATGGTCTAAATTTTAAACCCCTTTAGTAAATACGGGTGTTAACGTCTACATTTTAAATAGGTAATTTTCAATATATCTTTATAGGGATACGCATCTGATTTATCAAAAATAAGTCGGCCATACCATCCCGGTCTCTGGATTGTTATTAAAATACTTCCTTTCAGTCTTTTTATTTAAATGTCTTTCTTCAAAAAAAAATAATATTGTTATTAAAGAACACAATTTGTGTCATTGTGAAGAAAATTGTCAGGCATACCCCTAGAAATTATAAGGTCCGATGATAATAATAAATAAATTCCCTGCAAAAATTAACCATTATATTCTAATAATTTTTTAAATATAATTTAGCACGGAAAGTCAATCATATGCAGTACCTGTTCCATCTTTAGAATTTGCCTCGTTATGCCTACGTAACGCGAAGCTTTTACTACCAGCAGACGCCGCGGAGGCGCCACCAGTACCTCTGTTTTTAGTTCCTGGCGTGACGCCACCTGCGCCACCGCCAAGTCCCAGTCTAGCACCTTCTAGTCCTGCCTGTGCAAATGAAATACAGGTAAGAATATTATGTACATAGAAACACCATTGTGTGCGATTTTTACTAAAAGGTGAATCAATTATATTTTTTAATCAATGTTCGAAATTATTTTTCTCTTAACTTTTTATGTTATTGGATCTATCTATATTCAACAGAATCGTTATGCCTGTAAGCATAGTCTTTAGCCAACAAATCGCCAACCCCCGACAAACCATGCATTTCTTATTGGCTGGCGGGCCGTCGGATATCCATAAAGGGAATGGTGTTGCTCTATAAAATTACAGAACACCATTGTCTTTATATTTTTGTATACTTACCATTCGTAGATCTTTTTAAAACAGGTCGTGGAGAGCATTAGAACCTAGCCTTACTCAATCCGAACCCTAGAAATCCTAGTTGGGGAGACCCCTAAAACCGTTATGGCATTTGCGGACAGGTATTGGTCCATATTAGATGTGGCGCCAGGCATGGAATTTCCAATGCCAATTTAACACGGCTTTGACTTTAGCAGTAACGTTCTTATGTTACAACATCGTCTCCGCGTACGCCAACATTTTTTATCGTTAGTTTTATTTTTCAGGTTCTTAAAAATGGAATTTTGGTAGCCAGTGCTTATGTTAGTCTTTGTCTTGGCGACTATATTATGGCGTTGAGGCATTCCAAAGAACTATTAGCACAGGAAAAAATATCTGGAATCCATAAGTAAGTGTTTTTTTGTAGGATGAATAATACTGTATAGTGAAAGTACATTTTTACGCAAGTTTATTAGTAGCATTTTTGATCTAATTATGGTAAATGTATCTTAACTATCGTTTTTGTTTCCGACGAAAATTGGAAACTGTTGGCAACAAATATGGAAATATTTTTAAAACGTATACACTTTAATTAGAGCATTTGCGCGTGTTTCCAAGTGGTTGGTACTAGCTGTGACTATCGCTGTTTCGATACACAATTGAAACTTGTATCGAAAATGTTTCGGAAATATGTTCTAAATTTTCTTTTTTAAATCGAGTTAACCAGCAAAATGGAACTAATGTATTAACTTTTGGCTTTTCAAAAGACGCATAAAGTTAATTAAAACCTATTTTAACAAAATAAAAATTCATTTGACAAAATGGCTGCCAGAAAGCGATACATTATTCTGGTCTAAAATGGACACGAGACAGATTTTCTAGTATTTGGTTTCTATAATATATCATACATTATGTATCTGTACTTAATAGAAAATTTGTTAAAACATAAACACTATTTCAATAATAAATCGAAAGTATTCGAAAAAAATGTAGCTAAAGCAAGTTTACCATCGCGTATGACGTTATACACTGTCAATCGTCGATAAGTGTACATAACTTATAATCAAAACCAATTTTATATTGTTTTAAACTGTTTTTGTTCTGAACCGAAAATAAAAGTAATATTTATGCCGTTCTTATTCAAGATTAGTAATAATTTCCCAAAAGCACTATGTGTTATTTTGTATAGACCAGTTTGTTAAATCTTCGATTGTGGTGGAAATAGTTAATCTTGATTTATTTGGTTTATATGGTTTAGAAAAACTATTTCGTAAACAAACTGCCAATTTCTGTAAGAAATTACATGCCTAGGATCCAAATGTCTTCTTTCTTTAATTTCTTTCAATTAAAAATTATTTTTAATTCTTGTTACTGTCATAATCTTGAGGAGTGTTTATACTGTTTTCTTCCCATATTTAAAAAAAAACACGTAAGATTGTTAGGATGGGTCAAAAAACCAAGCTATACAAAATGCAAAAATTATAGATTATGAATTTTTGTTCGGGTTTGTGTAAGTTCCTGGAAGTTTCGAAAAATATTTTCTTCACAAGTTTCGTGACTGAAGGCTGAACGGATACCATTATTTGGTAAATATTTCGAAGCAAAAACATCCCAATTTGTTTTAATTAACTTAATTCGAAAATGTGTGACTACAATTTGGGAGCGTATGTTTAACTAAAAATGTTTCGAAAAATATTTATCCGCACGTGTCGTTAATGTATCGACATTGTAGTTTGTAAAATATTTCGAAACAAGCAGTTCTTAAGTGTCTAGTAACTGGATTCGGAAATGTGTCGAAACACATATGTCTTGACACAATTTTATTCGAAAATGTTTCGAAACGCTTCTCAGCAAAGAATTTGTGTCTAAAAATGCTATTTAGAAACATATTTTTTATAAAAGTTACAACTTTCTACCATTGGACAAATTAAATGTTGATTTCATGGTATGACTGATGATCATCAAAAGTTGAACTATTGGTGACATTTTACCAACCAACATAATCCGGCTAATCTATTTTTCAAGCGCTAAGATCTCGGCAGTGGCTGACGCCTGAAACAGGATTTTAGAATCGCTTAAAAGAATTATACCTGCCGCTGCATATGAAACATGTTTTTACAAAATTGTTTGAAGTGTCGTTTAGCGTAATTTTGTTATTTGGACAAATATATTGAGTTGGAAAGAAAACCGCAAAGTTTATAATATGATTTTTATTACATTATTCCATTAATCACCCAGATAGATTTTCTAAGAAAACTGTTGTCGAGTCATATTCAGGAAATACGTTCTTCCAATGAAAGCACTAAATTAAAAAAAAACGATTATATAGCGAACAACGCTTGAACCTTTAGCTCTCTAGTAATACCAAATTAGTACGTGTTCAGCTGAATCAATTAATATTTTTGTAATCACAATTTTTTTCCTTTTTAGGTTATTGGCCCATCTATATTCAGCGGAATCCTTAGTTTTGCTGGATAAAATTACAGAAGCACTGGAACATCTTAATCCGGAAAATATTAAGGATATTTCATTTCATTTTTCGCCTGATATTGTTGGAGACGAAGCACAGATAAAGACTAATCCCCCTCCTAGTAAGTCATAAAAGACTAAAATGATGCGATTCTATATATTATTTTTCTTTAATTCAGTTTTATATAAAAGCGTTATGTATAACGAAGCGCATTAAAACATAACTTTACATTTAGAATTAATTTGCTATAATTCCCAGTAAGCGCGACTCATAAGCTCGCGTTGATTACGTCCCTGCCCTTTGTTCACACCGCCCGTTGCTACTACCGATTGAATGATTTAGTGAGGGAGTGAGGCTTTCGGACCGTTGCGCGACGGCGTTTCGGCGTCGTCGATGTGTCTGGAAAGATTACCAAACTGATCATTTAGAAGTAAAAGTGGTAACAAGGATTTTTTCGATTTTGATTACAAACCGCTGATGTCACATGACCGTCAAAAAATAACAATAAATACTACGTGACGGTTCATAATTGTATTATTTTTGACAATGTTTTACTTTCCATATTTTTCACCAAACAAAGCGGAATATTTCTAAAACACGTTCACCCAAATGACATAAAGTTGTCGTGTGTTGCCCTCTACTGACCATATCAGGAATTAAAAATACATAAGATGGCCAAGATGGATTTTAATTAAGTGATAATGAAATAATTTCTCATTGATAAAAAGTTAAACTTTAAATATGGCTTTTAAAGAAACCTGATAAGTTATTTGATATATTTATAAAGGTTGAGAACCTGCATTTTTCCTAAGGCCCAATTTTATAAAGTCCTCTTTAACCTATAATGTGGGATTGACAGCAAAGTTCAATTTATGAGTAATCAACCTGGTCATAACTTGTTATAGTATGTTAAGTTATATTAAATGATGATCAGGTTCAGTATGACTTTTAACTCTAACTTTACTGTCAATTCCACATTATAAAATGACCATTTTTGATATTTCTTCGATTTCAAATGGACCTCGACTTAAGACGACTTTATAAAATGGGGTCTAAGAGGGACACACGAACGGTAATGTGAACATTTAGATTTAGCTTAGAAATTAAAAATCAACGTCGACAGTAAAACTTTGATATATTAATACTTTTGATAGAACTCGCGACATCGTGACCTAATCACGTGATATGAATGACATGCTAATTAATGTTGGTGTGTTATGTTATGTTGGTATGATTTGACATAAATTACAGGATCGGACTCAATTGCTTCATCAAAAAAAAATATGGTACGTTAAAAAGGCAGTGTCGTACTGTATTTTCTACTAAATTTAATTTGCAATGTGACAAATTAGAAAAAAATCGAATATGCATAATTTTATTGAACGCCAGTTGCAAGAAAATTTAAATAATAATTTGTTTACATGGCTAACTGATTTTAATTTATTTTTTAATTTTTCACATGACAAGAATAAATTATTAGATGTCCTATGTACAAAATTTAATTTTATAGCAAAAATACAGTACGCCACTGCTTTTAGCATATAGTATTTGTAGATGAAGTAATTAAACAGTCAACATTTTTGGTAATAATTACCTTGTTCCTTATCGGGCGTATTGTAGATGTAAATATTTTAAATAAGAAATAATAATTTAATTGGTCATACGCACGCCACTGATGGGTTCTGCCAATTTATTGAATTTTTGTATTTGAGGGATGCTTAATCGACTTCTAATACTAGTTTTAAAATAAAATAATTGCTAAAGGTGAATTATTATTTTACAACCCCTATAAATGCTAAACTAAAATTTTTAGCAATAGAAAAATGCGCCCTAAGATCACACGAAACCACACCAAAATGCAAAACAACAATTCAGAAAGACCAAAAATATAAGCTTGTTTCCATTATAAGTGGGACACCCCGTATACATAATAATTGCGGAATATTTTTTTATTTAAAAAATTTAAGGTTAATAATAATTGTCTTTAATTTTTTAGCTAAAATCGATTTTTTCTTTCTGAAAAACAAAAAAAAATTATATAAAAAAGTATTGTCCGAGGCGGGGTTTGAAACCGCGACCATTAGTCCCAAAGTGGAAAGCCTATGCCTACCCCTACGCCAAGAAACCGCTTCCTAAAGAACAGGTTCAAATGGGTTACATGACTAAATGCAAGAAATTATTGTAAAAATAAATTGAAATTGTTTAAAAATACAATTCAGCAATGATATCAGCTGAGGTACTAGGCAAATAATAATTATGATCCATAATTAATTGTTAGTTATAGTTTAAAACCGAATATAATACGTTTATGAATCAAATACTGATACGTCTCTGTCAAAATCTGGGGAAATTTTGAAAGTCCTAATTAGCCGGCCGATGTCATCTATCTGGATGTCAATTGTCGAAAAACGAGTTCTCTGGTTAATATTTCTATATCCTTATTAGGGAATCCAAACCACGTGATTCAATATGGCGGTTGGATGGCAAAAAGCATTAACCCGTTAAATGCCAATAGTAACATTTTTATGGTCACGTGTACCAATTACAAAGCTGTATTTGCCATCCAGCCGCCATTTTGACACATCGTTGAATTGCCTAATATTTTGTTAATTAACCTATAATATACATGTTCTAGCAAACTAGTTCTAGTTTTTTTTAGTAATACTTTTCAATACACACATTTTTAGTTCATTAGCACATAATTCATTTTTATTCACATCACTCAATAAATTTTAGAATGGTTTCCAAATAATCTTGCAAGTGCCAAGGCAGTGATGCAATACAACATAGCCGTGGCGAAAACGATACGAGGGCAATTAGATCAAGCAGGTCATCTTCTAAAACAAATTTGGCAACAGCGAGCTCCGAACTGTCAAGTACCGGCTCATATAATCATGTTAGTGATTTACATTGAATTGCAGTTGGGTAAGTATAAGATGCTACAATTAGTGGCGGCGCCAGGATTTTTGGGATGGGTGGGCACAAGTGAGCCCGATAATTTTAGGGTGGGCACTACTCACATCAAAAATGACTTCTAAAAATAAAGGTAGCCGCCACCCCTACGCTCTATATCGCCATAAACGGGATAAACAAAACTTTACTCTTGTCCAAAAAAAAAAGTCATCATCATTCTCTTTATCTCTTATTACGTCCTTCTCTAATACCACTCCTTTCTTATCAAAACCCCCGTCCCCCACGGAAATTTCATTACAAAACCGAATCCCTCAATTTTGGGTGGGCACCCATGTTTTTAGGGTGGGCCAGGGCCCACCGTGCCCCCTCCCCCCTGGGTGCCGCCGCTGGATACAATCGGTAAATGGGCTCTTATTCTATAATCGAATTTATCATATTCAGCACTAACATCCTGAGCTAGAACGTATTGAAAACATATCCCAATAATAAAAATCTTCACAAACTTTTCTAGAAACAATTAAAAATGCGGCGGAAAAGCTGGAAGCTTAAAAACATGACGCGAGAATGGATGTACCTACCGCGCAATTCTTTTATTTGACAGTCGTGTGACCGATTATATTGTTATCTTTGTTTCGATAACTTAAATAGAAAAGAACAAATTAGAAACAGAACATCAGTCTCGAGAGATCCAGGTCAGGTCGGAGCGTGTTGAATGAAGGCTGTCCCGGGTTGCCCATTTGCCGGTTTGTTGTGATGTCAGTATGTTATTCCGCGTGTTTTTATTAGAGAGCGTACTTTGTTTAATTATTTTAATTAATTGAAGAATTAAAAAACTAAAACCATGGAATTTTTTTTTTCTCTATGTGGTCAAATTCAAAATTTAGTGCAAAAGTCCATTATTGTAATAAACAAGCCACATAAACTGGGCGCCAACGACGGTTTTTCAGGGCCTTAAATTGTTTGTTATTCTAAAAACTAATTTTGCTCTTTTCATTCATTTAAAAGGGTCTGTATGTAAATATGCACAGACGAGGTCAAAATAAGGTTCCACTAACTCACAGGAATTAACTTCTTCTGGTCTGGGAACGACCGCACGGACACAATTTACCATTTTCGGACCCACTTTCACCAAACTTATGGCTAACACTTAAAAAATCAATTCCAATCGCGTTTCTTTTTTAAATTTAACAGCCTAGACTTATTTAAATATTCACAAAAAAAACATTTATCTGAAGATGCCAGATAACATAAATCTAAACTTCTGTCCCAACTTGTCAACAATGACATTCGAAAGTGGTATTTTAAAATGGCTATGACAACAAAATGTATTAGACAATCCAACGATGTGTCAAAATGGAGCTGGATGGCAAATACTGGCTTTGTAATTGGTACACGTGACCATAATAATAATGTTGCTGGTGGCACTTAACTGGTGACTCAATGCTTTTTGCCATCCAACCGCCATATTGAATCACGTGGTTTGGATTCCCTAATATTTTTGTATAGAATCCAATCAGTTCATTTAATGTCCTTTATTTCTTTTCTAGGACACGCTGAAATCGCAAGAAATCTTTTAAGGCAATATTCAGTTCAGCATCGAATATCTGGATGACGCATTTAGATCGCAACTTTTCGAAAAGGGAAAGCACCATTTAAAAATGTATTATTATCGCTTACTTACTCTCGGGGCATAAAAATTCAGTTTTTTTGGATATTTTTTTATATATTTTAGTGTTCCAGGTAAGAAAATGGTCTAAAGAGGTATAAAATATATAGGACGAGGCGCAGAGTTATTAAATTGGGCTTTTCATGTTTTGCACACTTTACCAGTATCTTAGGACGCGTTTCCAAAATTTTTTTTTTGATTATACAGGGTGTCCCAAAAAGTGTGACGTAATGATATATTTTTTAAAATTACATATATATATTTTCTTGCTACTTTGGACACTTTATTTATTATTATATATTTATCCACATTAAACAAGTATTTTATAGAAGTCGGTTCAGTTATATCAGCGAAAAGAAAATAAAAAAATAGATCAGAACCACCAGTTTTAAGAATGTCATCATGATCGAGTTAAGATAATGGTCTATGGAGGTATAAAATATCTGGGACAAGGCGCAGAGTTATTAAGTTAGGCTTTTCATGTTTTGCAGACTCTACTAGTATCCTAGGAAGCGTTTCCAAAAAATATTTTTGATTATACAGGGTATCCCAAAAAGTGTGACGTCATAATATATTTTTTAAAATTACATGTCATATTTTCTTGCTAATTTGGACACTTTATTTATTATTATATATTTACCCACATATAACAAGTATTTTATAGAAATCGGTTCAGTGATATCAGCGAAAAGAAAATAAAAAAGAACCACCAGTTTTAAAAATTACTGAAAAATAGAAATAAAGCTCCATTAGGAAAATTCTACAAGGTACTTAATAAATAAGGTCTAACTGCTTTGTCAACTAAGTTTGATTAATACGAATTATACAGAGTGTTTAAAATTAAGTGTCAAACTTTTACATCAATTTTTTTTTTAATTTTCAATTGGAGCCCGGTATATTTTTATGTCATTCGATGCGGAATAACAAAAGTACCTTTGCGCGGTCAAGATTTTCTAATACCCGAGTTTTGACTTTAATATAGTTTTACTTTATTAAGAGGCGTTCATAGGACGTTGTTATAACGTTCTGTTTTTGCCCATCCTAAAAAACGTTTTATAGACGCCCTTGATAACTTCCACTGTTTTCAATTATTTTTCTTTGAATTTATTAGGAATCTATGTTTAAAACGATTTATGCTGGCTACTTAACATGTTTTTTTATTTTTTGTAATTTTTTTATTCTAATAACGAGCGAAAACAGCATTTAAAAAATTTATATTCTCTTCTAGGTACCCATTTTAATTTTTAAGGCATTAATAAGTAAAATGTTTTTACCTCTAACCTCAAAAACAACATATTTAACTATGATAACTATTTCATAGGTACACATCAAACAGACGGGCGAAGCAAAATATATTTATTTATGACTAAAAAGTTCAAGTTAACTGGTGTGAAGTTGGCAGAAAAAGTTAGCAGCCAAAATAACGAACATTGTCGAATGGGCAGTAGCGTCGGACTATTGAAATGAGGTATATACAAATACAAAACACCAAGATTTAAAATTAATTCCATTTTCGGCTTATAACTGCCACTAATGGAAAACTGTAGCACTAGTAGCACCCTACTTACAGTGGCGTAGCCAGCCTTTGGGGGCGGGAGGGGCAAACATATGATGGGGCGCTCCCCTCTTCATAAAAAGTGACTTCTAAAAAATAGGAGGTCGCCACCTCCACCACGAACTTCCCCTTGCAAAAATGGACCTACATCAAATAATTAGGTTTATTATGATGTAGACTAGTAGACGGACACCAAGCGGCGAAGGGTGACAAGCGCAAGGGGGGCGCCTGGCCCTCACCTGGCTACGCCATTGCCTACTTACCCTGTAAATAGAAATAAGTTGATATGTTTAGATTTTTTATAATAAGACAGCAGTCAAAAATGGAAAACTTGAAACGGCTTACGAGTGAACGCCACTGAATTTAATCTTTAGTGCCATTAGTGCTTCTCCAATCCAAATGTTTTTTATATACCTCTTTTCAATAGTTCGACGCCACTGATGCCCATGCGACAATGTTCGATATTTTGGCTTCTAACTTATTTCTGCAAACTTCACATCAGTTTAAAGTTAATTATTTTTTAGTTGCTTGAGTGGAGTTTGTTATAAACTACTATTATTTTTCCATAAATTCGTATTATGTCTGCCCACCCAATCGCACCTACTTACTTTACTGTACGACAGATTTGAAAAGAAAAATGCCTCGAACTTCTACACATGTCGCTCGAATTTCATTCAATAGATACTCAGCTTGACATTTGATAAATATATGTTCCCTCTTACCCGCACCCTTTTCACCTTCTTTATATCAAACTATTTTATTGGTCCTTTTTAACCACAAACTCTAAAACGACAACCGAATTTTTTTTTAAAACTTCTATTTAGACTATATTGTAAGTATTATAAAATAATTGTTTAATATAATTCTTGCTAAGAATAACAAAAAATTATATTTTTCTCTTAAAGCAAGTTTCCTAATTTATTAACACCCTTTACATCTGTTTTATAACTTTTACATGGCATTTTCTTATCAGGCAGACATTTTTATAAATAATTGAATCTTTAATATTCATTTTTAGACCAATCAATAATAAGGATTTTTTGTATTGTCAATTCCATCCAACATTTTGCCATTTTTTTCTGAACAACATTTTATTCTCTCTCACCCTTTTACTTCTAACAAATAGTAGCCCCTAGCCTATATTATGTACCATATAAACAAACACTAGAACGGCAGCAGAGTTTTGGTTTGTCTTTATTTTATTTATTAAATAAAGACAATGCAAGTCCAAAACTCTACTGCCGTTTAAGAAAAGTCTGTCTTCAACCTTTAAAGTTTAAACAAACGAAGACTACTTATTCACAATCTATTTTAAAATTTCTCCCTTATGATGAAAACATTTTATACTATTATGTTGATGAAATTAGCAATCAATGTAATCAAATCAATCATCGTAATATTCACAATGAACCTCATAAAAATAACAAACCACAACAAATTATATGATATATTATAAAACGAGAAATGTTCAAATGCTCAAATGTTGCATCCTTCATCCTTCTGAAAAACCTATCCGACTCGACGTATTTAAATTGCCACGTTGCCAAGTTTTTGCAATATGGGAATGGCGCTAACAGAAACACAATAAGCTTCTTTTTCATTTTATTAAAAAAATAATGGAGTATTAGTAGAATAGAAGGTACAGAAGTAATAGTTATATATAAAAATATGGTGTTATTTCCAGTTCTTAAATTTTTTGCCTATAACATGGCCTAAATCGACTATTAAATTAAAAAAAATACGATAACTAACACACGGTGTTGAATCTCGTAATGTGAAGCAAATACCATGGAGAAATATACAGTTTTACAACTTTTAGCCAGAAAAAAAAATAATTTAACGTAATTCTTACAAATCAAAAAATGTATCTGCCATAAGCTTTACACGAGAAATTGTTTAGCTGATAGAATGGCGAAGGTAAATTAATTATTTGTCTAGTCTTCGGTCTTAATATTCATACTGAAAAGTATTTTAGAAAATAACCTCAAAAATCAACTTTACAGTACTTTGGATATAATATAATATTCCTCTTTGGGTGAGGCAAACAAAGTGGAGGGAAGGGGTGTCCTCACATATCCCCCGACGCGTTTCCGTTGGTAACTAGTACCTGCAGAGATTAACGGTCGCGAAATTTATTTAAATTTTATTATACAGCAATGTCAAAAAACTATATATTTATGCTCCGATGACATAAGCGATAAAACACTATTTATAAAAAAAATTATTCTTAAAATGGTGTATTTTTCCTCTATAACCAAGAACTAAAGTAATATATGATGGCATACGCCCGGACTGATCAAATCAGATCAACTTTTTAAGAGTAAATTATTTTTAATATTAATGTAATTTATTTATTGTACATGTTGGTGTATTTTCCTTGTACTCCTTTATATTAGTTGCGCAATTAACACATTTAATAAAACAAACATAATGTATATTGATTCAACCTTTAACAATAAACAAAACATAACAAGGATAAATTATAACTCTGGCTATACAGGGAGCGTCAGAAAATGTTGTTACGACAGACGTTCAAACAAACCCAAAGAACGCCTACAATAATATTGTGTTCTTAATTCCAGGAGTCGTCCTCGATGAAAATTTGCTGATGCGCCCTGTATTAGAGTCCCCTTAAAAATATTGTACTTATTTCTCAACAGCTAAAAAATAATAAAAACCCTGTAAATATGTCTAAAATCTGGTAGTTTCTTTAAGTACCATAATAAAAAATCGTAAATACATGTTAAACGAATCTAAATCATTTTCTCGAAAAACAATAAACGAAGTTTCCCGAAAACAAAAAGTATAATGTAAAGATGCGGCCAAAAAAAATGACACGGTCAAAGCAACAAGACGTTAATGAACTTTAGACTGTGAATAAAATGTAATATTGTTTGGCTGCAAGCGTTTAAAGTTTAAAAAGAGTACAGGGTGATTGGCAACGAGCGTCCGTTAGAACTAGAGGGGGACTACTGAGAAAATTGTCTTGAAACTTTGCGAGTTATATTGTTTGATGTGCCCCCGTTAACTAAAATATTACCATTTTCCTATGTCATACCGGAAGTAGCTGTCAAATTTGTTATTTTAAATGAAATGGTTATTTTTTGATTTTGCTCAAGGTCCCAAATAAATTCTGTATTACAGGTCATGTTTAAACCGAATAGTTCTTGAGCTATTGGCATTTGAAAAATGACACTTATGGGATTATAACAGGTTATTGCATCTTAACGGTGAATCTTAAAAAAAAAAGAGCTGGCATATTCCTATGTTGGGTTTTTCATTTTTTACCCATTAAAAAAATTATAACTTCCAATTAACCGGACATCCGAAAGTTAACCGGAAGTTTTTAAAGTAGAAAATAAAAATTGAAGATATGAACGTGAAAGCAGTTTTTTCTAAGAGGCACAGTAAAAATGATACAGCCTGTACTTTGACCTGTTACATTCATATATCATATTTTAAATAGCAAAGCTCACAGCTACTTCCGGTTTAACGCCAATATTGTAGTTAAAGAGGGTACATCTAAACAAGTTTATAAAAATATATTTAGACGCTTTCCCACAAGTTTTAACAAACGTTCGTCGTGAATCACTGTATATTTAAAAAAATATTTTTATGGCAAAAAGCTAATGACTTTTTTATATAGAAAATAACATCACTCCTATTTATGTAGGTATACTTAGGTCCACATTGGGAATAGAAAACTTATCATAAAGCTTTATAAGAAAAAATGATATGTCATATTACACATTATGTTAGTAAAAGGTTTAATGATAACACGTGCCGACAAAATAAAAGCTCTGTTAATTTAATAAAATTGTAAAACTGACACATAATAATATAGGCAATATAAAAAAATACCTCGGTAGTTTTTAATAAACAACTAAATTCTATATTTCACCGTGAAAATCTTGTACTTTAAAAAATGTGGGTTACGTTCTTCTACGAACAATTCTAATGTGAAATAGAAAGGAATTATATATTATAAAAATAATTAATTTTATCATAATATAATAATTTTCTTGCAGAACAATATTTTCACTTATAATCTCCCTAGCCCTACATTAGCTGCTTCTACGCCAACATTCACAGCCTTTAAACTTTGAACATTAATTAACGGAACATTACAACATCGCTTTCATATAGAGATCAGCGGGGTTTGCGACACGTCGCGGAGAGAGAAATTTTCAGAGGTGTATTTTAGCAGAATATTTCCTGGAACTTTTCTATATGAAAGCAACGAGTGACCGACAGACTTATAGTATACTTTTGGAGACGAACTCCTAGTTCAGCCGGATTTTGCTCTAAAAACAGACAAGCCACGTTTGATCAGAGCCGTGTTAACCCATTAGGCGACTTAGGCAATGCCTAAGGGCGGCCAGAAGATGAAATAAATACAAATATAAAAATAACCAAGTTCTTCGTTTTCTCATTTCTGTTTCTATGTTGCTTGAAAATTTCAACATTTGCATTATTTTTTGATATTACATTATATATGCATAGCCTTAAGTACATGTTAACAAACAAATTTTACTTTTTCTTTTAATACATGTACATCATTTTGGTACTATTACGTTTTTCAGTTTAAAAACATGCAAAAATAAAAATATATTGATGATTGTTATTATTTTGTTTGCAGATAATAAGGGGAATAGGAGGGGTCAAAACATTTTTTGCCTAAGGGCGGCTAAAGACCTTGATACGGTCCTGCCGTTTGATATAAGCATGCAACAACATGCCCGTTGAACTCGTGGCGATGTTGGAATTGTAAATTATTGTTCGTCTCTATGCGTAGTTCCTTTAGATAGAAATTGGAAGCTATTGTCTACATTTTATGTCAATTATTAATACTTTTGTGTTTACATTCAAGTTCTTTAATACACTTTTTGAGAAAAAGTAATGCTTCATCGAGTGGAATATGCTCTAAAGTACGAATTAACTTTATCGATTCGGCCAGCACCATTTCTTGTAAATGTCTTTCTTTGGTAGAATCTTCAGTTTTAGGTGTACTTGTACTTGCACTTGCATCTAAAAACACCATATTATGTTACAATCATAATTATTGTCATCAATTATTTATTGAAGATAAGGCAGAAGGGTTATGTTTTATTAATTTAAAATACTTAATACACATATAAAAACGCTTGGTACTTTAATTTGCATTTCAAGCCATTTAAAGTGCTTACAATCACTCAAAATTACTTTCCTTAGTAATTGCAAGCACTTAAAATTTCCAAAGTGCTTGATGTTGACAATTACTTTTCTAAAGGACTTGGTGTTCTAAGCATTTTTTCGAGTGCTTTGCTCAGCACTTATTGTAAATGAAGTCGGCTTGTTTATCAACATACACCTGGTTTGAATGATGTCATTTCTCATCTTATCTTCCTTACCTGATGTTATATTATTAGTAAAACTGCATGCAAGGGTTGGTTGGGAAATGTTTCTTGAACTTTCTTCTAGGCTAGAACAAAATATTAGTAAATATACAAACATCATTGGACCAAATATAGTACAACTTTTTTCTGGTATCCTGCATACAGGGAGGCTTTCATAACCGCAGGCAAAGCTGTGACTAATCTCTTTCTAGTTTATCCGGAGTAGAAAACTTACAGAGTTGCTGATATGTATGAAGACGGTTATTTATTTCCTAACGTAAGAAAAAATGCATTATGAAGAAGAAAAATTAATTATAAGGGATTGGTCAAAAAGTCATGGCAAAACCAAGTTTAGTTTTTTTTTTAATGAAATTCCATATATGTATACAGTGTAACCGGTAAAGGTCACATAAAATGGGATATTTGTTTATTATGGAATATTTTGACTTTGTAAATAGTTTTTGCTTTAATAGTTGTTTTTAGCTGGATTTAATAAAACTATTAATGTTTTAGGTAATAACAGTCACAAATATGACATCTTACACAAAATATGTGTCGAATTTTGTGGAGAATTCGAAAAACAAAATATTATATAGCCTTTCATGTAAAAACTTAGTTTTGCCATTATCAATCTTGTTGTTGTAGCTGGGGTTGGCAGAAGAGTCAGTATACTTAGGCCTATGAGGCCAGACGGGACCTACAGCTTAACGTGGGATCCGAACTACGTGAATTAGTACGCTCTTAGTATTTTTTATTATTTTTACGCTCTCAGAGGTCCATGACGCCCTTTTCGGTCCCAATATTAGGAATCACTAATGTGATTGATGATAAACTGCATTCTTTTATCCACTCAAGTTCCGGGCATACTTTTTTATTAAGCGTATGCCCTCTCCGAGGATCGAACTCTAATTTTATCATAATATAATAATTTTCTTGCAGAACAATATTTTCACTTATAATCTCCCTAGCCCTACATTAGCTGCTTCTACTTCAACATTCACAGTCTTTAAACTTTGAACATTAAATAACGGAACAGTACAACATCGCTTTCATATAGAGATCAGCGGAGAGAGAAATTTTCAGAGGTGTATTTTAGCAGAATATTTCCTGGCATACTTTTTTATTAAGCGTATGCCCTCTCCGAGGATCGAACTCAGACCGCCACGGTAGAATGCCAGTAACTCACCATTGCCGCGATCTGACCAATCTTGTATATACTTATGTTTTCTTTGTAATATATTTTTAAAAGCCCCAAAGCATTTTGTGTTTAACATTTTTCACTAGCTTTCTTACTTTAAGAAATAACTGACCTTTTCCCTTATACAGGGTGAAGTTGTTACTTCTTTTATAGCTGTGTATAGAAGGCATTAAAATAAACATATTTAAATACCTTTTTTCAAAAAACTTAAAATAGGCGAGATACAGACGTAAAAAATCTGAGTGCGGGACTGGTCATCAAATCGTAGCCTGTTATACTTTATATTGTTTATCTTATTAGTCATGCAGTCAGTTATTTGGCAATCCGCTGCGGTGTGTTTTTCTGAAGAAAGTTAATTTTAAATTGGTGACACGTGAAAATGGTCAAATTTGAAAACAATGAACTAATAGATATGGTGCTAATTTGCGGTGAGTGTCGTCAAAGTGCGGCTGCTGCTTCGAGATTATACGCAGAATGCTTTCCCTTACGGGCTCATCATATACCCAGAATTTATCTTAATGTTATTCAACGGGCAAGTTAGACAGGACCGTATTTGATCCATAGTGTAATAAATGAATACCTTATTTTTGAGTTTTTTGAAAAAGCGTATTTGAAAATGTTGTTTATTATAATGCCTTTTATAACACGGCATACCTATCGACTTAGGAATCACCCTGTAGATCAGCGACCCTGCACACCAAACCGGGTCAGCAGTTCGAGTTATTTGGCGGACAGACAAAATATCCTTGTTTTTTTTAGGGAAGTCTAAAAGCATTTCATGAAAAACCTAGCATTTGAGTGCATATGGTGTAAAGAAATGTTTTTTCGCTATCTGCCGCTTTTCGTGAAAAACCGAACATTTACATTTGAAAATCGTAATAGTTAAATCAAAATAATAATTTGAAGAGTGACGGGGGCTAATTAATGTACATGCGAAAGACGTCTTATCTAGTAAAGTAATAAACGTTGGACGTGCAACGAGGTCACGCCCTTAGTAGCTAAACCACTATTTGGCGGCTTAATATAAAAGGAACGGTCTTAAATCATATAGCTCTGCATCAGTAACACATAGATCATTTTTGTAAAAAAATCCAAAATTGGCCCCGCTACTCTACATTTTACCCCGAATACTACAGGGGCTCAGGCGATATTTGAAGTTTTTTTGCACATTATTTAAAATAAATTGCAATCTGTACTTACCTAGCATGGTTTTTTCCTTGATAATGAAATTCAACACAAGTTGTTCCATCTAGAGGAATCTTACAAGTATCACAGTAATACCACCGTCTGTTGGAATCCTAAAATAAAGTCTATTCAATAACTAGTAATAATATGCAAATAATAATATAATGGCATCTTAGTAATCGCGCGATATTTTCGAAGATTCTACATTGTATGAACCATATAATACATAATGTATAGTGGGTGGACATAGCGGTGATTGTTAAGTTGACACTTTTTTTAACAACATTTTCAAATAATCTAAAAATAACTCAGATTTAAGCTCTCACACACTTATAAAAATTATATATATATATAATTGATTTTCTTAATTCACAACCTTAAATCAACGTTAGATTTAATTTAGATAAATTTGGTTAGTTTTTTTTGCTAGACCATTGTTAGACACGGATTGCACTAATATGAAATTTGAAATAGGTGTGTGAAGTCTTTTAGTTTGGATTTAGCGGCAACACCTCGACTACAGAATGGCTCGGCTATTAAACTTTAAACATAATTAATTATTATTAAATTTAAAAACGCCAAAACTTACACAAAAACCCTAATGGGACCAACCCTGATAGCACAACGCGCGCTTACACATACGACACATTTTAATATAACAATAATAAGTTTATTTTCAATATTTATAATATAATAAATGTGTTTATTTATCTACCTCGATAAACTTCTTCTTTGATCCCCCGAAGACGTGCTTGTTAGGTGAAAATCTTAGTATTTTAAATTATAAATATATAGGAATATTAAAATATTTGTTATTATAAAAAAGTTAAATTGCAAATAAAAAACGTTTAACAATATGTATATAAATATAAACGCAGTTTTTTTTTGAAGATATAGAGTATAAAAATTTTGAAAAATATATTGTTCATAACAATATTTATTAAAACATTTCCAAAATTTTTTTAAAGTTATTTGTTTTCAATATCCACGCTTTTATTTCGACTTTATATTTTTTTAATTAAATATATTTTTTAATGTTTATTGGTAAATAATCGTTAAAATAAAAACATAAATATTTGAAATTTTTTTGTCCTATAGACTTATTTATTTTAGGTTTTATGGTTATTTTATTTTTATGACGTGTATTATGATTATGGTTTTTAAACTGTATAAGATTTTTATTTTTAAATATGTATATTAAGATGTTATAAATGTAAAGTTGTCTAATATTCATTTGTTTCAGAATATAATTTTATTGAAGGATAAAGATAATCTTTATTAAGTATAATTTTTAGAAACCTTTTCTGTAATATTTCTAATTTTTTAACTAAAGTTTTATTTATTCCTCCCCAACTTAAAATTCCGTAATTTAAATGAGTTTTAACTAATGCATAATATAATATTTCCATATGTTTTACGTTCAAATTTTTTTTAATGTTTCTAAAAATTGGTAGTAAACTTCTTAATTTTTTACTGTCACAGATTATTCCTAAATATTTTACTTGATTAACTTTTAAAATTTGAATGTCATCATTTATTTTAATACTATTTATATTTTGTCGTATGTTATTTGGATTTAAAGTAAAAGGAAGATAATTAGTTTTATCAAAATTAATTGTAAATAAATTTTTATTAAGTTTTTTATTATTTTAAAATCTTGTTATTTAAGTTGTCCCAATTTGTATTTGTATAAAAAATTGCAGTATCATCTGCGAAACTAAGAATTTCTTTAGAACCTCAATCTTTTGAATGCGTAAAATAACATTTACCTTTGTACTTATAAACTGCTCAGAGCACCATGTATTAAATTTGGCGATATGCCACCGACTTCCAAAATGGTTAGCAGCATCTATCTCCGACTTAATACAAACATCACACAATTTGCACCTGATTTCCCTGTCATTAAAATTCCAAAAACGTTGTTGAATTGATATACCTAATAAAAACATTAAATTAAGATTCTAGAAGGTTTTTATAATACGGATAAACAAAATTATTTGTACCTTCTGCCAGAGCTGGGCAGTAATTGCTTCGAGAGTGCTTGCAAGCACTTTTAAAATACAGTGCTCGGTAATTGGTACTTCAACCCTTTATAAACCGTGCTTGGCAAATAAATTTCGCTTTTCAAGCCATTTAAAGTGCTTGCAAGAACTCAAAGTTACTTTTCTCGGTAATTGAAAGTACTTAGCATTTTCAAAGTGCTTGGTGCTTAATGCTGGGGCAATTATTTTTCCAAAGGGCTCCGAAGAACTTTTTTCGAGTGCTATGCCCAGCTCTGCCTTCTGCACAACAAATATATAGTTCGGATCGAAGTACTGCTTTAAATGGGCCTTGTCACTATAATCGAATTTATCATATTCAACACTAACATCCTTAATTAAGATCCATTGAAAATATATAATATCGATAATAAAAATCTTCTCAAAGTGTAAAACTCAAGTTGAAAAGAACTTAGAAACAGGAAACAATCCTCGAGGCAACATTCAGGTAAGAGCATGCCGAATAAAGAAGTATTGCCGGCTGCCGATTGCTTGGATTTCGATTGGAGGGTTCGCGTGTATTTAACAGAGAGCGTGTTTTGTTTAATTATTTCCTGAGTAAGTAATTAAAAAAGTGAAACCGTTGAAAGTGTTAGTGAATGCGGTAGAGTGAAAATTTTTTTTAGTGAAAAGGTCCATTGTAAATAATGTACAATATATTATAATTTAAGTTTTAAACAAATGCAAAAAACATCTCCTAAAACGTGTATTTTATATTTTTTCTATATTAGCTTTAGAAGTCTCAAAAACTTTTAAATAATATATTATTAATAATTTTTTAAATAATAGCATTTCAAATTATGAATATTTGTTGACATGAAAAACAAGGCGTTGAACTTTGTAACTAAATTATTATTAATTCGGTTGTATTAAGTATACTTTATGAAACCAAATTAAAAAGTTAAACCGATTTAAAATGTGTGGATGCCCTATATCTTCTAAAGCCTTGCAGTCATTGGTTCTAACGAATGTGCGCAGACATCACGTTTTAAGGTACGTCCAGAGTGGGAGCGTCGCGTCCGCGCAGCGTCCGCGTTGCGTCGAGCGTCGCGAATGGTATTTCAGAGTGGAAGCGTTGCGCGTCGCGTCTATGAAGCGTCGAATATTCGATAAAAGCTGATTTGATTTTCAGTTTATAAAATGGCTCCGACGAGAGCAGTTCGGTTGTTTTTGTTACTGGACACGCCATATTATACGTTTAAGCGGTTAACCAAAAAAGTCGGAATTCACCCTATAAATAGGAGAAGGTATTTGTTTGGTGAATTCCACCATTTGTATTATAAATTAAGAATGTATCCAGACCGATTTTGGAACTACCTGAGAATGTCCGTCCGAACGTTTGATTACTTACTGGAAAAAGTCGGTCCTTACCTGGAAAAAACAGTAACACATTTTGTACAAAAGAGCTACATTACACCTGCAGAACGACTTGTTATTACTATAAGGTAAGATAAAACATACATTTTTAAATAAATATATTTATTAGAAGCATCAAACATAAATTATGAACAGAACAAAATATATATTTCACTTTAGTACAGGTATTGCGGATGCGTTAAGGGTGGGAATGATAAAACCCCTTCAAATGGCGGTTTTTGTAATTGGAAATTCTGATTTTGGGCAGCAGGTTGATTTACAGGTGCTTCGGATCTGCAGGCTTCGCTTAGCGACATTTCGTCTATAATAATTTGTTGTATTTTATTGCGAATCTTCAATTTCTGAAGGGGTTGGAATTTCTCCATATATGGAATTAGACTTTTAAAAAAATTCAAATCCTCACATTCTGGCGAGGGTGCATCTTTTTCTAGTGATTGTGATAAAATCCGCAACTTCATATTTTCTAGTTCCATAAATCGATCTTCCTTCCTGTCACACAGTCTTTTTCTGTTGGCCTTGCTTGTGGAAGACGACGCAGATTGTGATTTGGTCACAGGCACTGACGCTGATGAATCCGATAAAAACGACGGAGCCGGAGATGTTGGATCAATCGTAGACTGCGTCGCTGAGTCTTCTACTTCAGAATCAATTATTGTATCATCCTCCGGGGGGGGGGGGGGTAGATAAATTTCCATATTTAGTGGCCGGGGTCATTAAATGTTTTAAAAAAGACATCAGTGTGAAATATGGCCAAGAAGATGTAGTGTTGTCGGCCTCATCTCCAGAACGGAAAATTGGAAGTTTCTTTAACTCACGTCGGTATTTGTCCTTTTTATTTTTCCATCGAGCAGCTACCGCTTCCTCTGAAATTATTTTACATGTAATTCCTAAAGTTTGTAACATTTACATTAGGTACATTTAAAAATGCTTTATTGTTAATAACTTAAAAAAATTCTTAACGGTTCTATTTTAATTATTTACAGATTTCTTATCACGGGAACCACCTATAAACATTTGGGACACGAATTTAGAATTGGGTATTCTACAGTTTCTAAGATCGTAGAGGAAACATGTTATATTATTTGGGAAAAATTACAGGAAGATTACATGCCATTTCCTAACCACCAACAGTTGGAACAAATAATCGAAGGGTACAACACACTATGGAATTTTCCAAACTGTTTTGGATCAATTGACGGGAAGCACTGTCAAATAAAATGTCCTCCCAAAAGTGGAACAACACATTTTAATTACTTAAAATATTATTCTCTCGGACTACAAGGGGTTGCAGATGCTCACAAGAAATTTATTACTATAGAAGTGGGGTCAAAAGGATCTGAAAGTGACGGTGGAGTTTTTCAGTCATCGACACTTTACAACTTGTTGGAGACAAATCGACTGAATGTACCACCAGACCAATCATTACCAAATTCTAATATTATTTTGCCAAATGTCATGATAGGTGATGAGGCATATCCGCTTAGAACCTATCTAATGAGGCCATATCCACGACCAAAAAATTGAATTTTAGATGATGAAAAGCAACTTTTTAACAACCGCCTATCACGTGCACGAAAATGCATTGAAAATGCATTTGGAATATTATATCAAAAATTCAGAATTTTTGATACAAGTATTTTGCTTAAACGACAAACAGCTATAAATGTTATCAAATGCGCATGCATACTCCATAACTTCATCAGACACTTTGATGGAATTTCTGATTTAGATTACATTAATATTATGGAACATAGACAAAACACCATAAATTTAAACGCAAGAACACTTCGAAACAATAGAGCATCTAATAGAACTATAGACATTCGAAATATATTTAAAGAATATTTTGTTGCTGAGAATCTATGAATTTTCCAATAATAAATAAGATTTGACAGTTGGCATTTCAATTTTTCTAAATGTAAAGTAAAAATTAGTGATGGGAATAATAATAATGATTGCCATTCGAATAAATTTAATAATCGAATAAATCATTCGAATGATTTTTGTTATTCATATATGCTTTTCCCTACAATTTTAACGAGCAAAAAAAAGGGGCTTCCATTGGTTTTGTTGTTTAACAAGCAAAAAAAAAGTTATTGGAAAACAATTCAATCCTGTTTACGAGCGAGCAAAACAAAAAAGAAAGGTCATTCCAATAATGATTTTCTATACATTTTGCCCAATCACAAGTAAAAATACAATTCGAAACTAAAATATTATTCAAATAGTCCCATAAAGAAATATCTAATAATTTTTAGGTTGCACTTTGTATTTTTTTACCTATATCTAAAAAAAGGTACTTACTCGATATTCCTATTATCTCTCCCACCTCAGCATACAGTTTATCCCTCAAACGCTTATTTTTATAAGACGCTAACTTTGGGTTTCATAATGCGGGTCTTTTCTGAATTTCTGAAATCAGAATCTCGCCAACGTCCTCCTCAGATGAACTCATTTTCACGACTGAACGCTATTACGACGCGCCAAAAAATCAATTCCGTTTGTTTTAAAATGCTGACGCCAGTAGGCAACGCGACGCGACGCGACTCTCGACGCTCTTACTCTGGATGTTTGCATTTGATAACACTAGATTGTTTAACTATCGACGCGACGCTCAACGCAACGCGGACGCTGCGCGGACGCTGCGCGGACGCGACGCTCCCACTCTGGACGTACCTTTATTCACTTAATCTTATTTCCCACTTCACTTAAAGTATGGACTACTTGTTCAAGTTAACCAGTTGAGAAACAAGCTGCTTTAAAAAGATAAGCCAAATTAAATCAAATATTTTAAATATGATACCCTACCGCAATGTTGATTACAATAGTCATGGTGATTCTTTACCCAGGCGTTATTAAAATCGTATAAATCAAATAGAAGGAAAATGGTCAATACAAAGTTTAACTTCATAAATATTATAATAGATGTACCTTGTATCAATAACTAAATATCTAATACACTAACATCACAAAATGGCAATAGCTTTGAAAATAACTGTTTTTAAGGCACAAAACGTATAAAACCCAAAAAAAAAGTATAATTCGATATAACAATCTAAAAATCGGTGACATTCGGAAGACAATAGAGAAACTTTCTAAATCCTAAAAATTAAATTATCAGTTCCTAACTCTTCCTTATAATTCTTTCTCTGTCTAGCACGTGTCATGGGCAAAGACGTATTGCGGAGTAGAATAATGTCTGGAGACGTTAGGTTATGTTTTATTTACCTTTATGACTATAACAAATATAGATGGGGAGTTGTAGTCAAAATCAATCGTGTAAAATACAATGACGTAGGCGACAGCGGAGAGAAACTCCGGAGACAACTACATCATTGTACTTTTTGTGATTGATTTTAACTCTAAATCACGTCGCTTTATCGTTGAACAATAACGCACGGGTAAACATCCAACAAGACTACTGTATATCATGTGTTTAATTCAACAAAAAAGTCGGAGGTAATAAAGCTTAGAAATTACGAAATATAAGCGTGACATTTTCTTTTAAGTTACCGAAAATGTAAATCCTTACCCTGGGAAACAGTTGAAGACATAAGTTTGGAGATCTCATTATGGGGGAAGCTTTTTACATGATTATCCATCTCGGTTTTAGAACTGCATGTCAGTTTACAAATTTGACAATAAAAAGTAGATTGATCATTGCTTGAAGCCTTGCCTAAAATAAAGTGTACTTGATACTATTTTTTCTATTTTGCATTTTTTCAATAAAAAAAATATATATTTAAAGATTTATTTGTGTTTTTATCTAAAATTTTTTTGGTAAATTTTTAGTTGGTAATATTATTAAATTATTTATCATAGTAGCTGATGATGAATAAATTTGTTGTCCATGTCGGCCATATTGTCACGAAATTAGTTGTCTAATTTTGCATTAAGGAGATAAGAGAAATATACTTCGAATTGAAAAATAAGGTGGCGCCTGGTTGGGACAGTATTTCTTTGAAAACGCTATTGATGCTTCCAGAGTCTGCGCTTTAGGCACTTGCAGAAGCTATCAACATGTCTTTTGAGATGGGTAGTTTTCCTCTATGCTCGAAAATTGCACTAATTATTTCTTTATTTAAAGGGGGTTATAATGAATCGCTATCAAATTTTAGACCAGTATCATTATTGCCTACCATATCTAAAATCTTTGAGAAGATTGTCAAGAAATGCATGATAAATTTCTAAACACAGTATACCGAACGTAGCTCAGTTTGGGTTTCAAGCGGGTAGGAACATTTACGATGCTATTTTTTTCATTTTTGGAACATCTATATCGAAGACTAAATGATGGAAACGTTGCCGGAGCGGTGTTTTGTGATCTGTCAAAAGCCTTTGATTGTGTGGATCACGGGATACTGTTGGGCAAACTTGAAGTCTACAGCTTTAGGGGCACTGCTCTGGCTTGGTTTAAGTCTTATCTTTCGGACAGATATCAAACGATTTACTTAAATAAAAAAAATGAGATTTTCATCAGGAGTATCGCAGGGCTCTGTTCTGGGGCCGTTACTGTTTTTATTGTATATTAATGATTTAGCAAAGCTAGATATATCTGGTAGATTTACAATATTTGCGGATGATACCACGATTCTTTGGCAGGGCTCTGATGTGACCCAGTTGGAAGGTGACATTAATTATGATATACTGAAGATTAAAGAATGGTGCGACTCAAATTATTTGTCGCTTAATGTTTCTAAAACTAACCTACTCACTTTTAAATGCACCATATTCACAGTATAGGACCAGAAGCTCATATAGTGAATAATTCAGCAATAAGCAAATTTCTGGGGCTTTATATTGACGATAAATTGAGGTTTGAGTATCACATAGCGAATTTAAATACAAGGCATCTCGTGGGTGTTATGCTTTGAGGGTTATATCACGAGAGTTGGGAGTTTTTATTGCGAGGAACGCATACTTTGCCCTTATAGAGAGTCACCTTCGGTACGGGTTGTGTTGACATCATATTTGTATAGCATTATCCAA
This sequence comes from Polydrusus cervinus, assembly GCA_935413205.1. Taxonomy (NCBI): domain Eukaryota; kingdom Metazoa; phylum Arthropoda; class Insecta; order Coleoptera; family Curculionidae; genus Polydrusus; species Polydrusus cervinus. Next base: position 34,047,609 of record OW284510.1, on the reverse strand, counting down.
ACATAACACAACAAAAAATTATAACTAAATCCGGTTGTGTAATTTTCGATAATTTCATCATTATTTTATTAAAGAACTTACCCATTGCTTTGAGAGGAGTGACCACTGTACGGGGTATTGTTAAACTATCAGTAACTTTGTTTTTTTCCAGGTTCTTTCTGTGTTTGATACCTGATGTTTCTGCATATGGTTTTATTTCTGTCTTAACAGAACCTGTTGTCGATTTTCCCGGTGCACTTGCATTACTAGTGGAACAGCCACTTTGTATTACTTGACTACTTTTATTCATCTGTTCGAGATAATTTTCCAGTCTTACTGCAACGTATTGGTCGACTTTTTTTTTATGAGACTTTCCCATTTTATGACTGTCCATATTATTTTTGGAACACTGTGTTACATTACATAGGATGCATGACTCTTCTAATACCAACATTCCCAGTTCTTTAATAATTGATTGTTGTAGTATAGAACCACCAGAACCTATAAACATTTGTAAATTATAACTTAATTAGAATAAGTTGTTATATTTTCTGTTTTATTATTATAACAATCACTCAAATAAAACACACCAAATAGGTTTTCATTAGTGATGTAAAATAATTAAAGACTGTACAAAGTAAGCGTTACTATGTGATCACTAAGAGTAACGAGTCCTAATTTTATAAAAGACTCGTTGCCCTTGGCTTTTCGTTATTCTGAATTTAAATCTAACTATTCTACCCAGAATTGACAACGGACGGCTTCTTTCGTGGACTTGATAGCGAATGACGGACGAAACGTATCATAATTACTTTTCGTGCTGATTTTGTTTTCACATTGTCCGATGACCGACGGCGCGTTGTTCTATTTTGTGTTATATTGTATGTTTTTATGTGTTTTTTAATTACACATTTGACAATTGACATACCTAGATTTAATATATTTATACTGCAAAATACAAGTATTTACCAATTGATCAAATTGATAACACAATTAAAATAAAACTAACGATTCACATAAAGTAACAAGTCCTGAGTAACAAGTCCTATACCCAAAGTAATGAATCGGTCCGAGTCCTTAAACGTAACGAAAATTTACATGACTAGTTTTCATCCGAACGTGAAATTCTCTAATATCGATCAAGATTTTATATTTTATCCGTAAACACAAGGTCGCTAAACAAGTTTAAAATTTCAGCTGGGCCTTTGTCTCCGTTACTTTAACTGCAACACGCCACTAGACGATATATCTATATAAATACTTTATTTTACTTACGTTGAAATTCTTCATATCTGCTCCAAGTATATTGATTGACTTTCTTTTTATGATTCTTTCCCATTTTATGAGTTTCAATGTCATATTTAGAACGGTTTATTACATTGCATAATACACATGAATCGTCTAGTGTCAACATATTATCCAATTCTTTCTCAATTATTTGTTCGTTTATGTTTATAAAATCACCATAATAACCTATAAAATATGTATATTATTAAAACTTAAGGGACTCCATCAAGCGCCATTTCCACCGAACTTGAGTTATTATGGGTATTCATCACATATACCTATAAAACCAATATATTGCCAATGGTATGCAGCCAGCCTTTCGCCAACTCAGTCTCCCATAAATATTTTGTCGGGGAATAAGCGTATGCGCAATATGTAGTATAAACGACAAATTTTGAGTAGTTATGGTGGCGTCTGTAAATATGTGTCTGTACGCCGGCAGAAACAAATTTTGTCTTTTTCATTCTGCGGATGCCATGATGCGCGCGATGTTAGCAGAACCGGGTCCACAAAAGACCGCCCTGGGCTCTTTATAATAGGATCATTCATTTTCTGTGATTATTTTCGTGTTTTGCTGAATTTTTAAGTGTTGTTTTTATTGCATTAAAAACTATTTAGGACCATTCATTTATTTATTTATTTAATTAACGGGTTACATCCAGTACAAATATAATTTACAATTATGATATACTAATATACAAAGTTAGATTTACAAAAATTATCATACACTACAACGAACTTTTAAATGCATTTAAAGACGAAGCAAACACATCAACTTTTACACTGTTGGTATTTGCCAAAATCCTATTGATTGCAGAATATTTGCCATGTAGAGTTCGATGTTTCTCGACAGAAAATGTATTTACTTGTCTTAGAGGCCTAGCAGGAACATGAAAGTTGACAAGAGACAATATATCAGGACAATCAATAACACCATTAATTAGTTTAAAAATATAAAACTTTATCGAAATTATCGCGTCTTTTACTCAGGTTTAACCTATGTAAATCCTGAAGCAAAAGATCATAATTCAATACATATTACATTTTAATTGTCTTTATGTTCACAAATTCAGCTGTATTTCGCTTAACAAAACCCAATAGTTGTAGTGCTCTGTTACAGCAATAATCTATGTGACAATTAAATGTTAACTTACAATCAAAATAAATACCTAGATCATGTATTACATTCACTTCATCTATTTGTGTCCCACCTATAAAATACTTATCAAAATTTTGTTCTTTTTTTCTACTAAACCGAATATATTTACACTTTCTTCAATCCTTATAAAAGTTATGTGCCATATAACCCTCATCTTCTATACCTCACAACTTTTTTTATACTTTTTTTTTCATATCTTTAATAGTAGAGATGATATATTACTTTGTCATACAAATGGGCCACCCACAAGATTTAGTTCTGTTGTAACCACGGTATAATGTAAAAAGTGAGGAGTTTATGAGTATTTAGTACTTACTTATGGCTTTGTGGCCAGGTAAAATCAAATCAAATAAAAAAAAAATTGTGTTGGTGTCTCGTGTTATGGCTTCAGATCTTCGATAATTGAACTACTAGATATAAAAATAAACAAACCTGTTTGGCTCAAACATAAATGGGGGGGGGGGGGGGAGGCAACATTCAGGTAAGAGCATGCCGAATAAAGAAGTATTGCCGGCTGCCGATTGCTTGGATTTCGATTGGAGGGTTCGCGTGTATTTACCAGAGAGCGTGTTTTGTTTAATCATTTCCTTGTAAGTAATTAAAAAAAGTGAAACCGTTGAAAGTGTTAGTTGATGCGGTAGAGTGAAAATTTTTTTTAGTGAAAAGGTCCATTGTAAATAATGTACAATATATTATAATTTAAGTTTTAAACAAATGCAAAAAACATCTTATAAAACGTGTACTTTATATTTTTTCTATATTAGCTTTAGAAGTCTCAAAAACTTTTAAATAATATATTATTAATAGATTTTCAAATAATAGCATTTCAAATTATGAATATTTGTTGACATGAAAAACAAGGCGTTGAACTTTGTAACTAAATTATTATTAATTCGTTTGTATAAAGTATACTTTATGAAACCAAATTAAAAATTTAAACCGATTTAAAATGTGTGGATGCCCTATATCTTCAAAAGCCTTGCAGTCATTGGTTCTAACGAATGTGCGCAGACATCACGTTTTATTCACTTAATCTTATTTCCCACTTCACTTCAAGTATGGACTACTTGTTCAAGTTAGGCAGTCCTCACACGGGGAAACTTGCGGTGTCAAAACCAGTTGAGAAACAAGCTGCTTTAAAAAGATAAACCAAATTAAATCAAATATTTTAAATATGATGCCCTACCGCAATGTTGATTACAGTAGTCATGGTGGTTCTTTACCCAGGTGTTATTAAAATCGTATAAATCAAATAGAAGGAAAATGGTCAATACAAAGTTTAACTTCATAAATATTATAATAGATGTACCTAGTATCCCGATGTATGGATTCCTAAAAGTTATTTACCGTTTTGAATCAAAAATTTAACTAATACAAAACCCTATGTTACACTTGGCATCATATTTTTATCAACAACAACATGAATTTTTAGTTTTTTATTGTTCATGTAGAGGAGTTTAGCAACTGCTGTAATTTTTTCACAACATACTTTTTAAAGTTAGAACTTTTACAATAATTACGTATCAATAACTAAACATCTAATACACTAACATCACAAAATGGCAATAGCTTTGAAAATAACTGTTTACAAAACGTATAAAACCACAAAAAAAAAAGTATAATTCGATATAACAATCTAAAAATCGGTGACATTCGGAAAATAGAGAAACTTTCTAAATCCTTAAAATTAAATTATCAGTTCCTAACTCTTCCTTATAATTCTTGCTCTGTCTAGCACGTTTCATGGGCAAAGACGTATTGCGGAGTAGAATAATGCCTGGAGACGTTAGGTTATGTTTTATTTACCTTTATGACTATAACAAATATAGATGGGGAGTTGTAGTCAAAATCAATCGTATAAAATACAATGACGTAGGCGACAGCGGAGAGAAAACTCCGGAGACAACTACATCATTGTACATTTCGTGATTGATTTTAACTCTAAATCACGTCGCTTTATCGTTGAACGATGACGCACGGGTAAACATCCAACGAGACTACTGTATATCATGTGTCTTAATTCAACAAAAAAGTCGGATGTAATAAAGCTTAGAAATTACGAAATATAAGCCTGACATTTCCTTTTAAGTTACCGAAAATGTAAACCCTTACCCTGGGAAACAGTTGAAGATATAAGTTTGGAGATCTCATTATGTGGGAAGCTTTTTACATGATTATCCATCTCGGTTTTTGAACTGCATGTTAGTTTACAAGTTTGACAATAAAAAGTAGATTGACCATTGCTTGAACATTTGCCTAAAATAAAGTGTACTTGATACTATTTTTTCTATTTTGCATTTTTTCAATAAAAAAATATATATTTAAAGATTTTTTTGTTTTTATCTAAAAATTTTTTGGTAAATTTTTAGTTAGTAATATTATTAAATTATTTATCATAGTAGCTGATGATGAATAAATTTGTTGTCCATGTCGGCCATATTGTCACGAAATTAGTTGTCTAATTTTGCATTAAGGAGATAAGAGAAATATACTCCGAATTGAAAAATAAGGTGGCGTCTGGTTGGGACAGTATTTCTTTGAAAACGCTATTGATGCTTCCAGAGTCTGCGCTTTAGGCACTTGCAGAAGCTATCAACATGTCTTTTGAGATGGGTAGTTTTCCTCTATGCTCGAAAATTGTACTAGTTATTCCTTTATTTAAAGGGGGTTATAATGAATCGCTATCAAATTTTAGACCAGTATCATTATTGCCTACCATATCTAAAATCTTTGAGAAGATTGTCAAGAAATGCATGATAAATTTCTAAACACAGTATACTGAACGTAGCTCAGTTTGGGTTTCAAGCGGGTAGGAACATTTACGATGCTATTTTTTTCATTTTTGGAACATCTATATCGAAGACTAAATGATGGAAACGTTGCCGGAGCGGCGTTTTGTGATCCGTCAAAAGCCTTTGATTGTGTGGATCACGGGATACTGTTGGGCAAACTTGAAGTCTACAGCTTTAGGGGCACTGCTCTGGCTTAGTTTAAGTCTTATCTTTCGGACAGATATCAAACGATTTACTTAAATAAAAAAAATGAGATTTTCATCAGGAGTATCGCAGGGCTCTGTTCTGGGGCCGTTACTGTTTTTATTGTATATTAATGATTTAGCAAAGCTAGATATATCTGGTAGATTTACAATATTTGCGGATGATACCACGATTCTTTGGCAGGGCTCTGATGTGACCCAGTTGGAAGGTGACATTAATTATGATATACTGAAGATTAAAGAATGGTGCGACTCAAATTATTTGTCGCTTAATGTTTCTAAAACTAACCTACTCACTTTTAAATGCACCATATTCACAGTATAGGACCAGAAGCTCATATAGTGAATAATTCAGCAATAAGCAAATTTCTGGAGCTTTATATTGACGATAAATTGAGGTTTGAGTATCACATAGCGAATTTAAATACAAGGCATCTCGTGGGTGTTATGCTTTGAGGGTTATATCACGAGAGTTGGGAGTTTTTATTGCGAGGAACGCATACTTTGCCCTTATAGAGAGTCACCTTCGGTACGGGTTGTGTTGACATCATATTTGTATAGCATTATCCAAACATAACACAACAAAAAATTATAACTAAATCCGGTTGTGTAATTTTCGATAATTTCATCATTATTTTATTAAAGAACTTACCCATTGCTTTGAGAGGAGTGACCACTGTACGGGGTATTGTTAAACTATCAGTAACTTTGTTTTTTTCCAGGTTCTTTCTGTGTTTGATACCTGATGTTTCTGCATATGGTTTTATTTCTGTCTTAACAGAACCTGTTGTCGATTTTCCCGGTGCACTTGCATTACTAGTGGAACAGCCACTTTGTATTACTTGACTACTTTTATTCATCTGTTCGAGATAATTTTCCAGTCTTACTGCAACGTATTGGTCGACTTTTTTTTTATGAGACTTTCCCATTTTATGACTGTCCATATTATGTTTGGAATACTCTGTGTTACATTACATAGGATGCATGACTCTTCTAATACCAACATTCCCAGTTCATTAATAATTGATTGTTGTAGTATAGAACCACCAGAACCTATAAACATTTGTAAATTATAACTTAATTAGAATAAGTTGTTATATTTTCTGTTTTATTATTATAACAATCACTCAAATAAAACACACCAAATAGGTTTTCATTAGTGATGTAAAATAATTAAAGACTGTACAAAGTAAGCGTTACTATGTGATCACTAAGAGTAACGAGTCCTAATTTTATAAAAGACTCGTTGCCCTTGGCTTTTCGTTATTCTGAATTTAAATCTAACTATTCTACCCAAAATTGTCAACGGACGGCTTCTTTCGTGGACTTGATAGCGAATGACGGACGAAACGTATCATAATTACTTTTCGTGCTGATTTTGTTTTCACATTGTCCGATGACCGACGGCGCGTTGTTCTATTTTGTGTTATATTGTATGTTTTTATGTGTTTTTCAATTACACATTTGACAATTGACATACCTAGATTTAATATATTTATACTGCAAAATACAAGTATTTAACAATTGATCAAATTGATAACACAATTAAAATAAAACTAACGATTCACATAAAGTAACAAGTCCTGAGTAACGAGTCCTATACCCAAAGTAATGAATCGGTCCGAGTCCTTAAACGTAACGAAAATTTACATGACTAGTTTTCATCCGAACGTGAAATTCTCTAATATCGATCAAGATTTTATATTTTATCCGTAAACACAAGGTCGCTAAACAAGTTTAAAATTTCAGCTGGGCCTTTGTCTCCGTTACTTTAACTGCAACACGCCACTAGACGATATATCTATATAAATACTTTATTTTACTTACGTTGAAATTCTTCATATCTGCTCCGAGTATATTGATTGACTTTCTTTTTATGATTCTTTCCCATTTTATGAGTTTCAATGTCATGTTTAGAACGGTTTATTACATTACATAATACACATGAATCGTCTAGTGTCAACATAATATCCAATTCTTTCTCAATTATTTGTTCGTTTATGTTTATAAAATCACCAAAATAACCTATAAAATATGTATATTATTAAAACTTAAGGGACTCCATCAAGCGCCATTTCCACCGAACTTGAGTTATTATGGGTATTCATCACATATACCTATAAAACCAATATATTGTCAATGGTATGCAGCCAGCCTTTCGCCAACTCAGTCGTCCATGAATATTTTGTCGGGGAATAAGCGCATGCGCAATATATAGTATAAACAACAAATTTTGAATAGTTATGGTGGCGTCTGTAAATATGTGTCTGTACGCCGGCAAAAACAAATTTTGACTTTTTCATTCTGCGGATGCCATGACGAGCGCGATGTTAGCAGAACCGGGTCCACAAAAGACCGCCCTGGGCTCTTTATGATAAGATAATTCATTTTCTGTGATTATTTTCGTGTTTTGCTGAATTTTTAAGTGTTGTGTTGTTTTTATTGCATTAAAAACTATTTAGGACCATTCATTTATTTATTTATTTAATTAACGGGTTACATCCAGTACAAATATAATTTTATAATATATAATTATGATATACTAATATAAAAGTTAGATTTACAAAAATTATCATACACTACAACGAACTTTTAAATGCATTTAAAGACGAAGCAAACACATCAACTTTTACACTGTTGGTATTTGCCAACATCCTATTGATTGCAGAATATTTGCCATGTAGAGTTCGATGTTTCTCGACAGAAATAGTAATTTACGTTACAAGACCGGAAAGAAGTGTTTTTCAGGTCGAGACAAGCATTTGGGGAGACCTGAAAAACACAAATTTCCGGTTGCGTGACGTACTAGTAATTTACGTTACAAGACCGTAAAGAAGTGTTCTTCAGGTCGAGACAAGCATTTCCAGGGCGAGCCGTAGGCGAGTCCTGGAATCTTGGGGAGACCTGAAAAACACAAATTTCCGGTTGCGTGACGTACAATATTTTTTTTAAGACCGACACTTTTATATAATACATTTTTTAATTCTTTATATTTTGTTTGACATAAACAACAAATTCATCAAACGAACTGTCACTCAACAATACATTCGAAATTTTGTTACCTTAGTAACGAAATCAAAGTAGATTCCATTATCAAAGAGCGATTGGAAAATTGACGTAAGGGACTTGCAAAGGATTTTTCCGGTCCCTTACGTCAATTTTCCGGTCCCGAGACCGGCAAAACGTTATTTTCTGGACGAAAAATTGTCCAGAAAGTGTATATTTTCTGGTCGGTCTTAAAAAAAATATTTTTTTTAAGACCGACACTTTTATATTTATAATACATTTTTTAATTCTTTATATTTTATTTATTTAAGTTTGACATAAACAACAAATTCATCAAACGAACTGTCACTCAACAATACATTCGAAATTTTGTTACCTTAGTAACGAAATCAAAGTAGATTCCATTATCAAAGAGCGATTGGAAAATTGACGTAAGGGACTTGTAAAGGATTTTTCCGGTCCCTTACGTCAATTTTCCGGTCCTGAGACCGGCAAAACGTTATTTTCTGGACGAAAAATTGTCCAGAAAGTGTATATTTTCTGGTTGGGCTTAAAAAAATGTATTTACTTGTCTTAGAGGCCTAGCAGGAACATGAAAAGGGAAAATTCCCTACTGGCTTGCCATATTATGCATTTTGTCGTCAGAGCAAAGGCAAATTATAGAAAAAATGTTCATTTTCATTTACTATATATTTTCTGTAAATAGGAATAAATCATATTTAGATATAATTTACTAGCATCAAACAATTTTATCGAATAGTTTATTAAATTATTGTAAAATTATATTTAATAAATGGCAAAAAATTTGGGTAAGGATGAACCAACGGATTATTAGGTTCTTTGTCTCACTATTGCACTAATAAATAAAAGAAACTTTTTTTTACCCAACAACCAATAAATGAATAATTTTTCCCGATTTTGACAATAATAAAATAAAATCTGGAAACGCATCTTTTAATGGTCATTTTGACAACGCAAATTTTTGAAATTCAAGATTTGAGAAGATTTAGTGAGTTTATTAAGCATTTCTACTAATCTTGCCAGTTTAAATTACTATTATCATAACTATATATAAATAATATAACACAGCACCGAAGCAGTGTGATGGCTGTGGAAAATTTGGCAAAAATAGGCCAGAATCGTGATTTTCGGGGTAAATACACATTTTTTAATTTTCATTGGCTTTGCATCGGTGAGTTTTTATACATTTTTTTTCTACTGAGCTATGTCAGTAGATTAATAAATGTCCATTGTAAAAAAATATTAGATATGGGTTTGGCTCAATATTTAATGTACCTGTGGTTTTACTGTTCCTTTAATTATCTACACAAAAATAAACTTATAAATTTAAAAATATATATTTTTAGTTAGCCCAAAATTACTGAAAGAAGAAATGCTTACATTTAAAAATTATAGACAAACGAAATATATGTTCCAACCAGTTGAGCGAAGACTGTTGCCGGGAACAATACCTATATAATGTTTGTGAATATTAAGAAAGTGAAAAAGAAGAAATACAGCAAGAAATACCCAGAAAATTCTCAAGTTTCATATAGATTTTAAAAAACGCTAACACTATTTCTGCAACTTGAACAAATCTTTAATAAATTTAAAGAAAATGCAGCATATTTTTAGGCTTAGTTAAATATTTTGTTTTAATATTTATGTAGGTAATAAAATTTGTTAATATGAATTCTAAATTTTTACTTGTAATTGTTTGTTGTGTAATAAAATCAATAGTATAGGTGGTTAAGGGTTCTTTATTTTAGAATACGTTTTCATTTGTCATTTCTTTTTTATCAATATTTAATAATTTTTCATTTTATTCAAGAAAATGCAAAATAAGGGTACCTTTAAATCAACCTTCATATACAGTTACAATTTTATTTATCAATATTATTAATAAATTATTAAAATCGGAAAGGAAGTTTTGGTAATTTTGATTATTTCGTTTTTTGCTAAATTTATGAACAATATTTTTTTAACTTTAAATTTTGGAACCACGCTACTTGGCCGCTCTATGAAAAGAACTTTAATAAAATATTAATTTAAAAAAATGTTAGTGCTTGCAACATAGTTAACAAATACCTAGAATTGCTCTATATTGTTAATGAAATATAATTTCTTTTCTTATCAAAGTAGATTGTTATTTAATGACCTGTATATATTTTTATATAATATTTTTTCGAAAGAACGCCACTGGGCCTCCAGTAATGAAAACTGCTGCAACCAATAGGATTATGGGGAATTTCAAATGAAAATGTATTTTGGCAGGAAAATTTGTTGCCAAACTGTATAAATTATTTTATAAACAAAGATTTTCTTGTTAATGATAAACAAAAATATATCTTCAATCAATGCAACTGATTTTTGTATATAATAATTTAATCTAATAATTTAATGTATATCTACTATTCATAAAGTAGAATTGACATAACTTAAAAATTGTGTCAATTTTATTACAAATTTAATAAGTCTTTACAGAAAAATATTTTAAGGAATGTTATGTTATGATAATTTGGCAATATCTCAAATTATGTTTGAGCCAAATAATTTGCCTATGTTCTCAAGTAAACACTGGGTTTAATTATACAGGTCGTTGCTTCAGATAGTTATTGATCAAACAAAGCTTGTATTCAACAATAAGCATATATAAGTATAAAATTAATATTAAGACTTACCGAAATCTAAGGGTTTATTAGCCCCATCTCCATTCTGTATTCCTACAGATGCAGTAACTGGTTTTCTAAGAGCCATATTAGCTTTTAATTCTTCATAAATGTATAAGGATGGGTTATTTTGCTCCCAATAACTGCTAACTGACTGACTAAGATTAGTCAAATAAATTATGACCCGTGTGTAGTTTGTATACAGTTCATTACTTATAGTTTATGTTGCATCTCTAAAATACCCAAATAAAGAAATAATAAAACTGTTGAAACTGTATGTAGATGAATGATCAAACAAAGTAAATAAAACTTTCTCTAAAACGTGTTATACTTTTAAATAAAAGTATATGAAATAAATTCAAACATGCTTTATTATCAGAAGATTGTCTACAATTCTATTGAGAAAGCCAGGATATAAAGTATTATAATTAAAATTATACAAAAATACACAATACAAAAGGAAACAAATAAATAACATATATCAACATTAAGTTTATCTGTTTAAAACGAAAATAAGTAAAATATAAATACAAACATATTATATCAGCTGTACCTATATACATTTTAATATCAAGGGCTTATGTGCAGCCCGGTTGTACAATTACTACTTAAGCTTGGTTCAATGCTGAACTAAGCGTAATATATAATAAATTGTACAACCGGATCTAAATAAAGTTGATAAACTGTTCAAAAATGTAAATTTAGATCATTATATAGGTAGGTATCTAATCTAACATATAAATGATTTAAAGGTTGTCAGTTTATCACCTGATGACTCGGATCATGTTTTGATTTTACTTAAAATGGGGCACTAAAACATCATACTTACATCAAGGATATTCTCATATGGACAAAGTTTTACAACCCATAACGGCTACGTTAAAATATTGATGTTACTTTTAAGAAATAATAAAGTCAAAGTCAGGAGCCACCGCATAACTGATTACAACACAAATTATGTACTGAACATCACAGAACTCGAACACTGAACATGTATGAATAGGTACTAAATTTGTGCTGAAAACAACTTTGTTACAAAAGTATTTCAATAAAGTGAAAAAGTTTGTGATCTGATTCTGATTTGTAAAGAACCAAATTTTAACCACAGAACTTGAACAATTTTAACCCTATTATCACAGAACTCACAAAATTATTGTTCTTTATCGCAGAACATAGTTCATTCGATGGGTGCCATGACCTTCAGGTTTTCAGCCTCAAGTCAAATATTATATTGGTGCCATAGTGCATCCAGTTCAACACTTTAATCAGAGCTGTTACAACCCTAGGGAATTTCTACCCTTTTCATTTGGGCATCAAGGATCAGGATCAAAACGTGGTGTCTTTCAGAGGGGTCCAATAGTCTGAGGATCATAGTAGTCAGGGACCAATGTTCTTAATCTAAAAACCTTGGTCAGGAATTAAATAATTTGAGGTTAGTTTCAATCCAACGATGTATCCAAATGGCGGCTGGCTGGCAAATACTGCGTTGTAATTGGTGCACGTGACTATATAAATAATATTGTTGGTCAAAGTCTCTAAATTTAGAGACCTTGATTGCTGGTGACATTGAACGGGTGCCTCAATGCTTTTTACCAGCCAACCGCCATATTGAATCACGTGGTTTGGATTCCCTAATTATGACAAGAGGAAGAAAGTTAGTTTTGCTTGTCAAGTCCATGTCAAATCTTGACATCGGTTAGTTTGTGCATACCATCGAGGTAGAAGTTTGCTTCTCTCGGTCTAAGATCTCGATGGTGTAGCCCTCTTTTCTCGTCTAAGGTGTAGCCCTAGCCTAGACGATGGTGTAGTCACAGGAGGCATAGGGGCTTAGACTAGGGAAGAAAATAGAGGAATGATAGGTCAAACGTCAAATTCTAGCTCGTCAACTTTTTATGTACTAGCGTAGCCGACGTCAAGATATTTCACGTCGGCTACGGTACTGGTTAGACGAGGAAGTGTACTTGTATTGTCCCTCACTCTCTTCCTAAAATTCTAGAAAACCATAGTTTTGAAGATAAGCGCACGTGGGTTGTCAGTAAGGTTTCTTTACTTATCTTATTCAATTCTATTTACAACGTAACTTCAGTATTTTTTTCCAAAGTTAGTTTTTGAATTTACACAATGGCATCTGCCCACATAAGAATACGAATTCTTCCAAAAGTGGTATTGGCTTTTTTGCGTGCCCTTTTCTTTCATCTTCGCTCGCTCAAACCTTGCTTGCCGCCAAAATGGATACCTTCTCATGTAAGAAAGATCACGTGATAAGGGCACCAATTTTACAACTCGCTCACTCCCCTCATACAGCTTGGAACTTCTCTGTCTTATGTGGGGTTTTCACGCCTCTTTTCATCTTTACCGTCGAGGTAGAATCAAACTTCGATGATCTTTCTGATGAGCACTGCCATATAGTTCCCTTGTTAAGAAGGCTATATATGGCACTGCCCAAGAAAGAATTAAAGCCCTAATCGGAACTGAACCTGAAAAACTACTTTTTTCTTGCCACACTGGCACCACAAACTGCCACGTTCTAGACATGTATAAATCATGAGTTAGTTGACTCAAAGAGTAAAGTTTAAACCTGAGCGAGTTAACTCCTACTTAAAGGAGTAAGTTCTTCGCTCATTTGCGAACTGGATAAATCACCATCCTCTACACGGAGTAGAAGGTTGTTGGGGCAGAATACCCAGCGTTTTTTTTAGAAGTACCTAATTTTTGATCGGGGAGAAGTTTTGACGGTATGTGGGAAGATAAGCAATTATTTCTACTTACCGATTTTTAAGAGCTGTATTAAGGCCTTTTAACATTAGATGCAATTAAAGTAAATGGTTTTTTTAAATGGGAATACTTGCATCAGCTCATTAAAACGTCGTCAAAGCGCATGCTTTCAGGAAATTTTTCTTGAAATTGCACCAAATGTAATAATGCAAATTTTCCCATTTAAAACGACCATTTACTTGCACCTAATGTAAAAAGGCCTTAAGTATAAAAACACTTATTTGCACATGCGTGTCGCAAATAAAACGTAAAAAGTACAAAAATAGTTTATTTATTTCAACAGTTTTAACAACGCCTAATATTACAAGTTTGTAAATAGGTAGTAAATTATATTAGGCCGACGATACGTATTTATCATAAAAAGAACAATATTTATTTTTTTAATAATTAACGGTTAGAACATGTGTCCATAATACAAATATTATCAAGATGATATATTCAGATGCTATGAAGTCATTGGTAAATAAGTAACCCACAGATGCTCATTTTCCACAAAATATTTTGTGGTAATTTTTATTGTGATTCCATGGGTGCGAATAGAAATTTCACTCACCACATGACATCACAGCCCCAGACTATCATATCTATAGTTCTTTATACCATAATCAAAATATTATTATATTGGTCGGTTGACGGAAAAAAGAAATAAAAACGATCAACTATGACGGAGAAAATGTTTGGCGTAAATATAAACTTTGACGCTAACAAACATAAATTATTTCGTGGAAGAAAAATATTTTGCATTACGTAGATGCTTCGTTTAATTAATTTTGTGGCAGAGCGCTTTCGGCATCATTAGTGCTAGTCGTCAATTATACAGTGACATCTATGGTTGCCAGATTTATGAGAGAAAAGCGTGTCGAACATGATACAACTACAGAAGATATGATACCGCGCAGGTTTTCGTGACGTCACCTTGGGCCTAAAAACCGCCATATTGCGATATTCTCTGTTGTTTAAGTCGGTATTATATTCCGATAAGGCAAAAATGTTATTTTTTAGATATAGGATGTATTTTCGTATCAGAGAACTAAATACAAAATAGTAGATAGACTAGGACAGAACGACAATCAAGAATATGCCTTTTTTACATGTAAATCTCCATAAGAAAATTTCAGGTTCGATCTGCATTTTTATATCGCCTTTGGGGCGTGGTCACTTATTCCCAGGAGTCAGCTCCAGAGCCTCTACTACAGGCGCCGAATGCACACGGTGATAGAAGCCGTTGTCGCGGGTCTCTACCACATATATAATATTTTTTGCTTTAATCAAGTTCTCATATAAAAAAATGAGCTCTGGATATTTATATTTTATCATTAATTTGTTATCAAAGTAAATATTATGTACTTCTGCTAAATACTAATAAATTTGCTTTTGTTTCATACTTGTTTTATTTCGATATTGACTACTCATTTTTGCTGCATGTTTGCAAAAATCTCCATATTATCTTTAGAATAAGGATTATAATAAAAATGGCATTATTGTAAAGAAAAGTTAAATGTAGAGACTAAATAGTATATAATAAATACTTAATATTAGTTATGCATATAAGGACTCGCTGCTCTTTACTGTGAACCGTTGTTTAAATATATACATTGCCAAACGAAGTTAATGCGTTCTATTTTCTATCTATTAGGACATAAAATTACTTAATAATTTATCGTATTCTCCAATAGCTGCACTGCAACATTTTTGTATAATAAACATTTTTAATCAGAACAAACTGCTAAAAAATCATTTTACATGTCCAAATGATTTTTTAAAATGCTTTATTTGTTATTATAGAATTTTATATCAAGAATAGTTTAGAGAAAGCTTATGTGCTGTATGCTGAACAAATAAATAGTAGATGTGAGGGTAATTTTATTTTATTTTTTCTCGGATGTTGTCGGTATTTCTTATAACTGGCCAATTTAATAGTATGCAACAAGAAATGTATTTTTTAATTGCTGAAATTATTTAAAACAAATAACTAATTCAATCGGTCTATTAAAATTTTTTCCTTTTATTTGATATTACTATCTATTTTGGCGGGGGTGGTTGTAAAAGCAACCCTTATGTTTACAATTATAATTTATTGCGCCATATTGTGAGACTACAAGGTCTATTGCCAAGGCCACCTACTTTCTAAATGTTCCTAATTATCACCATTCTTTTTTAGCTCGCGCCTTTAATAGCAAGCGTCACAGGTAGCGCTTAAGGCCACTGACCTGTCTGAACTAGCCTCGCGAAATATGTGTAGAGCCCCGCGACAACGGCTTCTATCACCGTATGCCTTCGGCGCCTGTAGCTCTGGAGCTGACTCCTGGGAATAAGTGACCACGCCCCAAAGGCGATATAAAAATGCAGATCGAACCTGAAATTTTCTCATGGAGATTTACATGTAAAAAAGGCATTCTTGATTGTCGTTCTGTTCTAGTCTATCTACTCAAAATTATACGATGCAACAGAAAAAAACAATAACCTTAATTTTTCATGGTCACAGTAATCAATCTAAAATGTATGTTTCAAGATTTAAGTCACAGTACAAATTCTAATGCTAATACAATTTGAAATAAATTTATTAAAAATTTCATATAAAATTTCCATTTAATAACGTAAACTACGCTTTGCAGTATAATTCAATTCAAAAATTCGTCACAATGTGACGTCACGATCCACTGCGCACCCTGTTGATATCATACCTTGTATAGTTGTATCATGGTGTCGACCAAAAGGGGGGAATAAACCGAAAAGGATAAGAATTAATCAAAAAATTAAATGGCGAATGCATCACGACTTCGTTGCATTTACCATGTTTAGGTTTTTTTGAAAGCCAAAGATGTTAACAATATGTCTTTTGAGAAAATGAAAATAAGTTTCAAACCAAGAATTTGAAGGACAAGTTTCAACATCTAAAACAGGAGCTTACATTCATCGCCATTCAAATTCAGAAGCTCATACATATTTTATCAATGTTTAACCAACAATTTGTATGTGGATGAAAAAAAGCAAATCGGAAGATGGATAGAATCATGACTCAAAATTTCCAAAAAAAATTAATTTGAGGCCGAGACTTTGTGTCTTTTTCTTACAAAATATCAGGTCTCTTTGTGTAAAAAAATTCTTCAAACTACTCAAAAATGCATTCGAGAGGAAGGACACTTATTTGAACACCTAAGAAGTTTTTAAAATTTTTGTTTTTGTTGCTGGTCTTTTCTCTTCTAATTTGTTTCCTACATAATATATTACTCATATCCTGATGCATGCAATTATTCCTTAGATAAATGAAAGAATCAGTGTACATACCGTATTCACCGTATATATGTGTTATTATTAAATAAAAACTATGAATTGCTCTTTTGAATTGAAATAAAAGTAATCATTTGTGTTGGCGCTGTAACGTTGTCCTATAAATTTAAATGCGATTTTTTTATTACAAATATGCGTAAATTTACATCTTAGGTAATAACAGCTACTGCTGGTAAATTATAATATTCTGGGTGTTAAGCGGCGGGGATCCGCCGTCGGATAATTTTAGGAAAACGGCACACCACTGGTGGCAGGCAACCGGTGAAATATAACAATTTGTCATTCGAATTGTACGTTTTTTAAATTTTAATAACCAATTTACTGTGTTTTCGTAAGTAGATTTTCGTAGTATTATTATCGCCTTACATTATCACACACTTATTTTTAGTATTTTTAGTGTTACTAGATTTTCTTTTAACATTTGCGCTTTCAAAAATATCTTCGCATTTTATATCTTCATGTTGCACGTTAACGGTTGAAGCATTAACGTTTTTACTAAAATTCTGAAGTTCTTCGGTATATTTTTGAAGAAAAAATAATGCTTCACTGGGTGGTATGCGTTTTAAAGTACAAGTTAACTTTGCGATTTCTGCCTGAACCGTTTCTTGTAAATGCGTTGCATGTTCTTCAACAGTTGAATTTGATTTGTCGGAATCTTCAATTTTAGGTGTTTTGGTGCTTGCGTCTAAAAATAGCATATCATCTTACAATTTGTCAACACACTTACGTAATTAGATTGTAATCAGACGGAAGGTTTTTTTAAATAAATTTAAAATACAAAATACACGTCTGACAAAATATAGTTTGCGAGAGCTGCCGTACTGATTACATGTACTGCAGCGTGTACTTTTTTTTTCTATGAATAAAATTTATAGAAAATTTCAACTATACAGGGTCCTACAAATTAGTGTGCTTATACCTCTAAAACGGCAAGAGGTACAAAGATGATTAAAGTGAAGCCAAATTGCGTATTTTGGGCTTAATAATTTGGTGGAAAAAAATGGTAAATATTCAGAATACTCTCGGAGATATCCAGATGGTTTTAATTTCTTGCGCCGTAATTTTTGACTTGGGAAAAAACAAGAAACACTTTTTCATAACCATTTTTGATGTTCCGCATGATTGCCGTATTAGTTTCCAAATTGGACGTTTAGTCCTTTAGATACCACCGTCAAGTCAAATTTTTTAAATACGGACCTGTAAACTTATATGCAGTTTTATAGACTTCTAAGCTTTAAAGCTTTAGAAATCTAAAATAATTGAATTTATTGTTAAATTTTACCGTTTCGTCATTAGATAACACATCATCAGTGCCGCCTTAGAATTTTTTTTTAGAATTAAATATAACATTGCAGGAACTTAGGATCTATGGTGTCTAAGCCATTTATATGCTCAAAACAAAGTATATTTTCATAAAGATTATAATAGCAGTTATTTAATGTTTTGAATCAAAAATTTAAGTCTAGTACAAAACCAATGGTATCAATAAATACATTTTAAAGGCATAAAAATGAAAAAAAAAATTAGTCAGTCAGACTTAAAAAATAATAAAATTAAATAGTCAAATTAATCTTCAATTTCCTTCCTCACAATTTTTTCCCTGTGGAGCACGTTTCATTGGAAACGACGTACGCCATAGAATAGTGCCCGGAAGATGTTGGGTTATGTTTTTATTCATCTTTATTATTATACTAAATAAAGATGGAGAGTTGTAAATCACGTTGTCGCTTAATCGTTCAACAATGACGCACGAGTAAAGAACCAATGTGAATACTGTAACCCTACATTAAATAATTAGTTAGTAGGCAAATCATTCAGCAGGTCAATAAAATAAGTATAGTTTTTAAGGCATTGGAAGTAATTGTCTAGATTATTTATTTTATAATTACTTCAAAATATTGTAAAACAGAAATAAGTGACTTGGTCAAGAGTGAAAACAAAATATACAAATAGCAGTAACGTGAAAATGAAAAAAGAAATTTTAAAGTAAGGGACAAAAACTTTTAAACAGATAATAATAGTTAATATCTAGTAATATATTTTTCTTATTAGAAACCATATCTATAAATAATTGGTAAACAGTTTTGAGTATAACTGAATAAGAAACCAAATTTGTTCATCACCTTCTTTAATATATAAATAAAACTACTCTCCCCACGTTTCGGTTGAAAACAATTACCAGGGCTAAAGCTAACAGGTTAAACATTTAGTTTCCTAGACAACAATACATAGATGTCACTAAAATTGACCTGTTTTTTAACTTGACCGTAATATCTAAAAAACGAAAGTCGAATTTGGAAACTATTAAAGTCATCTCGTAGAATATAGAAATGTGACTTCTCTTAAAAATTAAGACGCAAAATAGTAAAAACTAAAACTAATACTTTTCGGAAATTTCCGAAGTTATTTGAAGCATTTAAACAATTTTTCACCAAATTATTAAGGTCCAAAATACGCAACTCCGTTTTTAACTATCTTCGCATTTCTTACCCTTTTTAAGATCCCCATGTACGTACACTGAATTTAAAGCACCCTGTATTTAACTTAAGGTTGGACTCTAAACACATGATATTTTTATCATATTTAGCACTAACATTCTAAATATGAACTATTAAAAATTTATCCCAATAATAAAAACCCTTCTAGAGTATCACAAAACTTTTCTAGAAACAATTAATTTCTGTGAAAACGAAATTTTAAAGACGAGCAGACAATTCTTTAATTTGCGAATCGAGCGGCCAATTATAATGTTATCTTTGTTTTGATAGTTTAAATATAAAAGAACAGCTAAGAAATAGGAAACAAAACTCGAGGTGATGCACAACGGGTAGAACGCGATTGGTCACTGTTGACTGACTTAAGTTGACTACAATGACGTGGGTATGGTTCATCCAATTACTGGCTGGATGCACGTCACAACCATAATCATAACAGAAACAAAAAATAAGGTAGGTCTGTTATTAATTAAAAGGTCCTGTCAATTGACTTAAAATTCGTTTTGACAACCTTTGTCATTTCAAAGAACTTTAATTTTATGCGTTAAAAGTAATTTCAAAGCGAAAAATATTTAATTGAACCATATTCTGAAAATATCTCTCATTATTCAGCAAAAGAAGAAATTTTCCATTTGAAGTTTAATTAAATCCTGACAGAATTGAAAAAATATACGATTTAATCAATATGACTTGAACCAAAAATTACGTTAGAAGCTGTGACGTGCATCCAACCAGTAATTGTACGGACTTTATTAGATCTTCGTGTGGTTTTATTGAGGAACGTATTTTGTTTAATTATTTTCTCAGTAAATAATTCAAGATTGTTAACAACTGAAACCGTTGAATTTTTTAATGCAGTAGGGTCAAAATTGAAATTTATTTAGAGTCTATTAGGTAGTAGCTGTGGAAATTTTGAACAGTTTGTGCATTTTCATCACTTGAATACAATCTTGACAACCCAATTTCATATATGTAAAGAAGTAGTATCTTAAAAATGACCTACCTGTTCTGGAAATAGTACTTGTATCAGGAGTTGTATGTTCATTTTTAAAGATGGGCATTGTAATATTTTCTACACGTTCTGCATGCTGTTTTTCATTTTTAGTAGCAAATAGAATATTACTATTATCTACTATGGTTTCTTTTGTAGACACTTGGGTATCTTTACTTTTTGAAGCATTGAATGTAAACATATTTTCAGGTTGTTTCAGCCACACTGGATTTTTAGCATCACTAGAAATCTTACTAGTATCTACTATGGTTTCTTTTGTAGACACTTGGGTATCTTTACTTTTTGGAGCATTAAATGTAAACATATTTTCAGTTTGTTTCAGCCACACTGGATTTTTACAATCACTAGAAATCTTACTAGTATCTACTATGGTTTCTTTTGTAGACACTTGGGTATCTTTACTTTTTGAAGCATTGAATGTAAACATATTTTCAGTTTTTTTCAGCCACACTGGATTTTTAGCATCACTAGAAATCTTACTAGTATCTACTATGGTTTCTTTTGTAGACACTTGGGTATCTTTACTTTTTGGAGCATTAAATGTAAACATATTTTCAGTTTGTTTCAGCCACACTGGATTTTTAGCATCACTAGAAATCTTACTAGTATCTAATATGGTTTCTTTTATAGACACTTGGGTATCTTTACTTTTTGAAGCAATTATTGTAAACATATTTTCAGTTGGTTTCAGCCACACTGCATTTTTAGCATCATTAGAAATCTTACTATCTACTATGGTTTCTTTTGTAGACACTTGGGTATCATGACTTTGTAGTGCAGAAGTTTTAGAAGTACATTTCGTTTGTTCCTGCAGAGTTTTATACTCAGTATTACATGGAATCTGGCTACTAGCGTTAAATATATCCAGTTTATCAATTTCAATTCTTTTATGTAGTTCTTGTTGTTGTTTGTTGTCCACACCATCCAATTTTTCTTTATCTCTCGATTCTAAAAATTTTAGCAATAAATAAATCTGCAAACATTCAATTGCAATAAAATGTTCAAAGGTAACGTAGCGCACGTAACTAATAAAAAATTGAGCAAACAAGATCCAACGTATTTAAAAAGGATGAAACTAACTGTTTCAAAAATTAATTAGTTTTTGGGAAACTCTCCCAGACGCTAGGTAATAATGTTGATTTCTGGTGTACTCTATCTAATTTTTATTTTTATTTTATACGTGTCCATGGATGAAGTTGAGAAGAGGAAGAAAATTATTGTTGATTTTATGAAGAAAAAGTTCTGCTTGTCGAAAAAACAATTTAATTTTAGAAAAAAATTTTAATCAGACATACCAACATATAATTAGGAAAACATAAAAATGCTTCAAGTGACAATTATTATTTTAGACAACTTTTTTATAAAGAAAAATTGTTTATAATCTATTATTATATGAATACAAAATTTGAAACAAATAGTCCAAGATCTAAATTTAGAATAATGATGGTTTTAATATTGTAATTTTACGCCAGCATCATATTTTTCTCTGGTAGTGTTCTGATTTCATGACAGTATTTTCAAATTTTGTAATTAATATTTTAACTTATGGATTCTTGTTTAAAATTTTGTATTCGCACATAATTAAAAATAAACAATTATTTTTTATAAAAGTCTTATCTAAAATAATAAATTGTCCTTGACACATGTTTATGCTTTCCTAATTTATTAACAACCTGTATATCTGAAGTAATCTTTTTATAAAGAAAGACTTTTCTTTGTAAAGTCAATAAAAAAATATTTTTCTGCTTCAACATGGATATTTGCTGTTTCCTTTACACTTAAGTGACGAGAAAAGTAGACTTTTCCAGTTCTGTACTGTACGGCAAAGTTTTATATTCATTACTGTAAGTGCTGCACAGTGTTGCGACTTTTAAAAATAAAATTTCTTATTTTTATACATTCTACGAATGCACATAATATTAAAAAGTATTTTTTAGCAGATCACAACCACGAGTGATTTTAAAGAATATCGTACGAATGTAATATTATGCGTAAAAACTTTTCCTTTTCCCTTTAGAGACAGCAACGACCGACCTATCATTCCTCTGTGCTTTGTATAATTACTTCTCATGAATCCAGAAATTTCCCATTAGTTGACGTTGTTATAAAAATAAGATTCCTCTGTGGTGTCCTAATAAAGTACTGATCAATCAGTTTATTGTATTTATTGAGGCTCTGCCTTCTTTTTCAAGACACTATAAATTATATGTAAACTGTACAATATGTTATTAATTTGTGCAATATAAAAAAATATATACGCATCTATAATACTTCTATCAATAACCTGTTGAATGTGCATACAAAAATTAATTTTATATAGCATTATTATTGAGTTGGTTTTACCATAATTTCTAACATGAACATTTAACCGAAACGTCCAAACCGCGAACTTTAGATTCAATGGTCGTGAGTTTAAGCTCAGCATCCTGTAAACTTTTTAGCTTAGTTAGTTTGGTCGTAGAAAAAATATACTGTTCAACTCGAGTGAACTCACTCGGAAGTTTGAGCACTCGGCCTACGGCGTCGTGCTCAATTTACTTCCTCGTAAGATATAGACATCATATCCACTCTTGTTTTTAAAGGGACGATCGACCCAAATGGCAATTTTTCAGTTTATTCAAACAGTTCTGAATCACCTTGAAGATGGTAACATAGCTGTGGGTATGATTTCGGTTTTATCAAAGGCATATGATTGCTTGGACAGGGATATACTAGCGAAGAAGCTCATAGGTGGATATCTGGATATCTTAACCACAGAAAACAAAAAGTCTGTATAATGAAAAATGGGAAGTCAAAAATATTATCAAATAATGTCGGTATAGCCCAGGGAAGTGTCTTGGGGCCTATTCTATTTATTGTCTTTATAAACGATTTAAACAACTTAATTCAAGCTAATCAGGATATCGTTAAGTACGCCGACACTAACTTACTTTTAGGGGGCAAAAGTATCGATGAACTTATCAATGAAGGCAGACTTTCTTAACAGAGTTACATAGTGGTTCACAGAAAATAAACTTATCTTAAATAAAAATAAAACCAATATAATACTTTTTAGAACCAAGGCGTCAAGGGTGGAGAAGCCAGCCAATTTTAATAAGGCTATTGATAGTGATAAAATTATTTTTTCCGAAAGTACAACATTTTTAAGGATACAAATTAATGAATATTTAGATTGGGATTTCCATATCAAAGGCCTTTCACAAAAGCTAAGTGCTATTTGTTAGGGTATTCGTGTACTAACAGGTAAATATATGAACGAAAAAAACTCTAAAAATATTGTATTTTGTATAATTTGTAATTCAAAAGCGATGCCGATCTGTCTTTAAAAATACAGGGATGCTGACTGTATATGTAATCTATGAGCGTTTAGTGTTTTTTTTAAGAATATAAACTGTTTTGAAACCCCAGTTAGTCATCAACATAATACAAGAACTTGTAATATCAATTATCCCATACGTAGGCTGACTCTAACCTAAAGATCAGCGAATTATATGTGCTTGAGACTATATAACAAACTGCCCGAGAAATTAAAAAGAATCAACAGCGAAAAACGATTTAAAATAGAAATCACAACCATGTTATTGAAATTGTAGCCGTATAAACTCGAGAATTTTTTGAATACATATGTAATTTTTGTGAAAAATCTAAGTAACATTTCGTTTTTGTCCTTTCTTTTGTTTTGTAACGTCATTTCACTTTGTGTTTGTAATTGAAATTAAATTATGTAACATAATTTGAAATAAATAAATTAAGTAAGTAAGTTGTACAAACTACTTTGTCAACTCCAGCCATGGACAATCGGTATTTTAACTTTGTAATAACATTCTTACCTGGAATTAAAATGTGAGTGGCATCGCATGTATTACTTGCCTGGGAAGTGTTGGTTAAGCGTTTTTGTATTCTTAAACAAATTAATTGTATATACATAAGTGTGTTTATTCGCAAAGCAACTGATCAGCGTAATAAATTATTTTTCCGAAAACCGATCGGAAATATTGACATTTTTGTTAACATTTCTGAAAGAAAAAGTCAGTATTTCCTTAGACTTTGTCGTTGCTAGGCAACGGAAAATAACTGTTGGGAAATATTTATTATTGTACTGTAAGGAAATATTATTTCTGTACGGCTACTTGTAAACTAAAATGTATTAAGCTTGGCAATTCAATATTACTGTATTTCCATAGTTGCAACACAAATATTTAATGGGATCCTTTATTTGTGAACAAAGTTAATAATATTTATTTCAAAATTTTAACAAGTTGATTGTAATAAGTTATATCCTTTCAATAATTTTCGATTTACGGAAAAATAGTATGTATACCTCGTAGAAAAAACTACATTCCCGGACTTCGTATTGCCAGTCTCGGCTTGCGCCTCGACATAGAATCTTTACGGTCGTCCGGGAATGTTCAGCTTTTCCTACTAGGTATACAATGTACTATTGATAAAATATTTTTTTTAAATAAAAAATAACATGCATTATTTTTTTTCCGTACTTACCTAGCATGAGTTACTCCATGATAATGGAGTTCGACTTTTGTTGTTCCATCTAGGGAAAGGTTACAAATATCACAATAATACCACCGTCTATTAGGATCCTAAAAAATGATGAAATATTTGAAGAATCGTATTACTAAGGAGAAACTTGACAAAATTTATATCAACAATAATTACTTTAAAAATGGCAAAACAAA
Source organism: Polydrusus cervinus (assembly GCA_935413205.1). NCBI lineage: Eukaryota > Metazoa > Arthropoda > Insecta > Coleoptera > Curculionidae > Polydrusus > Polydrusus cervinus. The sequence continues at coordinate 34,022,247 of OW284510.1, read as the reverse complement.
AAAAAACTTTCAAATTTTAGAATGAAGAAATATCGGAAAATGAACAAGTAGAATATCTAAAAACGCCAAAAAGTGAATAAGTGGTGAATTACTTTCCGGTCGAAGTGAAATAGATTCAAATGTTGAACGGCAGTAGAGTTTTGGACTTAAACAGACACTAGATTCAAATGTCCTGCTGTTGCACTACGTATGAATAGCAATATTGATGTTCCCGGCCTTGTTACTACGTCTCCTCTACTACTATTTTACATAAACAAATACCCGGTGCGTGTAGTACTAGATAGGGTATACGCAATGGCGTGCATAAAATATAGGCAAAAGAGCATTGCCTACCCTAAGAACAATAAAACACACAGAAAAAAATGTATATTTGTTTTTATCCGTGTAATCCAACTTTGGCAATTTATCTCTACATTAATATAATAAATAATAATATAGGACCGAAAACCTAATACTATATAATTTCCACGAACGTATTAATTGCTTATTATATCGTAAACTAGATCCATGTATAAGCATTCCGTAAGACCGTTCTAAAAGCAAAGATCTCGCTGTACATTAGCGTCTTATGCAAAAGCACTGATTTTGTACGAGTTGAAGCAAGCGGGAGAACCGGTAGGCAGTAGGGTAGAAAGAGATGTAACAAATAAACCCGTTTCAACCTTCGACCTTCCTTCATCTATCAGCCCGCGCCAAGAAAGCACGCGTTTGGTAAGTGCATTGGTGCCAATCTTCAAGTTTTACCGTAGTTTGGAAAATTCTTCGCTTTCTCAATATAAAATATGAAACACGCCTTTATCAGTTTTATTATCAATTAGTATAGTTAGCATATTTCTAAGGGGATAACGTAAAATAAGAAGCACCTATGTGACAATTCAAATAATGTTTGCTGATAGGTTCAGAATATTTAATAATCGGCGAATTTAACATTATATTTCACATAATAATTTACTTCGTTTTTGGCAACATTGGTTTAATCAGCTGGATGATAGATTTTTAATTTATAATTAGTGTTTTCGCCCTTTTCCTAGACTTCGCGCCATCGGGTTTCAGGAAAGAAAGAAATATGGAGGCGTTAATTGTTACTATTCCGACTAGCAGCGCGTTTGCAGAACTATCCTTTTCTGGATTTAAAAGAATTTACACCTATTTAAGAAACACACAGGGAGGCACACGCTTAAGTGAATTAACAATAATCTCTCTGGAGAGCGACCTTTTGCAGGATTTAAAAAGCAAAACCATTTTTTCTGACGATGTTTTAAAATAATTTTTACGTAAAGACCTGCCACAGTGTTCTTTTCACAAACTTAAAAACAAGAAATTTTGTGACAAAAAAACAGAAGGTAAGTTTTTGTCTTAAATGCAATTTTTGCCTACCCGGGTTAAAGCAGAATTGCACGCCACTGGGCATACGCCATCCCTAACCCTAGCCGCTATCTACGACCTACGGCAATGCGGTTAGGTTGCCAGTGTGTTAAAAGCAGTTACCTGTATATCTTTAGACTGCGCAGAACACCATTCATTAAAGTTAAGGACATGTCTTTTACTTCCAAAATGATCAGCAGCAGTTCGCTCAGATTGAATAGAGACGTCACATAATGAGCATCTGATCTTCGAAAAGTTAAATTTCCAAAATACATTTCTGGTTGAAATTCCTATAAAATATAATATTTCAAAAACTAAGACTTAATTAATTAAAAACTATGAGGTAACAAGCAGGGTGTAAGGGGTAGAAGCAAAATAGAGACAAAATTGCTAACCCAAATGTCAACCTCACCTGCACGCGGTACACCCTGCTAGACAACCAACGAGGCTCTGGCGCCCGAGTAACAGCGGTATAATTTTTCCCCGTAAATATGATGATGATGTGCACAGAGACAGTAGAAAGTTCAGGACGAATTGGATAAACGTGGCTCAGGAAAGACATACATGGAATCAATTACGGGAGGCCTATGTCCAGCAGTGGACGCAGATGGCTGGTTGATGATGATGATGATGAGGTACTAGTATTTTTAAAAAAGGGACCAGTCTGGTATTTTCAAAAAAAGGTACTAGTAAAAGTATTATGTATATTAAGTACTATACTTATACATATTTCTAATTTAAATACAAATATTAAAACCTTAATATCTGTAAATTTTCCTTTTTGTTTTTAACACACACTTTTCACTGTTTTAAGTACTTCTTTTAATATTTCTATCAGAACGATGTATGTACCAAACGATATTAGAATACATTGTTTAAAAAAATGGAAAATAGTTTAACAGGGTTCCATTTAAAATTACACAACTTAGGACTGCTCCAAATTTTCTATCCTTAGATAAAAAAAAAGTTAAGAGGAAAGGTCAAAATATCACCAATGACCCTGTCTTGGGCCTGTACTTAAAAAAATCCAGACCAGTACCGTCATTATTTCTCAGTACTTAATGTATTTAAGTACCAATTCCAATTATTTTACCTTCTCAGTACCGTACCACACTTCGATTGACAGAATGGCATTTTTGTGTAAATAATAGAAAAATAAAAAATAATGTTTATGCTTTTTTTATGTTTTAGCATATGGATTCCAAAGTAAAGAATTATTTTTTAAATATCAAGATCTTCGAAGCAAAACTTTAAACCCCATTAAAAAAATGTTTCCGTCATTCATTATCGATGATCTTTTCACCAAAATATGTCTTACTCTCTGAAATCCAATATTTGGCAACGATAAATATTTATTGTGTTGCTAAAAGCCTTTCTGAGTAAGTATTAAAACTTGCATTGTAATAAACTTAAAGTTAGAGAGATATATCTGCAATAATGTAGTGACCATCACAAATTTGTTGTGATAAAAATATATTACGAAAAATAGAAATCCTTACCCTTGGAAACGATAATCGACATAAGTCTGGAGGTCTCATTATGTGGAAAACTGCTTACATGAGAATCAATCTTGGTAATAGAATCGAATTTTAGTTTGCACACGTGACAATAAAAATTATTCCTAAAAATGTAGTACTGTTAATAATAACATAGCAATACTTAATATTAGAAAATAATATACGATAATAAGTTCATTACTGTCAAGGACTAACAGTATGATCAATAAAATAATAAAAATATATGGAAATAGTCTATTATCTCAAATTGGAGCTGTAGAGATATAGGATAACGGACATGATCACAAATTTGATTGATTGATAAACACAACAAATTATAAAGATGCGAAAGGAAAAATATTTTCCTTTCCTTTAGCATTTTTAAGATTAAAATGTTTTCAGAAAATCAAAAATCGGTGTATGAATCAACTCTAAGTCTTTTTTTCTTTCCTGTTGGTCTAATATATTTTTTTACGTTCGTGGAATATAAAACAGATGATAGAGTGATAAATAAAAGATTATATTGACATCAAAACTAGAGACCACGTTGGTGATAAAACATTCGTAAGATTAGCACTGTCTTGTAACTGTGTATTCTATAGAAACTTACTTCATGATATGGGCGGCTGTCTTGCAGTGTCTTTCTGCGTTTTCTGTAGAGTCTAGATCCTTTTTACATACATCACAATAACGCCAAGGCAATGGTACTGATTTCGAAGCCACCTAAAGCAAGAAAATCAGCAACTAAACCATTTTTAAAATAGGAAAAATAAATACGTAACAAAAATGTGTATGGGAGAATTTAGCAAGAAGAGATTTTTTGCGGCACAAAAATCGACATTTCAATGGGTTCAGAAGTCGATTTAATATATTTAAACTTAAATTTAGGCCACTAATCAAAAGTTTACTTCTTTTTTAAATAATTATTGTTAATACATGTCATGTCATAGATTGCTCTATTTGATACTAGCTGGTACACGCGGCTTAGTTCGAGCAATTACATTATTCATAAATTCGATATGTAACTATGGCCACGGGTACCATACATACTATCCCATGAAAAATTTTATACCCATATTATTTTTATGAACAAAGCTAGTAGATAAGTAGGTATTTTAATAGAAGAGAGGAAAATAAAGTGTAAGCAACCACTAAATAAATTTCTAAGGATGGCTAGATCATGCGGCCTGACCACCTGAAAGCACGGATTCATATTTGATTATGTTTTTAAAAGCTTCTATGTATGTGTGTTAGGGCATTCTGTGGTTAGGGTCAAATCTTGCAAATTGAATTAGAAACATTTCCCTTTTTCCTACGGAGTTGAAATTTTACATGGTGATTCACTTCCGATGACAATGCATTGTTATGATAAAATAAAGCCGAACAAACCCGTTCCTCTTATCCTACGGAATTGAAATTTTACGTGGTGATTCAGTTCCGATGACAATGCATTTTTATCATAAAAAAAATCGAACAAACCGGAACTATTTCCGCTTACCTACGGAGTTGAAATGTTACATGGTGATTTAGTTACGATGACAATGCATTGTGATAAAAAAAAAATCGAACAAACCCGAACAATGACATTAATTGAAATGAACATACTATGAACAATATCCAAGGAAAACTAAAAAAGAAATAAATAATTTAATATTTTAAAAAAGCTTTTATTTTTAGGGGCTAAAAATAAGAACATAAACTTTGAAGTAAATAAAACCCATCCTCTTGTTACATTAAAAAATATTAAGATATAAAAGCTTGTCGCGAGAATAAATCTTGACACGTCATTTGAATTTCTAAGAAGTACATAGAGTCTCGCGACAAGCTTTCATATCATAAAATTTTATACTGAAACAAAAGGATGGGTTTGATTTACCTGACATGTGCAAATACAATTGTATATTAGCATCAATAAACAATAAATAAATAAATAAATAAATAAATAGATTTAGGTTTCTTCTTTTTAGCGGATTCAAATAAAAGTTTTTTTTAAAGTTTTTTTAATAATTAATTTTTAAAAATATTTGCAATAAAAGCAGAATAGGCATAAATCTAATAAATAAAAAGGTTACCGATATCCTTGATTCACCTTTAATGATGACACCTCTCGTGTAGAGGATTTAAAACCAAATTTGTGAACCAAGTCACCTCTTAAACCTACATTTGTCATTAATAATGGGCGATATTGAAGAGTACAAACATTTAAAAAATTATATTAAGATAAAACACTCAAGATTATGTTGGGTAGGGAAAGAAACTACGAATGGGAAGAAGTATGAGATGTTTTTAAAACAATGTATTTAAAATCTTGTTAGCACGAGAAAAATTATAAAAAATTAGTATAAGCACGAGCCATGGCAATAAATTACCTTGTTTGACAATACCAAAATCCTTCTACACGTCATTCATATGTAATTCTTGTTCAGTTGAAGTCATAGATCGGGTTGACAACGGATATGTATAAAATTGGGTCAGACTGTTGAATTGAACTATCATCTATGACTTATTTTAATTACATTTAGAACTATCACAGTTCCTACTATCAGATGCTTTGAATAAGAAGACTAAAAGAAGGGAGTTTAAATATTTCCATATTGATAAGGCTACGGGGGAAATGATTTCATAGTAGCCATTCTCAAATACCACTTTGAGATGGCATTGTTAACAAATTGAGTATGACGTTTTTATTTGTCTTGGTATCTTCGTGCGATAAGTGTGCTTTTTGTGTTTATTTCATAAATAAACTGCTGGACAAAATTAACTCAACATCATAAAGGACCCCTCACAAAGCTTAAGGAAAATGGCTAATTTTTCTGAATTTTTAGTATTTAGTAGATCTTGACGCCCTGATTAAAAGTGCCCATGGCCGTAATCCAATTCTATGACTAGTTTTTGAGGTATGGCCTTTTAAAGTGGGCAACTTCTTATTTTGAGATTTTATGCATTATCTAGAACTTTCACATGCTTCTTAAAAACTATTAACTTTTTTAATTGGTAGAAAATTAGGCCTTAAATTTTCTTTCACTTATATGTTAATAAAATATATACAGGACGTTGAATAATTTATAGGGGGATTAAATAATTAATAATATTTACAAATTATGAAAATCAAAAAAAAAAAAAATTTACCCATTTTTTGAAATTCTAAAACGAACGCGACAGCGGTCGATCTTAAAAAAAAATTCCCTAAAAAGTCTTTTAAAATGAATTAATCTAATAAAATTCACTTTTTCTACTACTTTTACTCGTAAACCAACATGAGATTTCCATCCAGTTAGGATCACATCTTAATAAAAAATTTTAATAGTCATCTTCCTCACATTTACATCCACTTCTTCTCCATATTTTCTAAAATGACTAGCCAACAATTTTCTTTTGCTTAAATGATTATTCCCATTCATCCACAGTTTCATCTTTCGACAGTTTTTTTACACAAATATGTCAAACTTTTTATTCTACCTTTAAATTTTTATAGTGCAACGTGTGGACCTGTTTTCTCATCGTTCTACTCATTTTTACATCGAACCTACAATTGTGTTGCTTAGTTAGGGTGATATCTACTGGGTTTTCATCTTTTATTTATTCTCCTGAAGATGAATGCTTCTGCTTTCGAAACATGTAGAGAAGTTGCTCGAAATATTTCTATAATATAACAGTGGAGGAAAACTTTGTGTTCTTATTTCTTACCTTCTAAATTTCCACTCCACTTTAAGTATGGACTATTTCTTTAAGTTAAAATATTAATTGTTCGTTTTATACCAGGTGTAATAAAAATGTATTTATACTATGTATACTAGCAACCATTACAAATGGCAGTTGAATTTATACTGTAACTTCATCTTTCCCTGACAGTCGCATTTTTGGTTCACTTTATTTTGTTATTAGAGGAGATATGCCGTTGTATTACTTAATATGTGTTTATAAACTTTATTTTGATTTATCGAAAAATGAAATATTATCCCAGTCTTTAGGGAATTGTTGAAAGGCTCCTTACTTTCAGTCTTAATATTCAATGATCGATTCCGATTGCCTGAAAACATATATGATCGGAAAACTACAGCACACATACACATATTTAATTATAGAATTATTTGCAAAATGGATTTTTTTTTTGCCTAAATTAAAACTAAAATTTTAACGCAAAATCTCTTAAAAGGTCCTCTTTCCATCATTAAAACGCACTAGAAAAAACGGAAAATGCAGTGAGTAAACTTAAAACAAACAATTATTGTGCGATGGATTATACAATGAGACTTTTTATCGTGTCCGATGGTAGAACGGTGATGAATGATGTTATGGTCATATAAATTTCTAGTATTTCCAATTTTTAATCCGACAATCTTTTTGAGATCATCAGATCGACAGTAGGAAATATGAAGACGACCTTAAGAGTCAAGGTAGCATTTTAAAAAGTATTAAATATATACTGCCCTTTCCCCTGTAAAAAAAAGTACATAGATGGTTATAAAATACGAATTATTCTATACTAAAATTATTAATTCTGAACCATTTAATAAAAAGTTTTCTATCCACGCGGAATTACGTCACCCGATAAAAAAAAATCATTACATAATCGACCAAGAAAAATCAGTGAAAAGTATTTTTAAGTTCCTAAATTTATCGTTAGAGGGCGTTCAACCTATGATTGAGAATATTATTGGCTTATTATCCAGAATATGCCAAATAAAATTGCCAAAAATTCAGTGATTTATTCTTTTAAATATATATATAAAATAAATTGTGACATGAACATTTTCGGCAGCGTGCAGCGTAATTTATGAATATTTTTTACACTGGACTGATGACGATTAGTTGTGTTTTTACACTTACATAATGTATCTAAACACTTCGTTTTAAATAAACTATCTTCTTTTTTTTTTCAGTTTCCTGATGAGAGAGATTTGCTTCGGCGACTTGTTTTTACAGCAATTTATAATTTGATTTAAATCACGATTAAAATTGAAAAATCAGTTGATTTAAATCGTCGCAACCCTGCTCAAAATACACTAAGGGGAGGAGGAGGAGGAACCTCCTTTGAAAGAAATATTTATAACTCTGGCTTACCTTTAACAAACTTGCTTCCTGTCACAGAGCGTATCCTATAATATATTACCATTCAAAAATTTTAAATAGAACCATATATAAAAATTTATTTAGATAAAAAATAGATTAAAACAAGAAAACTGGTAAAAACTGCATACCGATATCTTAATTTCAGCCAGAAATATAAAAAAAATATTATGTAAACGGTTGGAGGGGACCCATATTGTAAAAAAATACGTATCGTATGTAGTTTCCTGCAGCCGATTTCATCATATCTCCGGCCTAAATTAAGATATCAACATGATGTTTTCACTAGTTCTATTTGTCTTTAATCTATTTTTATCTAAGTTAATATTAACATATGATATATATCGTTTACAATTTGCGAAAAAAATTGGAATCTGGAAATTTTTTAAATAACGTCGTCTACAAACTTTTAACAGTTACGATAGGATACGTTCAAATAAGACAAAGTTTGAGAGGTACAAGTATTTTTTTTCCAAATATTTTGATACCTACAGAAGAAAAGGCAGCACTGTCTTTAATACACTTTTAAAACTTAACTGTGTAAGTGTAGAGATAGCATTCTACGCTTTACTATTAAAGTACTAGGGTTTTGTAATTATTAGAAAATACGAACCTGTGTTCCTTTATTCACATCTGACACCGTTATTTGTGTATTACTTTTTGTGTTTGGCAGTAATTCCTTGTTTTTGTTATCTAAAACAACACAAGTCAAGAGTAATAACGATAAATTTCCCAAATTTACGACATCGTAAATTTAATGGATGCCTAACCTATCGAAACTTTTATCAATAAACTTTACTGTAAATGTTTGTTGATAAATACAAAACAAACTCATCAAAACTTTACGTTATGTCTTATGTACGAGAAACAAGGGCCTTATAATCAATTAAAAAAATATTAAAAAGAACTATCGTAATTCTAATTGGATTAATAAATTCAAGCATACCATAGACATTCCTGCAAGAGTACATCCAGGCCACGATTCCGTTATGGAACCTAAACCAGCCAATTAAAAGTGCATTACGTCATACGCCTTGGCGGGGTATTGAAATCGCAAGGTGATTTGCTTTGGTAATTAACCTATTCTAAAATTGTTGGCAATGGCCACATTTGGTCTTGGTAAGTAGTTTCCGTGTATCATAAATACCTATAATTATTTTAGTTTACTATTCTTGTAAGGTTGTTAATATTTTTTTCTCTAGGGCTTACATCAAGGTAACCGTTATTATAAAAATTCAAATATACCTATATTTCCAGAATTTTTAAGTACGTGCTAATACTAAAAAATATTTAAAATGTTTTTATTTAACTATTTTTACAGCAGCTGATCATAGAGGAAAAAAGATTCCAATTCAAAGAACTGCGGCTGGACGCAGAATAAGAAAACATAGAACCGTTTGCATTAGCATGCAAAATAGAAAAATAAAATAAAAAATAAGAGAATACATTTTTCTTGATAGTTATTTTAATAGTTTTATTTGTTTCATTATCCTTAAGCCAAAATTAGTCCTTTTTAACAACTCTTGCTTTATGTATCGAAACGGTCGATTATTTCTTAAAGTAAAGTCGCGGCCACACCAAAAATATGTTAGCGAACAATGTTCGCGAACGTTTACAAACATTTGCAAATGATTTTTGAAAACTCAGAAATTTTTCTATTTATCATTTTTAGCTAGCCATCTTTCCACCTGTATAAAGTACGCCATATCCGTAAAATAAATTTAAATAACGCGCCAAACAAATCAACTCCTCCCTCAGGCATTACATAAAACACTGCAATTGGCTGGTTTAAGACTCATAACGGAATCGCGGCCTGGATGTACGCTTGCGACATGCCTGGCATGTCAAAAGCTCTCTGGTCAAGTGAAAACGCGGACCCGTCCTTTCTCTATACCAGACACGCATTGAAACATTATGTTAGGTAATAGATTGTTAGGTTTGTGATTGACATAACTCTTTACAAAAAGCATCTCTAAAAATGTCTAGTCATTATTTAAATACCCACTCATAGAAATAGAACTTAAATGTGAGTACTGAAAACAATTAAAAGTCTATAACTTTTTAAGCCAGAAGTACAGGTAAAATTTCTTTTTAAAGTTTATGAAAAAAATAATACAGCTTACCTTTTTGTTTCTTCTTAATATCCAAGTTGTATTTATGCCTGAAACCGTTTACATGTTCAGCTAATTGCTGTTTTGACATCGTTCTTATATTGCAAATAAAACAGAATACTTCTACACATCTGAAATCAACGTAATGTGATAATTATCAAAATATCAAAAAATACACGCATATTTTGTATAAGATGTCATAAGTCTGAACAAAATTGTTTTGACGTTTAAAAGTTGAAATTTTTACACCTTGAGGTTGTAGCATTGTAACGGTGCATCTGGTTTTCATCCCCTTTAATTTCATATTCGCTATCCCAAAAAAAACAACTTCCGACGGACCAATGCTACAGACTGCTAAAGTCTGATATGTCATATTACTTAAATGTGACATTTTACTTAAAATAAGCTTAGAATTGTATAGGGAATTATAATTATTTAAAAAATAAACCCTAGTGCGTTAAATTGGGTTGACGCAAACCGAAGTCTTATGTATTTTTAACTGTAACCCTTTCCCACACAGTATACCACAACTACAAAACTAGTTTTTTCTACTCCCATATGAATATTTGCTGTTTCCTTTATACTTAAGTGACGAGAAAAGTAGGCTATTCCAGTTAACTGTACGGCAAATTTTCATATTCTTACTGTTCAACGCTGCACAGTGTTGCGACCTTTAAAAATAAAATTTTCCATTTTTAAATAAAAATTCCACGAATACGCACAAGACTGAAAAAGTAATTATTAGCACATCACAACCGCAAGTTATCCCAAAGAATATTCTACGAATATAACACTGTGCGTACAAATTTTCCTTTTCCCTATTGAGGAAGCCCCGACCTATCATTCCTCTGTGCTTTGTTCTCACGAATCCGGAAATTTACCATCAGTTGCCAACATTTTTATAAAACTTAGATTTCTTTGTGGTGTTCTTAAAAAGTACTGAGCAATCACAGTTTATTGTATTTACTGGGGCTCCGCCTTCTTTGGTTTTACCATAATTTCTAACATGATTCTCTGGCCGAGACGGTAAAGCGTCGAACTTTGGATCCAATGGTCCTGAGTTCAAGCCCGGCAGCCTGCAAACTATTTTTTAACATTATTTAGCATAAGCTTCGTAAGTTTGGTCGTAGAAAAGTATACTGTTCAACTTGAGCGAATTGTCCATATCGCACTCGGACGTTTGAGCACTCGGCGTCGTGCTCAATATACTTCCTTATGCGATATAGACATCATATCCACTTTTGTTGTACAAACTACTAGTCTGCTTGAAGGTTGGAGACAATGATGGTTCTTGAATGACAGAAGAGTTTTGAATTTGCATTGTCTTAATTTGTTTTAAATCACAACGTTTCAACTGGTAAGTATATCTATTCGTCTTCAGGAGATACTTACCAGTGGAAACGTTGTGATTCAAAACAATTAAAGACAATGCAAATCTAAAACTCTTCTGCCATTTACAAAACTATTGTTATATAATGGCTGTAAAATTTATTTTTGGGTTTGTAACATTTTTAATAAATGCTAGGACACTAAAGCACTTTATAACATCGCAACTATTAACTAGAGAGACTATATGACTTGAGTCTGTTTAAAGGTTGGAGACAATGATGTTTCTTGAACGATAGAAGAGTTTTGGACTTGCATTGTCTATATTTGTTTTACATCACAACGTTTCAACTGGTAAGTATATCCAGTCGTCCTCAGGTGAATACTAAATAAGTAAAGTAACTACAGCTCTATTCTCTATATGACTTGAGTCCTTAAATAGCATTTTATTTTACAAAAAATATTTACCTCTTGTGTGATTCACTCTTATAATGCTCTTGTAATTCTGTACCAACATTTATTCCGCAAATCCTACAAAGTGGGTCCACTCCTGGTTTACCATCATTCTGATTAACTTTTGGTTCAACTGTTCTTGTTCCAATTTTATTTGAGTCATTTTGGACAGGAACTACTATTGTTTTGGGAAAAAAATATGTGTTTTAGTGAATTACATAATATATTAATCACATTTCTCTGCAAAAGTTGTCTCATATAAAATTGCACTCTGGAGAATTACTCCAAAATAAAAGCGATATGGAAATGGCTGTTTATATTTTAAACCCGTAAATTGCACAACAATGCAGAAATATACAGGGTGTCCCACCGGGAACCGCTTCGATCTAAATATGGAAAACTATACATAGGAAAATTTTGAAAATTTGATAGTATGCCAATGCTGATGGGAGCGACCGGGCTAAAATATTTTCATAATGGTATTACTTCCGGTTATAACGGAAGTAAGTGTCAACTTGCTTATTTTAAATAGAACACCCTATATAATATTACATTCTTGCATTCGACGCAAGATTTTAGGCAGATTTTGTATAATATGTCCTATACCTATGTTTAAGCGTTTTTAACATATTTGAATTTTTATGTATCACGTTTTCATAAAGCTATATGCAAGGAAGGTCGAGTTGTGGCGAAGATACATTCTTTGAAAAATTAAACTTTACTTTTTCCACTTACAAATGGCTCCTTTACGTAACATTTAAATGAATGTTTTGTGTTGCTAATTAAAGGTTATACTTTAAATGGTAGTACTGATTTTTTAAATTTACCTTGGTTGTTTTGTTTAGTTAAATTCTAGATAATAATTAACCAAGTCAAAAGTATGGTAGTATTGAATGTAATACATTATAAATAAAATATAAGTCCAGGATTTCTAATGGAGGGGAAACATTACTACTTACAATAGAAGACACAATATATTAACAGTTACGTGCAGTAGTAAAAGAGATGTTGCCTTGTAAAATTTTGAATTTATATACAAATGTCTAGAACGTAACTTCTATGGAATATACCTGCTACAGAACTGTTTTAACAGTATTTTGTTGGCGGCTGCCGTTATATTGTTTCCAGGACCGGTCACTAGCGGCGCATCTTACTTTTTAGACGAAAAAAAAATAGTGTTGTTCTAGGACCTCAAGGAATTACCTATTTAACCTTAATAAGTCGTTTCCTACACAACAGCTTGTATTTGTTTATTGAAAAATACTCAAGTAATTTTTGTGTGCTATTAATGAACATCTAAATAAATATTTTAAAAATAGTTGCAAGCGTTCGACTGTCACCAAATATTCCTAATAAAATTTGACGAAACAAGTATAAATTTGATGTCACTGGGTAGGTAAAAGTTCAAACGTTGTTTGTCTTGTAATGAACTTTTAATTTACACCTTTCATTAGGCGAAAATAATTCCTAAACATTGCCTATTCGAGTGATATCATAAATTGCTGTACATTTCGAAAATGAAAGTTAAATCGGATAATCCGTTACACGAGAAACACAGTTTAAGAACAAATTCACAGGATTGGATAAATTCAGTGACAGTCGATGGGAAAAATTGGCTTAGTTTACATGCAGTGATAAATTCTTAAAACTCACAAATGTATACAGAATTTCCAACTTGTACTGGTGTCTTAGAAACTGAACTACCTAATTTCGAAGAATGTAATTTTTTCATTTCTTCAGTTCTCCAAGCATAAACATTATTTTTATGTCGGTCAGAATCGTAATGTGATCTAGCATTAGCCCGCTGTGGCAAATTGGCATTACAAAGGAGACAATAGTTTGAACAGACCAGGTTTTTTAGTTTTTTTCGTAATATTTGATTTGGTGAAAGATCTACAAATGGCATAACAAAAATTACTCCTATTTAAAATGATTATATACTAATTATACCATACTGTGTGACAACATTTTGACATCAACTCCCACAGATACATTCATTTAGAGCAAGTTAGACAAAAATAACTTTATTCAACTTTATTTTCTAAAGAACATTTATAACTGAACAAAATTTGCCCTTGAAAAGTAGAATGATTTAGAAATAACGTACTAGGGTTAACCAATTTACTTGAAAATATAATTATTACCGAAAAATGTTCTTCGGAATGTCGTTTTTAAAACTGAAAACTGCAATAACATATAGGATGTTTATAAAAAATGAAACTCTACCGTGGGCTTTTATCAACGACTTGTACCGGGTGGTCAACTAAGAATGACCGCCGGCCATATCTCAGAAACTAGTAATCGTACAGCATCCGGGTAAATTTTTTTATGACAAAAGTGCCCAAGAGAAAATGCTGGAAATTATTTTTAAGTACCGCATTTTGCCGCAAGAGGGCGTAATTGAAAAGTCAATTTTAAAATTTTACATATCTCCGAAAATTCCACATGAAGGTATATCTTTGATAACACCATTAAAAAGCTTGGACAATTATGCATCATTTTGGTCTTATGCTCATTGGCGTACCGACTTTAATAAGAGGGGGTGTAATCAGTTAAATCGCTGTAACTTTTAAACGACTTATCCAATTTTAGCAAACTAAATACTGTTTGGAAGAGAAATGTATGCACTTTCACCAATCGTATTTAGTCGTCCATAATAGTTCTAAAAAAAAAAAATGCTAGAGGGCGCAATTTGCAATAATAACACATTTTTTGATTTTACTCCGGAAAAATAAATCATACGGTATAATTATGATAGCATAATCGAAAAGTTGATGAAATTTGCTAGAAAAAATATTAAAACCGCAGCTCGATATCTCCGTTCGTTTCAGCGTGATCGCGAATAGAATAATTTTAAAATTTTAAATAAAGAATATTTTTTAGAAAAAAAGTGGGACGCCACTGATATTTTTCCATGTAGATATTATTTCTGATTAGCCTGGTCAATTCTGCATAAAAATGGTCTCTTGCGTTTTTCTCTTCAGGCACACCGTTCTTAATTAAAATAATTAAATTAAATTAGCTCTACTATTATTATTAACATTGATAATGCAAAATTTTGTTTTATAAAAATTGTTGGAAATGACCACCTTCACTTAATAGGCATGCATGAAGCTAATTTAACTTAATTATTTTAGTTAAGAATGGTGTGCCTGAGGAGAAAAACGCAGGAGACCATTTTTATGCAGAATTGACCAGGCTTATCAGAAATAATATCCATATGGAAAAATATCAGTGGCGTACCACTTTTTTTCTAAAAAATATATAATCGGTAAGGTTTAAAAATTATTCTATTGACGATAACGCTGAAATGAACGGAGATATCGAGCTGCGGTTTTAATATTTTTTCTAGCAAATTTAATCTACTTTTCGATTATGATATCATAATTATACTGTATGATTTATTTTTTTGGAGTAAAATCAAAAAATGTGTTAATATTGCAAATTGCGCCCTCTAGCATTTTTTTTTAGAACTATTATGGACAACTAAATACGATTGGTGAAAGTGCATACATTTCTCTTCCAAACAGTCTTTAGTTTTCTAAAATCGGATAAGTCGTTTAAAAGTTACAGCGATTTAACTGATTACACTTTTCTTATTAAACTTGGTACGCCAATGAGCATAAGACCAAAATGATGCATAATTGTCCAAACTTTTTAATGGTGTTATCAAAGATATACCTTAATGTGGAATTTTCGGAGATATGTAAAATTTTAAAATTGACTTTTCAATTATGCCCTCTTGCGGCAAAATGCGGAACTTAAAAATAATTTTCAGCATTTTCTCTTGGGCACTTTTGTCATAAAAAAATTTACCCGGATGCTGTACGATTAGTCATTTCTGAGATATGGCCGGCGATCATTCTTAGTTGACCACCCGGTACATACAGATTCAATGATCGAAGGTATTAATTTTGAACTGATGTGTACTTTTTAAATACTAAGTTATTTTGATATGAACCTTAGATTCCCGAACAATCCTTATTTATACATGTATCAGTTTTATGTTTGGCGGGTTCTTATTAAATATTACCAAAAATCGGGGATAGGGAAGCTATTTGTACACAAAATGTTTTATCTACAATCTGGAAAATTTATTAGAAAAACGATGATTAAAAATGAGAACTTTTTAAATTACTACCATGCCTGGATTTCTGAATAGGCTGGGTAGGCTAAATCCTAGGGCGACAAGATTTTAAGGGCAGAATATTTGTGAAAAATAAAGCATTGCAATTTTTTACTGGCGGTCAACCGCGATCGGAAGGCCGGTCAAATCTGTCATAATTCGTCTGTTAGTATTTTCTAAGGTTAGGTTAAACACATTTTAAAAATGTTCAATATGCTGCAAACTTTCTGGCGGTCACTGTGTATCATAGAACAATTTTATATGTTTAAATAAACTTTAAAATTTGCCCATTCCAGTAGGAAATTAATACTTACCCTTCTCTAAGGTTTGTCTAACTTGTACTTGTTCTACTGTTTTAGAAGATTCAGTAGTTATTTTGGAAGACTGTAGTTTTCTCTTTTCTTCATTTTTCCACACAGAAAGATTATTCTTATGTCGATAGGAATTGTAATGTGATTGTGCATTAGCTTCGTGTTCCAAATCTGCATTACATAGATAACAATAGTTTGAGCAAATTAGGATTTCTAGTTTTTTTCGCAAAATTTGATTGGGTGATTGACCTACAAATAGAACATTTAAAAATCCTAACAAATCTACATATTATAATAGGTAGTGTTTTTTTTCTCAGTTGTGGCTAATTATGTCTTAGATTTAAATGTACCAAGTGTTGTGTAGTGTATTTAAGAATAAACATCTCTATTCATCATCTATATTCTGCATGTAATTAGTCGTTACGAAAAACACAACGTTATAATACGTAAGTACCACCGATTAGGAACCTCAGAACTTATTATAAACGTATATGCGAGCGTATATGTATTAGAAAAACGATAAATTAAAAAAAAAATGTTTGGACAATAACTTTAATACATAATTCAATTTTATATAAAAGTACAGAGAGCCCAATTTTTAGAAAAAAAGTTATAATGGAATGTTTGCTAAAAAAATATAACATAATGAAACTTTGAAAAAAATGGCTTTGTACTGTAATTTAAAATTGCATTCTAAACTTATTTATATAAGAGATTTTTTTTCAATGACAGCTTTTTGCTGAAAATTGGATTCACTTTTTCAAATTCTTTGTCATTTTCTGGTATTTTGATAAAATTTTTTATAGGTATTAGTATAGTAATATAGCATATGAAACATATTTTGTGTACAAATAATTATCCCAGGCGCGTATATAAGGGGGTATTGAGGGTAGTTACTCCCCATTCCTCTCCCTCTCTTCCCCGTAACTCAAAAAATAGGTAAAAAGTCCAGGAACCTAGTTGGTAAAAAAATATTCGCAGAAAAATAAACTTTAAACTACTACCAAGCTTGGATTTCCGAAACGGCTGGGTAGGCTAAAACCTATTAACAAAGAATAACACCTTGCCACAGTGGAAAATAAGGCGTGGTAACATTTTTTTACTGACGGTTAACCGCGATAGGAACGCTGAACAAATGTGTCAAAATTCGTCTGTTGTTATTTTTTAAGGTTAGGTTAAACATATTTTAAAAAATGTCCTATATGCTGCACACTTTCTGGCGGTCACTGTGTATTATAGAATAATTTTAAATTTTTAAAAAAACTTTAAAATTTATACATTTCCGTAGGAAATTAAAATTTACCCTTTCCTACTGTCTTAGAAGCTGCCATAGTTATTCTGGAAGACTGTAGTTTACTCTTTTCTTCATTTTTCCACACAGCAAGATTATTCTTATGTCGATTAGAATTGTAATGTGATTGTGCATTAGCTTCGTTTCCCAAATCTGCATTACACAGATAACAATAGTTTGAGGAAATTAGGTTTTCTAGTTTTTTTCGCAAAATTTGATTGGGTGCTTGATCTGCAAATAAAACATTTAAATCCTAACACACCTACATATTATAATAGAGCTATATTCTGTATGTTATTAGTCGTTATGAAAAATACAAAGCTGTTAATCACAAAACTGATACACCAAATCAAATCAAAATACTCTTTTTGTTAGAAAAACAAAAATTCCTTAACAAAGCTATTAAGCATAAAAAGTAGTTAATTTATATATAAAAAAATACCCATACTACTTACTTAGATAAAACTAAGATAATTTACTTCATTCTGCTGCTTTACTTTCGAGATTTAATTTTAATAAATATATATTTATTATTTTGATGTCTATAATTTCTAAAAAAATACTATCTGTAACAAATAACCGGTAGGTATACCTATATAAATTTTCCATTTGCTAACAAAAAAAATTAACTTTCAAGTACAGAAACTCCATGCCCATTAAGTATATCATTCTCTGTCAAAACTTTCACTTCCATGCACAGCTTTAGCTAATAAAAAGAAACATGTACCTAAAATATCTTTGTTTCACAACCACAAGAGTTTTGAAAGACAGACAAGGAGAAAAGTAGGAAAAAGGTTGCTTAAAATAACTATAATACTTGTGTAGATATTTCAAATACTATGTACAAATATGACCAAAGACAAAACAACATACAGCAGTCTCATTATCAGTGCCATTAACACAATAATAATATTAATAATTTTTGTTAATCTAGTCTACCAACTATCATACAAAGTATCTTTGATACTGATTTATGATAACAGTATTAGTATTTATCTAATAAGTAATTAATTTTTGTTGCTAATATACCTAAAACATATAATGGAGAGCATAACATTTTTTCAATTGTCTCAAATATCCAACACAATTAATTCTAAGAGGGGAAGTATAAAAATTTATGAATATAATATAGCTTACACTTACCAAGTTCTAAGGTTTTAGTTTCATGAGAGTCACATACAATTAACTTGGTTTCTCTCTGTATACCTACAGGTTCAGTGATTGTTTCTTTGACTGCCATATTAGCTTTTAATTCTTCATAAGTGTATAAGGACGGCTTATTTTTCTCCCAAAATGAGCTACTCTCAATAGATGAGTCTGAAGAGTCACTATCTGAGTCAAATAAAACATGACCTGTATGTAATTTGTACAGTTCATTATAGTTTATACTGCCTATCTGAAATGCACAAATATGATAATAGCTGTGAAATTTTATGAAGAATATAGAAAATTAAAACATACCTAGTTGATAAGCTATGAATAAGCCATATCATGATGTTCCGTCGGATGTTCTTTTAAGGGAGATACTGGTATAAATCAGTGAATTTATTAGCCCACCAAGCATGTTTAAAGTAGGTAACATTTTATGTTTTGATTTTTCCTGAAATAAGGTACTAAACGCCATACTTACATCGAAGGTATCCATTAGTAGGTATAAAATATTCCTCTTGCTTGCAAGGAAGGTTTAACTAAATTCACCCTTACCACACATCCCCGCTATACAATATCCTCGAGAGAACAACGAATATTGGGGGTGGAACTAAAAAATAATATAAATAAAAAGGTTGTGATTGTGAAAAACCAAATTATAACCCTATTTTTTTTTATAGGTATGTACTTCCTGTACGAACTAGTTCACATGAACTATTAATTAGTATCGACACTCGACAGCGACATTCCTCTAATGGGTTACTTCATCGAGATGGTTAACTCACAAGAGACTTCATCGTATAGGTGGAAAACTATCGATATTTTTGTTAGTGAACTATCCATAGTAATTGTTGGAAGCACAGAGGAATGAAGGTCGACACTATCGTTATACTAGAGAGGACTCTTCGGGTTCCAGCATCAAGCCTTATCATTGGCTTGATGTCAATATTATTTATGAATAAAATAGTATTTCTTACTAGAGCCCCCTCGGTTTAAGATGGGTGGTAAGGAGGTGACCTACGTCATCTACGTGGTAAACATCAAATTTTTATCTGTTTTTTTATGAACTGGGTATAGTGACAATGACGACAACCGCGGCTGTGGCTCAGAGGTAGAGCTACTGGCCATCGACCGCGGCGACCCGGGTTCGATTCCCGGAGTGGGCATACGTACAATAAAAAAAGTATGTCCGAAATTTAGTGGATTTAATGCAGGGAAGAGTGTAAAAGGTATCATCTCCCAACCCACCCCATTCACGCCGGTAACCAGGCCGGATGAGATCGGACATCTCGTGGGGTGCGGAAGAAGGTACACACTCCCCAATCGGTAGGTCATGCAATGGCAATAAACCAAGGGTTGATAGCCCTTGGGGGGTGTCGCATGACTGAGGATCGTGGTTCGGAACCCACGTTAAACTGTAAGTCCTCTCGGGAATGGCCCTGGCAGCGAACGAAGAGGAAAAAAGCCTAATTCGAATTAAGGGCAGAACGGCAGGACAATGAGGACCTATCATTCCTCTATTGAACTGACCTGTATTTTCTCTATCACTCTTCCTTAATTCCCTTAATTCTAGAAGGCCATAATTTTAAAGATAAGCGCAAATGGGTGCGCCATGAAAGTTCCTTACTTAATCTACAATTCTATTCTATTGACAACGTAACTTCAATATTCGATGTTTTAAAGTTATTTTTTGGATTGTTACAATGGTATCTACCAAGTTCTTAGGGCAAAGTCTTCCAAAACTGGTATTGGCTTTTACGCTTGCCGTTTTCTTTTAGACTTATACTCCACTCCATCATTCACAGCTTGCTGCTAGTTTGTCGCCAAAATGGTTCCTTCCTCATGTAAGAAAGATCACGTGATGGAATTTGATTCGAGGATTCTTCGCTCACTCCCTTATTCATGTGGCTGCGAACTTCTCTGTATTATAGGGGACGAGTCCGAAAAATAACGGTGCATAGGAATTATCCTAATGATCACATTTGCCGTTCTGATGTAAAGTGAAGTGCACCCAAAGTACATATACCGATGAATATTTTACCCCATTTCGGTCGCGAGTCCTAAGTGTGAGAATATTTATTCATTTAGAAAAAGGCGGATTCAGTTTGGCAACCTTTTATTACTTCTTTAACCTTTTATTACTTGCGCTGGGGCAACACTTCCAGAACTCCTAACTTTTTATACCTTGAATGTTAAACCGTAGCCTCCGACAAATGACGGCATTGGTTAAACCCATAAAATGATATTATTATTCATTTGGTGCTTCCTCTGTGCTACGTATACGATTTTTAACTCTTGCCAACTCTACGGTTTTCTTGAGCTCGGATCATAGACTTGTCAGAGAACTACATGTGGTTGTAGTTCTCTGGACTGGTTTTATGCCCGGTTTTATAGACTCGAGTTACCCTTAAGCCGAAAATATTGGCTGTTTTATAAACTTGGATTAGTAGTAATATAGATAGTTATCCTATCGCAATGGTAGTAACTGCCCTTCTGTCAGGTTACGAATACTTAAAAATGATTGTAAAGGCCAATTTTATAAGGTGCTTTGTTATAAATATAGGAAATATTCATATTTATTAATGATAATGGTAATTATTAATCTTGCAAGATTTTTGGGTTAAGATTAACTTGAGTCTATAAAATCGGGCATTATACCTATGACTCGGATCGGGTAGACGACCAGGTTACGTTCACACTAGGGGCTCGATTCTCGAGTTACGACATTATCACATTTCAGCATCGGTTCCCAGAGCGCGCCCGACAAACAACTGTGAGCGCGACCCAAATGTTGATATTCAAAGCGACCGGGATAAATCTGTTAAGCCGCGTTCTCAGAGCTACGGTCTGTCGCCAGCGACATCGTCTCGACCGATCAGGACTGTTTACGTAATAACCCCTAACAGAGCCGTAGCCAGAACCAACTTTTTGGTAGAGCTATTCGATTTCTTACCAGGGCCCATATTCTTACCCCATAACTTCCAGACATTTTTGACACTTATTTTCTTCTATTTCAAAATCTTTTTACCAGGGCTTCGCCCTGGCCAGCCCTTCTCTAGCTACGGCCCTGACCCCTAATCCCCCACCACCGTGCGGTAGTGCACCGTGTCGCTGTCGTTGAATTGAATTATTTGTTTAACTTCACTTCGTTTACGGGTGACGACAGCTTTCGCCAGGGGAGGCTTTTTTACTAAACCTCCCGCGTACTCAAACAAAACTTCCGCTTTTCCGGTAAATAACATGACTACTGCACAGCTGCCTTGCCTCCAACGATATCTCATTCTTATAAATACAGTACAATCGCGATAATATGAATATGCACTCTTATGAACGACTCAGTAATATGAACATAATATTTTTTACACTGACCACTCTGTAGTATGAATAACACTGTCCATACTACAAAGTAGTCAATGTAAAAGGAAAATCAAAATGCCTTTCTTCAGTTTGCTCAATTAAGGGAAAAAGCAGAAAAATCTTGCTGTAAAAGATTATTTAAGTATCTTAGGTTATTGTATCAATTAGGGAATCCAAACCACGTGAGTCAATATGGCGGTTGGATGGCAAAAATCATTGAGTCACCAGTTAAATGCCACCAGCAACATTATTTTTATGGTCACGTGCACCAATTACAAAGCAGTATTTGCCAGCCAGCTGCCATTTGGACACATCGTTGGATTGCCTAATACACGCTATGTAGTATGCTAGGTACGATAATAAATAGTTGTTAGATATGTATTTTTTGTAACCTTCGCTAATATAAACGTTCCGTTAATATGAACTCCTTAGAATTTTTTGTTCACGTTACCGAGATTGTACTGTATAAAAACATAAAACACAAATTCATAGGGGGGCGACCTTTTTTTTTAAAGAAATTTTAGAAATCACTTTACTTTTGATGGGAGGAGGAAGAAATATAAAAGCCACGCCACAGCGTAAGCTAACTGCAGGTCAACGGAAAACAGGGCGCGCGACCTTTTTTTTTAAATATAATTATTTTAATATACCAAGATATAATATTGTAACCCCGCCCCATCTTGTCAGATTGTAAAACTTATCTAGTTTATATATGTTGGCCTATTTATCACTTTTATATACATGGGACGAGTTACAATATTTATTTGTGGGCTCGTGGACTCTGGGTATTAATTGCCTGGCAGGTACGATCTCTTATCCGTAAAAACACCATTAAAATAATCACTTTTCAGATAAGATGTCATCAGACGTTTGGTGAAACGACCTACAACAGCCTTGTTGTTACGGGGGTCGATTGAAATGAAATATAGATTGTTACTAAATTCATTTATTATAAAAAATGTTTAAACTGGTTAGTTTTCATTCATTACACTAATAGAAGGTCTCAATTAACCTCAGAAAGTCTAAATGGTTATAACTCCTCATATAAAAACATCAAAACAATGGTTATACAGTCACGATAAACAATTAAGTCACTAACCTATTTGATGAACTTGCAAACCCATCATATTATGTCACAAATCAAAGATTCACAAAACAAACAACACTAATCTAGGTTACAAGATTAGATTTCGGTCTAAAGAGAATATGTTTTATTTGACATTTTACATTTACGTTTCCCTAGCACTTTTAAAAGACATTTCCGTTACACTTCACTATGTTTTGTAGTAGCACTTTTTACTCTTAGACTGGCACTGTCACTAGGTTCGTTTTTGACTGAAGACTTAAGACTTATAGCGATTTCGGTTTACAGATCTCGGGCACTCTGAGAGTGCTCTCCCCGAGATTTGCGTGTTCGATTATCGAAATCGAGATATCTCACTATATGGCTATGACAGATCTCGGGCAGATCTATGACGTCACAGAGCGCTCTCAGAGTGCCCGAGATCTGTAAACCGAAATCGCTATTAGACTCAGACTCTGACTGAGACTGAATTGCTACTGCTTTTACGCAGGTTTATATAGTGAAATTTGTGCCGAGATTGACAGTTCTCACGGGTTCATAACCCTACAAACGACCTCGGTGTCAGCAAATTCACAAGAATTTGCAACTAATTATTAACTTTCTAAGAACAGTAACATAAAACGGCCGTAGCCCCTACGCTAAAGTGGTTCTCACCATAAATCATACACGTTATTCTACGTACAGAGTCATAAATAGTATCCTTAAGACGCTTAGACTGCGCAAATGATGACAGTTTAGAGTTTACTGCACTCTAAAGTACTGTAGCACCCTGTTCTCACGGTCACAATACCAAGAGTGATGGCGCATGCTTCTGAGTACGCCGCAATTAAAGTGTCATTCCTACATCTAGAACTTGCGGGTGGGCTTTTCTTGGATTTCTGTCGTTCTAACGAGTCCGTCAGCGAAATGCGCGAATGAACACGTTACAAGAGTTTTGATTGGTCGAAACATAAGTTTAGAGAGGGGACTCGATAATCTGGATTCTCGAGCGCTGCTTGCACAAGAGTCTGTGGACCAGACGGATAGGTGCACCGAAAGAAGCCGAACGCCGCGGTGTCAATCTAGGTTATGTGCGTTTACATGTCGTCCGAAACAATAATAAGATGTAGGCGTATTTACAAGTTTACATGTCGTTTTAAAACGATATTAGGTAATAAATAAATTATATTAAATTACGTTATATTTATGAATATTTCCGGCTTTTTATGTAATTGGCAAAAATCTTAAGTTCAGAATTCGACGGTGTTAGGACAGTTTTTAGCTATTTTTATTGTTTATTATTATGGTAGTAATACAAATTTAAGTAATTAAAAAAGTAAATCAAATGAAAATCATTTTTCGTATTAAAAAAGTAAAGACAAATCAAATAATAGTATAGGGATAACATACCTATAACGGTTGGTTGCCCATTAGAAGTTGAACTGCCGTATCATTTCTTTCTTCCATTGTTGCACCTAATGTTAGGCTTTTAGACATTTGTCAAGTTGGTATATAAGTATTACATGACTTTTTATACAATAAACTTTTCAAGCAATAAAAAATCAATAAATATCTGGGCACATTCTGCCGTTAATAATAATTTAGTAATTCCGTAGGTACGGTGGTAAACTTTAATTATTTTACAAATATGTAATAGATTTCTTGACAAAACGGTGAAGCTAAATGCCAATTTTTTACAAACACAAACGTATAAAATTAACAAAAGTGTAATAGATTTCTCGATGGAATGGTGAACTTGATAATATTTATTTAGAAATACATACTTAGGTAGATACCATACAATGACATTTGAAATAAGAAAAAAAAGTTAAAAGTTTGACACTAAACTTTGGACACCCTGTACAATTCGTATTAATCAAACTTGGTTAATGAGACTGTTCGACCTTATTTATTAAATACAAATTGTATAATTTTATTAACGAGGCATTATTTTCATTTTTTATTAATTTTTAAAACCAGTGGTGCAAAACTGATTTTTCTTTGTTTTTATTTTTTTTTGTATATAA
This sequence comes from Polydrusus cervinus, assembly GCA_935413205.1. Classification (NCBI taxonomy): domain Eukaryota; kingdom Metazoa; phylum Arthropoda; class Insecta; order Coleoptera; family Curculionidae; genus Polydrusus; species Polydrusus cervinus. Next base: position 33,997,102 of record OW284510.1, on the reverse strand, counting down.
TACTGAACCGATTTCATTAAAATTTGAAGGCAACTATAAAAGGCATCCATATATCAGAATATTCAGGGCGGAATATTTAACTGGAATAAATTCAGTAATAGAAAGCCGCTTTATTTGCGGAGAAAATACGGAAATACGGGTGCCTTTATTTTTAGTTTGGTACACTTTTCTCGTCCCGTTATGAAATTTACCCCTTCTGGGGGGTAGAAACCGCCCCTAACTTTTTTTTCTCAAACGTATTGCGGTAGCTCGTTGGAAAGGGCATAAAAAAAGGAAAACGACCCACTATTTATTTTTGCATTTCGATAATCTAGACGCATTTTTTTTTATTGTAAAAATTGTTGGAAATGTTAGGGGGGTTTCTACCCCCAGAAGAGGGGTAAATTTTATGACGGGACGAAAAAAGTTTAACAAACTAAAAATAAAGGCACCCGTATTTCCGTATTTTCTCCGCAAATAAAGATACTTTCTAATACTGAATTTATTCCAGTTAAAAATTCCACCCTGTATCTGTGGCTTGGTACAAGAAGTGCATATTATATGTCACTATTTTGCGTTTTTGAGATAAATATGCCAAAGTACTAATAAAAAATATTTTCCTGAAATGCGCCATAGGATACAGGTCTAGTCCGCAAAATGCCAAAATAATAACTTAATTTTTAAGTGAGCTAGGGAAGACGGGAGGTGATGAGATACACGACCCTGTAGAATAAACTTTCATTCAAAAATGATAGACTGATATAGACATTATTCTAAATATTTCCCATTTAAAAAATGTGTATAAGTGGCTTTTAATCCTCCCTTGTATACTCGTACATAATTCAAAATATATATTATAATGTACCTTATAGTCCTAGATTGTCTCGCACAGGTCACAGGTCACACAATGAATACTAAGTACGCGTTTATCGTTTATCAAACGTGCCTGGTAAAACACATGAATTTCGCGCCAATAAGTTATGTCAAACGGTTTTCTTTCGATTCGATCGATCGGCACCGGGCACCGGAGTTCGGCTTCTTTCGGTGCACCTATCCGTCTGGTCCACAGACTCTTGTGCTGCTTGCGCTTCGTATTATTTCTTTTCGTTCGTGTGTTTCATTAAGAGTAGGTGAGCTTTTGTTGTTTTGTTTTTCTCGTATGGTTTTTATTTTATTTTAATTAAAACTATTAACCCTTCAATAATATTTTTATTATCTGATTTATTTTATGGAAATACTTTGCCTATAAGTGACATTACTCGTAACGTTTAATAACTTGGTATTTACGTCGGTATTACTCAACCAGTTGGATATTCTCTCGTGTACATTTAAAATACTTTTAAAGCAATTATATTTTGATAATTTAAAACCCTCTTATTAGTTTTGATTTTCGAACTTTAACTTATTTTTAATTATTTTATTTATTTATTTAATTTCTTCTTATCTAGGTTAGAATGCGTTTATTCCTTTTACAATTTATAGACGTTAACTTTTATTTGTTTGTTTACCCTGGTATAGTTAAATAAAATTTTTATTTATTTATTTAATATTTGGTTTTTGGGTTTTTCTCTCATAACTTATGGTAGTGTATTTTTATTACTAGGCTAGTGGGTCACTACAATACTAAATAATTTTTATGTTTTTAATAACAAAAAGTGGCCACCTCCCGCTTTACAATTTTTCTAATCCAGCTTGGTAAACGTCTTGCCGTTGCAAAGGCAGCACGGGGCTAAGTAGAGACTAATAATGACTGCGGAAACAATATTTATTTAAGCACGGGTGGAATTTACTTAACCTGTTTTACCTTTTCTAAGGCCCTATAAATGGTTTCTGTTGGGTTGTAATGCCAAATACATATGCACGACTTATTTACTGCGTTCGGATAATGCAAATAGGTGGTTTTCCATTCGTCTTATGACCTAGGGTGCATTTGTTCGGCGTTTGGTATTTGTACTCTAACATGGGATCGGTAAACGCTACGCGCTCGTTTATCACGTGACCTTATATCTGCTCGATTTTTTTAAAATCGAACCCAGTAATTATATCGTGTCGTAAATAAAACATTACAAGTACAACAATATTTTATTTATATAAAGTTTTAACAACGCTTTAATATTACAGGGCTGTATATTGCATAGGTGGTAATGTAATATATATTAGGTTACGATATATATAAATTGTATCATAAAAAGTATATTTATGGGTCCATGATACAAAAATATGATATTCAGAAACTATGACGTCATTGGTGAAGCAGCAACCCTAGAAACAGATAGTACCTACTTTGGATTGTGATTTCACCACATGACGTCACAGCCTCGGACTATCATATCTTTAGTTCTTTGTATCATGATATTTGTCGGACTTTTCTTCCCAAGAAACTGTAATATGAAAAATGATATATATTTAAAAATATTAATTGCCAAAAAATAGCCTATTTAATAATAAGTCTTTATTATTAATTCGTTTTACATAATAACATGGCAAGTATCTCCTGTCGTTTTTAGGTGAATACTAAATAAGTACAGTAAACTACAGCTCTATTTGTGCTAGCTAGATGCACTGGAGCATAACTGAGATGGGTGCAGTCATGCGTTCAGTTCGTGTGCGGTATTTTAAGTTTACATGCTTCTACTTGAGAGCCATCATATCAGGTGGACAGCAGCTCAAATCCTGCATAAGGAACCACACAAGAGGAAGTTCAAGGAAGCTATTGTTCTATAATTAGTTTTAAGTTATGTTTATAGTTTGGACGTTAGTAGAAGTGATTATTATTTTATGTTAAATGCCTTAGGTTGGTAGTGACGTTTGGGATTACCAGATAGAAAAATGACAGCTTGAGAGTCACATTATATATAATTTGTAATAAGTTTTTATTAATAAACTTAAATATAAAAACACTTAAAAGTATTATTAAAAAGTAGATAAATAGAAGAACCAAAGTAATAACAAAACATGGTATCAGGTGTGTTGCCAATATCAACTAGAAGAGAATAGGGGTTAGGTTGGTTAAATCACATGGTAAAATAAGTTTCCCTCCAAAAATAAAAAGTATTAAAACAAAAGAATAGTGGCAAAATGGAATGTTTTAAACCACCAGAAGCATTTGATGTCCAATAACCAAATGGATGGCCTAAATGGAAGCAAAGATTCGAGATTTTCTTACTTGCTTCAGGAAAAAATACTGCTGAAGAGAAGGTACAAGTAGCCCTATTACTAAACATATTAGGTGAAGCATGCTTAGATATATACAATACATTTGAGAAAACTAAAGTAAAAAAGATGGAAGATGTCTTATCTTGTTTCGACGATCACTTTTTGCCTAAAAGAAACATCAGCATGGAAACATTTAAATTTAATAACATTCAGCAGAAAGGTCAAAATATAGATTCATTTTTAAAGATCTAAAGAAACAAGCTGCAAACTGTGCAACTTGAATACAGAAAACATAATTTTGATGATAATTTCCAAATATTACACCAAGAAAATAAATTCATGAAGTTAAATCTACTTGAGTCAATGGAAATTAACAAATATAAAAAATTGAATGTTTTATTAAATGATCAATTGAACTTGAATAGTTCCACATTTTTAATCTTATGTTACAACCTTCGTTTAGGTAATTGTTCCATCCATTGTTAACCCTTGTCGGGGTTTTCCTTCTTATTGTTCATTAAATAATAAATTTATGGTTTATTTAGATATTTAATTTGTTTACTGGCATTAAGTTATTATTTTATTATAGTTTAATAATTTTGTAAATGTATGAAAAATATGTTAATCTTAGTTAGATTAGACCATTTGACGAAGACACTGTATGTCGAAACAATTGTTATGACAATTTAAAATAAACAGTGGAAATTATAATTGTTGTGTTACTCATTAATATTATTATTGTTATCAGAGCGAGTAACTTTTGAGAATCACCCGGTATATTTAAACGTTTTCTCTGTCAAATATAAATTGTTGTTTTGCGTCTTTCGTATAGTACCGTTTAAAAACAGTTATTTTTATTGTCATAGAAAAATCCTACATGGAACGCCACTGCAAAAAAATAATCTGGTCTAATCTCAGTGTAAACTGAAAAACTTATTCGGTAATTTTATTAAAATTAAAAACGTCTATATATTCACTTTTATTATTTGCGACAATATATCTAAATTAAAAAGAACCGCAACCGATATATCTCCTGTACGCGCAGTGCGATAAAAAGTTCCTCACCGAGAGAGAGAACGACCTGTGCAGTCGAGGCCCCAACGGACGCTAGACTCTCGTCGCCGAAGTCGACCACTTGTCTCTGCATTTATGTGTAAATGTCGCGTCTTTGTTTAATCATCTGTTTGTTTTTCGCAAGTTGTTATTTTTGAACTCATTAAACCAAACGCTCTTTGCCAAATATAACATATCATCTCCAAATCAGTTAGTTAATAATTTAATTCAAAATGATAAATATATTTTTCAAAAAGAAAACTGAGCTTTAAATTTTTTAACAGTTCCGGTCCTTATAAAATGGTCTAAACGACATTTTACCAAAAATAAACAAATTTTTAAATTTAGTAGCAACACAACCTGTAACTTCGGTTTCAGTTGAACGAAATTTTTCAGCTTTGACATGAATAAAAACTTATTTGAGAAATTCGATTGCACAAGAAAGGTTAAATGGTTTCGCTGTAAATGTCTATAAAAAAGTAGTTATAAAATAAAATGTATTCTTCTGAGCCCTTTTATGTTTAAGTAATACAATTGTTTGCGATTAAGTGCAACAGGAGAATAGCCTTAATATACAAAACATAATTTTAGATTTCTCTTACATTTGTTTTCTTTTTTCTATGTTTTTAAGCGACTTAAAAATAAATATGCTTTATACGTAACTTGTTTTGACCTCACTTTTTTTACTGACCACCGATCGCCACTGTTCTACTG